>JANAVB010001000.1:3590397-3892897 GCA_029216955.1 Iris pallida | reverse complement strand
TCAAGATTTGGCAAGATGTACTTGCCTAGGTTGGGGGAGGAGTAAATGAAGAAGGAGATTAAAAGTAAACGCGAAGTAATGAAGAGAGAGAGAGAGAGAGAGAGAGAGAGAGAGAGAGAGAAGTTGGTTTTTATACAAAACCCTTCTCATCTCAACCCAACCAAACCAAGCCATTCCAAGTTGAACCAAACCAAAATTAAACCAATTCAAGATTAAACCAAGGCAAGGCTAAGAAAGATAAGTCAAAACACGGGTCACCTGACAAATGTCAGAAATCTATATACGTACACTAAAAATATATATAACGGAAAACGGGAGTGACAGGTATGCCATCGATATACACTGGTATACTGGCGGTATGCCGATCAAGGAGAAAATATATAAGTTGGGAAAATTTTGTAAAACATTCTGAAAACCAAGAAAATAGGAAATAAAGTACAAAAATATGTATCTGTATATAAATCTTGATACAGTGAGACGAGCCTCACAGGTGCGGGCAGGTTTGTTAGATGATTTCTCTATAGCCGAAGTTGGGTCGCTAAGGCACGATGTTAGACTGTGCGTTCCGAGTGGAGAGCTTTGAGAGGAGGTTCTTCAAGAAGCACATCGATCTCAGTACTCTATGCATCCTGGAACTAACAAGATGTACAGAGACCTAAGAGAGAATGTATGGTGGTACAGCATGAAGCGAGAGGTAGCCCAGTTTGTATCTCGCTGCTTAGTGTGTCAGCAGGTAAAAATCGAGAGGCAGAGGCCATGGGGTTGCTACAACCATTACCCATTCCAGAGTGGAAGTGGGAGCACATCACCATGGACTTTGTGTCCGAACTTCCATGGTCTCCTGGAGGAAAAGACGTGATATGGGTTATCGTTGATAGATTGACCAAATCAGCCCACTTCTTGTCTTTCAAAGTGGGATTGTCTACGAAGAGGCTGGCAGAGATGTATGTGCGGTAGATAGTCAGATTGTATGGAGTTCCTGTAAGCATAGTTTCAAATCGGGATAGTCACTTCACTTCCTACTTCTAGAGGAGTTTGGAGGCATGCTTGGGCACCCAGCTCAAGTTCAGTACCGCGTATCACTCCCAGACAGACGGGCAATCAGAGAGGACCATCCAAAATCTCGAGGAATGCTCCACACGTGTGTGTTAGACCTCAGGGGTTCTTGGAAGGATTATCTTCACCTGGTAGAGTTTGCTTACTACAACAGCTACCAGGCCAGCGTAGAGATATCGTCATTTGAGGCTCTATACGGACATAGATGTCGCACTCCTTTATCATAGGACGATATCGGCGAGAGGATATTGCTTGTCCTGAAGATGGTAGTAGATGCAGCGGAGAAGGTTAGATTGATCAGGGATAGACTTCGGGTGGCTCAGGATAGACAGCGGCATTGGACCGATAGACACCGGAGACCGCTAGATTGATCAGGTTAGACTTCCAGTTTTCATAAATAAGGGTAAAATAATCATTTTCTATTTTTCTAATATTTTTATGAATATTTATTTATTAATATTGTTATTTGGGGATTAGTTTAGTCGAGTTTAAATTTTGTCTAGTTTCGACTTGTGTTAGTGACCCGGATAGCTTAGACTCTAGTCGGAACCCAAATATTAGTTAGACATGGCCTACAAATCCTACTAATTAGTCTAGTACAATTAGGCTAATCCCACATGGCTAGATTGGTTCATTTAGATATTAGAACTTGACCCTTTTAACCCCAAACCTTGGCATGACTTAAGTTAACCTAAGGGAGACTAGTTGAGGGCAACTTGGACTTTTCTCAAGGCCCAAACTAGGACTACATGGCCGGCCACTTGAGGATAGGGTCTCTCCACCTTTTTATTTCAATTGTAGCCTCTTTTCTTCCATTTTGAGTTCTTTCCCAAACATGAGAGCTTCTCTCTTGATTTGATCTCACAAATCAAGTCTTTCTCCCTCCATTTCACTCAATCTACCAAGAAAAAGGTGCTAGCTTGGAGTGGGGATCAAGGAGCTAGGAGAGGAGTCTAATTTCTAGGAGTTCTCGTGTCGGAACCGTATCCTTTGGTTGAATCAATGGGATCCAACTCCCAATAGGTTAAAACCCTCTTTAAATCCATCTTTTTATTTCATTTTGATAGTTTTGCATTCATAAGAACCACCCCCATGCATGAACCACCATTAGGATTGTTCTTGAGGCTCATTTGAGTCATCAATAGAAATTTGGGAAAAGTTTGGTGTCCCCCATGGAAAGATTCCAAAGAAGGCACCCCATGTGTTTGTTTTTATGCTCAATAGGCTTATTTGTCTTTTAATTTCATATTTAGATATGTTAGAGAGTAGATTAACCATGGTTAGAATGTTTAGACTTGTTATCATTTATATACCAATGGTTGAATCTATGTATTTTTGCCTACAAGCCTATTTTTATGTAAAGATATCAAATTTACATGTATATTGTGTATTAGACTGTTTTAGGGGTTTTTGGTTATGAGATTTATATATATGTTATGTGTTTGTGTTTAGAGAAGGGGGGAGGGATTTTGTATATGAGAGTGGTTAGTATAATGGTGTGTTGGTTAGGGGTGTGTGTGTTAGTTTAGTGATGTGTGTGTGCTTGTGTTTGTTTAGTAAGTAGAGAGGGGTTGATTTTTGTGTGATAGTTTGTGTGTCTAGTATCTTATGTGAGAGTGGTTAGTAGTGTGGTGTGTGTGTGTATTAGAGTGAGGGAGAGAGCTATGTTGCAGGCCATTTAGAAGCCACAACAACAGCCAATAGAGGAACTGTAGCAGCCATTTGGGGTTGCATAATAGTAGCATGTGCTACAGTAATTTGAGAGCAGCAGCAGCTGCAGTTGCTGCAGCAAATAGCAACTTAGCAGCAGCAGTAGCAGGGGATAGAGGCACCCCATTGCCTCCTCTTGCAAGCACCCCATTGCTTACCCTTTTACTTTAGCTCCTTTGCATTCCCATGCCCATTAGCCATTGCCCCTTCGTTAGATGTTATTTTTGTTAGAGAGTTTAAGTTAGTCTATGTTAGTGTTAGTTAGGATATTGATATGTTAGTAAGTTAGTTAGTGTGTTAGAGGGTATTGGTTAGATATTAAGTAGTTAGTGTCTAGTATATGTTAGATATGTAATATAGATATTATCTTAGTATTTATGATATATTAGAGTGAGAGTTTTGATGTTAGATGTAGTATCTTAGGTACTAGAGTGGTAGTTAAAGTATATATTTACCTAGGATAAAGTATTGGATTCCTACCAAGGTATTGGTATTCGAATACCAATATGACCAAGGTATATGGTATCTTGGTAGGTAAAGGTTAGGAATATGATACTTCGACTAGAGTTGACCATATTTGACCATAGTTAACTGTTTTGATTCAAAGTCAACTAAAAGTCAACATTGGACCTAGATTGGACTTAGAGTTGACCAGAGTTGACTAAAAGTCAACTGTGAGTCAACCATTAGCCTAGTTTGATCTAGATTGGACTAGGAGTTAACCAGTTGACCAAAAGTCAACTATAAGTCAACTTTTGACCTAGTTTGACTTAGTGTGACCTAGTGTGACTTAGTTTGACTGATTTTGGCCTAGATTGCTTAGCATACACTAGAATATCATGCCATATACTGTCAAACCCTAATTAACTCATGATATCTCATCTTTAGGTCTGTGACACCACTCTGAGCATCGATTCTCATTGACAGCTCAGGATCGCGGCGAGTACATTATCTGATAGTTTTTATTATTTTGATATCTGCTATATCCGATTCAGTTGTAGTGTTTTACTTAATTTTTGATATGATGGTACACGTACTAGTATACATCGGATCCTATCATGAGATGTTATTTTTGAACTTTTCTGGTATATGGGTGCATTGTTCGATCTTGTTTTCTATACTTGTATAGATACCGATTTATGAGTGGGCTTGCCCCCTGCTTTTGAATCCTGTGTCATGACGTGTCATGTCCGAATCCATTATACTACTCAGAGATGGAGAGTTATTAGAGGTTATATGATCAATACCCCTCCTGTAACTATTTTTGTGTTTGCTGCACCCCTCACTACACGTAGGGTGTAGCGAGATCTTACATTTCTTATGCTCGCTTTCCATGTTGCCCGACTAGACCCTCCATATGCATTTCTTGTGATATCTGGTCGAATGGAACAGCCTGATCCAGTTTCCTAAGCCGATCACATAACGCTCTAGTATCTCGAGGCATTGTTTACGTTTATATTATACATCAGATATTTCTGTACTTTTCTACATTCCAGTATTTCATACCCTGACATGATATCCAGTTTTACATATTCTGTTTATATTCCAGTACTCTTGATATTTCATCCTGTATTCCATTGTAATTGTCTTTTATAGAATTTGTCAATTCACATGGAACTGCTGCTAGCATTTGTACTTGCTCATATCCTGACAGGATAATCCCGTTGATGTTTACAGATGATATAGATGCTGACTGCTCGACCTTTTATGGGTTTGGCATAGACGGTGAGTACGACATGGACATCCCTGTGGAGCCGGTGCAAATGAGGATGCATCGGCCAATAATTTGTTGACACTCAGGTGACCTTTTATGGGTCTTTTATATATTGTGTCTAGATTATATATTGTAGTTGACCTATACAGCGTTCTACCACCGACTCTGCGGCGTAGGCTGGACGTACCCACGTGCTCGTGCCCCTAATCAGGGTACGGGTCGTGACAGACCGACCCAACCCGTGTCCAACACGATCCTCCGGGCTTGGTCTTGGACTTCATATGTTGAACCCAAGGCCGGGTCGGGCTCGAGCTCGGGCTAGGGTTATGATTCATCGGGTTGGGCTCAGGTTGACCTCAATCCCGACCCGGTCCGCCCGAGTTGCACCCCTAAGATTTATCTTCTTGCCTTGTACTAGTGCAACTTCAGACTTGTACGACATCACCCCCAATCGAGGACGATCGATTCGGCAGAAATCAATGCGAGGACGGATGATTTTGCAGCTCGGGGCATGTTACTCTATAATTATCATCCTTGCTACAACGTATATTATTTTATTCTCTTAACATTTATTTTGTAGAAAATCAATAAGAAAGATTAAAAATCGACTTATTCAAATGAAGAAATTATGATAAAACAAAGAAACTATTAGTCCAAAGATTTTTCTGAAGCGTCAATGATATCTCTGGGTCCTCGAACAGGGTTCGAAATTCCTTTGCCCGGTCAACGGAAAGGGGTCGAGAGGGAACCCCACCCCCACCCCCCACCCCTTCCGCGCGGCGATTTGGAGATGAAGGCTCCAAAATCTACTCAGATTTTCAGATACGGTTTGCTTTGAAAGATTACCGTAAGGATGAGCAAAGTTGAACAAAACTAAGCTATATCAAGTCTTTAAGCCAATGTAATTTTTCTTTATATTAGTTTCTCTAAGAAAGATTATAACTTAATATGTGTTGGCAAAAGAAAGCAAATCAAGAAACATAGCCAAACAGTCACAATCACAAACACAATATACTGTCGATATACTGATGATATACCAACAATATGTTTGCGGTATACTTTGGGAATAAATTTGGTTTTAGCAACTTGTTGTGTTTTCAGCACAATCTATTTTCTCAAAATAGTATACTGACAGCATACTGTCAGTATATTGTCAGTATTTTGTCTGGGAGTACTCTATTGCGCTAATGTTGTAACGGCTAGTTTCTAGCCATTTTAAAGTAGTGAATGCACGTGCATTGTAATGCCTACACAATAACAACTCTATTTGAGAGCTTGTGTGTGTAACACCCATATTCGGAATACGTATTTTATCAGGCTTATACATATTTCGGACCTGTATTTTATTTTCTTAGATTTTGGCATGTACTTGTAATTGACTTGACTTGCGGATTTTGGTTCTCGTAATTGGGTTTTTACATGGCTTGGTTTATTTTGTGGAGAGGGTTTGGTTTGGTTTGGTTATCATGAGAGGAACACCTTAACCTATTCTCCACCCCCATTCTACCACAACCTACCATCATAAATCCCCACCTACTTTTCTCTCTCCTCATTATTTTTATTTATTTCTTCTTCTTCTTCCTTCCTCTACACAACACCATCACCTATAGGCAAGTGCACCTTGCCATCAAATAAGCACCACTTTTTATTTGTTCATTAGCTAGATTAGGCCATGGTGATCAACTTTAGAACTTGACATTTTGTGATTTGGAGCTTTCATTCTTCTAGATCTAGGTTTTAACCATTTTCGAAAATCCTTGGTTTTGATCTATTAAACTTCAATTTTTGCATGTTTTGATGCTTCCATGTGGAAGAGAATTCGATTTTACTCAAGTTAGACCTTTGAAAATCTAGATTTGGTTTTGATTTTACCAAGATATGAAGTTTTGAACCTTAGAGTTCTTGGAGTCTTCTTCTCGGCCTGGAGAAGAAGACAGCAGCCTACGCTCTTTAGCGCAGGGCTGGATTGCGCATTCCTCCTCGGCCAGCGCTCCTTAGCGCAGCGCCGACCGTGCAGCTTGTCCCTTGGCGAACTGCGCTCAACCCGAGTGCGCATGGATTCATGCGCAGTCCGCTCATGCGCAGTCTGCCCATGCGCCATCTATCCCTGCGCACTCCACTCATGCGCAATCTGACCCTGCGCCATCCATTTCTGCGCAACCTGATCCAGCGTAATCCATCTGCTGCGCCATCCACCCCTACGCAGTTGGTACCCTGCGCAGCTGACCCCTGCGCAGTTGGCTCCTGGCGCACTTGACTCCTGCGCAATCCAACCCCCTGACCCCTTGCGCAATCCATTGGCTCTTGGAGTTTTGATTTTATTTCTCTAAGCTTGGCTCTTCTATAGCCCTGTATATTGATATTTTATTAGATATTTTACGCCCATTTTATATCCTTACGCCTTTTGTCATGAACTTGATTTTATTTAATATGTTTGGAATGACTATTGTACATGGTATGGTATGACAAGAACTAGCATAACACGACAGTGACCCGTAGTGGTGCACTCCTGACATGACCAACCTGACCTGATAGTGGCCCGTCGTGGCGCACTCCTGACAAGTACCCTGACATGATTAATCTTGATACTTGATAACTTGATAGTGGCCCGTGGCGGTGCACTCTTGACTTGTACCTGACTTGACTTGTAACTTGTAACTTGTAACTTGACTTGACTTGATGCTGTTGCGACGGCTAACTTGACTTGTATAATAAACTTGACACCGTGGGTGTTCCTGCTTGCTTGCTTGTGTAATCCACTTGTCTTGTCTTGCGTCATGTCTAGGACGTGACTCCCTGGTTCCCACGGTCAGGGATTCACACTGAATATGGATCAGGCTAATGACTAGATCAAAGTGTAGTTCGTAGAGAATTTCCAGTCACAGGCAATCTCGTTATCTGGGCTCTTTAATTGGACTTGTAGCTTGCCGACGAGTAGAGCACATTTCCAGCACACCGTCGCGTGTTGCACCCTCTAAGTCACCTAAGGGTACATTTGTCTCCCGGGTGATGTACCCACCTATAACTCTCAACCCGTGGAAGGATAACTGGATAGTCTGCAGGGCTTGGGACTGAGAAATTCTCACTTGCATCTTGTTAGTAATTAGGCTTGTGATAACCCTAGTTAGTTAAGTAGTAAGCCGTAGTACTTGCTTGGCCGTGATTGATTGGATGGAGTCTAGTCCCGCTTGTCCTGTCCTGATCCTGTACAAGGTTATGACACGACATGACTACTCGTGCTTTACCTTAATCATGATTAATTACAGGTCCTGATTTCTTGTATTTTATCTTGCCGATAAATGGTGGGAGAAACCAAGTTCCGTTCAGACGAAGGGTTACAACCCCGGTCCTTGTTTGGTTTACGGGTTGTAACCTGGTTATCTGAAGAGTTCCATGGTTATCTCATCGTATATCACCTGCCAGGTTTCTCCTTAATAATTGTCTTTATTATGTAATTATTTTCTTATGTTCTGATGTGCTGGCTTTTGTTCTTATTTTGTGGCCTCCTTTGTGGCACTTGCTCTTTCTGGGGTTTGACCCAGCTGGTTTTGTGTGGCCAGATTCTGGAGCAGTACCCGAGGATATACCGAACCTCCAGCCCGATGGTGGCGACTAGACGAAACCCGGGCTACGAGTGGATTTTCTATTTTGTTTCGCTCACTCTATTGTAAAATTATTCTTTTGAGGCGTTTAGCCGACGAGCACCTGTTAGCTCGATGCACTTTACTTACTGTCTGCCTACGGGCTGTAAACATGATTAACAAATCCTAGGGTTGATCATGTATGACTTAACTCTTGCTAGTCCTAGCATTTTGTACGACTAGCTTCATGATCAGCTGATATGTAATATTTGGGACGCCTTTTATTGTATATTTAATGATCATACATCTTGTAATTATATTATTTGCTTGAGATTGAGACAATAGGCTTGACCTTAAGAGACTGTTGGCTTGTAGTAAACCCTCATATCTAGACAGCCGTGACCGTATAGTTGAGATGTATTCTATTTCAATATACGTAGCTGGCTATGTCTGCCCCCGCTCTCCAGTATTCTGGTTCTGGGGCGTGACAGTGTGTATGTGCTATATAAATCAAATTTGCTCCCTTATTTCACTAACTTCTTGGAGCCTCAAATTTTCGTCTGCCATATATAAATATCTCCACATAAACAAGTGCTTTCATTTTCAAAATCTATTTGAGATAGAGTTTTAAAGTGAGTTATAAGTTGAATTTTATTCTGTTTTAAAAAGATCAAAAAAATTCTTGTAGGAGGTTCAGGTCCGCAAGCCTTCATATCAAAGCTTGTATATAAATCGGCGAGCCATTCAAATCAAAGATCATGTGTAAGAAGTCGACGAGACTTTCTGGACAAAGTTAACAAGTGTAACTATTTTTATAATAGGGGATTAAAGTAGGAAAGAGTTCTGGAACTGGAGTGCCTCACGGAGGATATCATGATAAATCAGATGTTTGTATTCTTTTCTTATTTCTAACACTTAGTTTTTAATTGTCTGTTAACTTTTTAATTATGCTTAATTATTAGTTAAATTATATTTACTCCACCTCTTCTCGTAGGGTGCTTTTCATGTACGAGATATTGACCACGAGATGCAACACTTTGTATTGATAGTTTGTGACAATTACGAGATATATGACATTAGGATATTCAAATACAAAATTCTGAACATTTTTTTTTCCTTCACTTTTAACTAATTTAGTTGCAAATATGACAAATGACCACTACTTGGTTTCCATTAGAAATGAAAAAAATTCCATATAAAACGAAAATTGGCAACTAGTGCCTCATCGATTTTGTATGGTCGAAGTGACGAACACTAGAAAGGCAACAGATTTCATTTGTCGCTTTGGCAATATGTCAACGGATTGGTCCAACACACCATTTTTCACATGGAAACAAACTAGCACAAAGTCATTCTAGCTTGTAGAAACATCCTTATTGTTAGACCTGTCAATTGGGCCGGACAGGTCCAATTCGGTACGAATTCGACCTGAAAAATGTGTCGGTCCGATTTGGATAATTTGGACCAGGGTTGGCCCGGTCCAGTGTATCGAGATGTGCCAGACCTCGTATTTCGACCCATAAGAGAGGTCTGGTCCGACCTGACCTGAAGCCCAAGTCCGACCCGAGCCGAGGTGCGGCCTGGTCCAGCACAGACTGAAGCCCATAGCCATATGCGCAGTATTAGGCCAAGCCGGACAACCCAATGCCAATGTACTCCTATTTGTCTACAATCTGATAACTCATCTTCTCTCACACCAGTCTCTACTCATAGGATTGGCCACCACGTGCTGTCGAGTATTCTTGATGCAGTACAAGACATAAGGGTTTATATGGGCTAACTCGCAATTATATAATATGAGGTTCATGGAAGTTTAGTTATGAAGCAAAGATTGATAATACTATAACCATTAGTGACAATTAACATATTGCAAAGTAAACAATTGAGTTCAAGGCAATAGTTCACCAAAGAGTAGCAAAGTTGGTCCAAATAGTTTAGAGCAACTACGTTTTGTTCCAAGTAACAATGGCCAACTTTTATTCTAGGTTCCGAAAATTAATCTTGGTTCTATAAGTTTGTATCTTGATTATCTCGAAGAGGGGGTGTGATGAAGAGAAGCAGACACGATGGTTGCCAATGATGCCGACATGTTTAGTTCCTATCAGTGTGAATGATACCATCTAAGAATATAGAGATTGCCACGGGGTCATGGTCCAAGCACGTTGCGGTCCGGTTCGACATGGTTCGAAACCCATCCTGCCGTGGACTATATGTCAGACTGGGTTCAGATTTTTACCCTTAGATCTGGCCGGCCCCGGTACACTATAATGCATGGATCTGAGAGGTCCAGCCAGTCCACCAAAATTCGGACCGGCCCAACCTGTCCCACTTGACAGCTCAACTTATCATTGAACCAACCCAAGGTAGACCGAAGTTTTGTAGTCTTGTAATGACCGTTAATCATGTGGATAATTGTTTGCTAAACCATGTATTATTGTGTTATCTTTCTTGTATTTGTTATCTTTTTCAAAGATGTATTTTTGTTGCCTATAAAGTTGAAACTATGGTTTGCTTAGTTTTCTATAATTTTGACGTTTAGAGTATAATTAGTAAAGCGGATCCCAATTCCTAGATTTTAGTTTTAGAATATAGGAGCTCATTTTATAGAATAGTAAAACCCATAGTAGTTTTAATTTTTAGATTTTCATGTCCAATCTACTCACAAGCTATAGGTTGGATATAAGAATATCTAGATTTAAATTGTAGAAAATTATTTTGTAAAATAGTAAGTCCAATTTGGAGCCAAATTCTAGATTATATTATTTTTTTCCAACATTAATTTTTGACCACACAATTTTTTGGACCAAAGCTCTTTTTATCATTTTCTAATATTATCATACAAACCCAATTCATTCTACATTTACTTTTATTTTAGACTAATGATATTCGTACATCCAAATTGTCATTCTAAACCATCCCTCCTTATGTGGAAGTTGACCTGTCATGTTAAATAATATTACGTGTCATCTGACATGATTGATGACATGGCAAATTTTAACCCAAAAACTAATTACCTAATTTTTTTTCATATTATTAATGCTAATGTTAATATTAATGTTAATATTAATATTAATATTAATATTATTGTTAATGTTAACGTTAATGTTAATTTTAATGTTAATATCAATATTAATATTAATTTTAACTTTAATTTTAATTTTAAAATTTACCAGTCATCTTGCCACGTCAGCTGTCACGTAAGGAAGAATGATTTGAAAAATAATTTGAATTTTTTTTTCTTTATTTTAAAATTTTGGACCTTAAAATAAAATTTTGAGCATAATGATGCTCTTCTAGTTCTTTGGACCAGTTTCATACAATGCATAACAACAAATGGGTATTTTAATTGTGGGTTTAGGACAAGATAATAATGGTTATGAATGTTGGAAATACTGAAATAGTCTAACTCGTTCTAAATTAAGGGGTTTGATGGGACTGGTAACTTTGACATTGGCCAAAAGTGGTTAAATACATTATAGTATAATATACCCACTTATCTTTCAATAATGCTAAGTTTACTACCAAATTCTTACAACCTTCTTACAATCTCACTCACCCACCCCTTACATATGGGTCCCACAGGATCCCACCACCTCTCAGACCCTCCCTGCTATATGGGCTCCATCCGACCCCACCACTTACTCCCCTCCTCCAATCGAAGTCCGACACGTGACAGATTGTAGGAGGGTTGTAGGCATAGCAAAGCTCCTTATCTTTCTGGAAGATAATCGAAGATTCAGTATCAAGAGATGCAAGTTACTAACACTACAATGGCTTTCGAGATGCTGGTGGGAATGCTTATGACACACGAACTTAAAATTTGGATTTGGCAAAGAATATGGCTATGAACGTCAGCTGCGAGCTAGGCCGACCCAACAGAAAGTGAGACTGCAGATTGAGAGGTAGCCACAAGTAGTTCTCATAGAAGCTAAGGAGTGATGGCCAGGCTATTTTTTTTTTAAAATTTTTTGAGTCGTATCCTACTTGATTTATCAAGATATACTGTAGAAAATAATAATGCCTTGCTTTCATCGATGATGGCTGTTTACAATATATATAGTGTCTACACGATTGGCCTTATGGGCCATATTTATACTAGTTACAAATATAATCTAACACTCTTCCTCAAGTTGGAGCATGCAAGTCACAAATGTCCAACTTGGAAAGTAAAGAATTAAAGACATGCTTTCCAAGGGACTTGGTGAAGATGTCAGCCAGTTGAGAAGAAGCAGGAACATGTGAGGCTATTACGGCACCATCTCTAATAGCATCGCGAACAAAATGCAAATCCGCCTCAATATGCTTACTGCGCTCATGAAATACCGGGTTCTGAGCCGGGTGCAGGGCTGACTGACTGTCACAATACACCGACATAGCAGACTCCTGGCGAACGTCCAAACACACCAATAACTCCTTCAACCATTTCAACTCACAAACAAGCGCAGCAAGAGATCGGTATTCAGCTTCAGCGGAAGATCGAAAAACAGTTGGTTGTTTCTTGGTCTTCCAAGAAATAGGAGACCCCCCAGAAACACCAACCAGCCTGTAACAGAGTGGCGAGTCAAGGGACAAGTGGCCCAGTCAGAATCACACCAACCAGAAAGACGGAGATCACAATTGTTGGGAAAGAAACGCGGAAACCTTTCCCCAAATCGGAGAGTACCTGCGAGAGGACCGAGCAATACAACGCACGAACCCAAAAACAAACACACAAAACAATCCACGCAGACATAGAGAATTTTTGACGTGAAAAATCCTTGCGGGAAAAAATTACGGGACGATCGGAGTCCAACCCTGAGAAGCCTCCACTAATGGAATAGAAGAATTACACCCTCTACAAACTCCTCCCGATCCAAATCGGATCCCCATAACACTCAGAGATAAGAACAATGATTACAAGGCTACGAAGAGCGAGAACGACGAGTAGAAATTACCCGAACACGATCTCCTTCGAATAGCGACCTTCAATCCTCCGTCTTCTTCTCCGAAGTTGTAATGGCACTCTTGCCTCCTTCCTCTCTCAAAGTTGTGTTGCCTTGCGATATGTTGCACAATGAATTAGGGTTGGAAAATCCCAATATAACTCCCTAATCCCGCAGTAAACCTGGACCGTTAGATTAGATCCAATGATGAAAACTCATCCGGAAATCCGCTTCAGCCCCCGACGACACAGAGTTCGGCTAGAACTCTGTGTCGAGCATCCAGAACATCACGCCACAATGCTGGAGTGGCCAGACCGAGTTCGGCCCGAACTCGCCATGGGACCGAGTTCGGCCCGAACTCGGATCCCCTGTTCCAGAACCTCCCATGGAGCAGCAGCAACAGCAACTCCGACTTTCCGAGCTTCTCCGACATCGGACGGCGCTCGTCGCACTCCGGGGTCTTCTCCACATAGGTTGGGAACCCCACCCACTCCAACAAATCTCCCCCTTCACAACTATGGGGAGGATGTCGTCATCCCGACGATCTGCCTACAGTACTCAAACTTCCTCCTTGGTAGAATCTTTGTGAACATATCAGCTCCGTTGTCATCTGTATGAACCTTCTCAAGCTCCGCGTCCTTCTTCTCAACCACATCCCGTATCCAATGATACCGAGTCTCGATGTGCTTGGACCGGCTATGAAACGTCTGATTCTTCACAAGGTGGATAGCACTCTGACTGTCGCAAAGTAAAGTATACTGCTCTTGCTTCAGTACCATTTCCTGCAACAGCTTCTTCATCTACAACAGCTCCTTGCAAGCCTCCGTCGCCGCAATGTACTCTGCCTCTGTCGTCGACAAGGCAACACACTTCTACAACCGCGACTGCCACGACACCGCTTCTCCCGCAAACATCATCACGTAGCCCGAAGTCGATCGTCTCGTGTCTACATCTCCAGCCATATCAGCGTCGGTATACCCAACCAGCTTCGGCTCGTCACCACCAAAGGAAAGTCTCCAACCAGCAGTGCCCTGAAGATAACGTAGAATCCACTTGACCGCACTCCAATGTACCCTTCCAGGATTTGAAAGATACCTGCTAACCGTACCAACTGCATGAGCGATATCTGGCCTCGTACACACCATAGCATACATAAGGCTCCCCACAGCTGAAGCATATGGAACCCGCTCCATATCTTCCTTTTCGTCCTCGGTAGATGGATACTGCTCCTTAGTGAACTTAAAGTGAGCCGCGAGGGGGGAACTCACTTTCTTCGACCCGTCCATCCCGAAACGCTGAAGTACCCGGTGAATGTACTTCGTTTGGGACAAGTGTAGCAGCTTGGACTCTCTCTCTCGGCTGATCTCCATTCCAAGAATAGTCTTCGCTGCGCCCAAATTCTTCATAGAGAAGGCTACGCCAAGTTGGCGCTTCAGCTCTGCTATCCTAGTGGCATTCTGACCCACTAATAGCATATCATCAACATAGAGCAATAGAATGATAAAATCATCCTCGGCAAAATACCTCACAAATGCACAATGGTCCGACGTCGTCCGTGCATAACCATGCTCCCCCATAAACGACTCGAACTTCCTGTACCACTGCCTCGGAGCCTGCTTCAGACCATACAAGCTCTTCCTCAACCGGCAGACCAAATGTGACTTGCCCTTCTCACAGAATCCCTCCGGCTGCTCCATGTATAACTCCTCCTCAAGATCATCGTGGAGGAACGCCGTCTTCACGTCCATCTGCTCGACCTCTAAGTCGAGACTGGCTGCTAATGCTAGCACCACCCGAATAGACGAATGCTTGACGACAGGCGAAAAGATCTCATCATAATCCACGCCTTTCCGCTGACCGTAGCCTTTGACTACCAGCCTCGCTTTGTATCGAGGGCGAGTAGCATCATCCGTCTGCTTCACTCTGAACACCCATCGATTCTTCAAAGCCTTCTTGCCCTTTGGCAACCGTACCAGATCATAAGTGGAATTGGTGTACAAGGAACTCATCTCCTCCTGCATAGCCTCCATCCACTCCTGCCTGTATTCGCCTTCCATAGCCTCTGCAAAACTTTCGGGCTCTCCCCCGTCAGTCAATAGCACATACTTATCTGGTGAGTATCTCGTAGATGGTCGACGATCCCTGTCACTCCTCCTCAAAGGAACCACTGGTGCTGGCTGTATACCGACAGCCTCCTCCCCTTCAGGAACTACCTCTCCGGCATGCTCATCCTCCTGAGGGACACCCTGACCACCATCAGCAGGCTGATGATCAAGGTTGGGAGCAACTCCATGTACTGGCTCCCCCATAACTGGATCCTCTGCGATGTCCTCTGGAAACTGCTCGAAGCGAAATGACTCTAACTCAGGCAATTCCTCAGCCTCAGAAGGCGTCTCAGAATTCTGAGTGTTGGTCATGGTCTGATCCTCGACGAACACCACGTCCCTGCTTCTGTAGAGCTTTCCTTCCACTGGATCGTAGAGTCTATAACCAAACTCATCCCGACCATAGCCGATAAAGGCGTATCGCCTCGTCTTCGGCTCAAGTTTGGTCCTCTCGTACTTCGGTACATGCACGAAGGCTTTACAACCAAACGCCCGCAGGTGATTGTATGACGGCTCTTTGCCGTACCATACTTTGTCAGGCACATTACCCTGCAAAGGAGCACTAGGAGACAAATTAATAATATAAGCAGCTGTGAGAAGAGCCTCACCCCAATAACTGTCCGGCAAGTTTGCTTCTGACAGCAAACACCGCACCCTCTCCATCAGTGTCCTGTTCATGCGCTCCGCTACACCATTGAGCTGAGGTGTCTTTGGCGGAGTCTTCTGGTGTCGTATCCCTTGCTCTCTGCAATACGCATCAAAGGGACCGATGTATTCGCCGCCATTGTCGGACCGAACACACAACAACTTCTTGCCCGTCTCCCTTTCAACAGAGGCCTGAAACTCCTTGAAAGTAGGCAGCACCTGATCCTTGGTCTTTAAGGCATAGACCCAAACCTTCCTGGAACAGTCATCAATGAAAGTTACAAAGTAAGAAGCACCACCAAGAGATTTTACCTTCATAGGACCGCAGACATCCGAGTGAATCAACTCGAGCAACGCCGGCTTCCTCGAACTTGGGTGACTTTGGAAAGACACCCTATTTTGCTTCCCAGCTAAACAGTGCGTGCACTTCTCCAACTTTGTAGACTTGAGCCCCGGAATCACCTTCCTGTTCACCAAGTAGCTCATCCCCTTCTCGCTGATATGGCCGAGCCGCCTGTGCCACAACTCGGTAGACGCATCACTGACTGCGTTCACCTCCTGTGCCCCCTCTGAGCTCCCCTCCATATAGTAGAGACCGGACTTCTTGCTTCCTCTGGCAATCACCATCGAGCCCCTGGAAAGCTTCCACTGACTGTTCCCGAAGAGACTGAAGAATCCCTCGTCATCCAACCTTCCAACCGACACCAGGTTGAAACGGATATCAGGGACATGACGAACATCCTTGAGAACAAGAACCGTACCCGTCTTCGTTCTCAAATGCATATCTCCAACGGCAACCGCCTTCGACACATCTCCGTTGCCCATCTTCAACACTCCACAGTCGCCTGTAGTATAAGTGGCAAACAGTGCCCTGTTGTGAGATACATGTGCTGAAGCCCCTGAGTCCACCAGCCAAGAATTGTCATCGCAGGCGAGGTTAGTAATGACCTCATCACCTACGACGATCACATCGCCTCCATGCACCGAGGCCGCCGCTGTAGTGTTCTCTTCTTGCTTTCCCTTGTCGCCCTTCTTCTCTCTCTTCCAAGCGAAACAATTCCGCTTGATATGGCCCTTCTTACCGCAATGGTAACACTCTGAGTCCTCGTAACGACCCTTGGACTTCCTCCTGCTCTTGTCTCTGCCACCACCTGGACCCCTGCTTTTGCCCCTTCTGCGGCTCTCTGAAACCAATACCTCTGAGTGGTGGGATGTGGATGAAGTGCCCTGAGAACGTCTCCGCATCTCTTCATTCAACACCCCGCTCTTGGCAAACTCCAGACTGACCACGCCCTCTGGAGCAGAAGCGATCATAGATACTCGTACGGTCTCCCACGAGTCTGGCAAGGTACACAGCAATCACAGTCCCTGAACTTCGTCGTCGAACTTAACTCCCATAGAAGATAGCTGGTCAACCACGCCCTGGAACTCACTCAAGTGATCCGAAATAGACGCCCCGTCTTTGTACCGCAGACCCATCATCGTCCGGATCAGGAACAGCTTGTTTATCCCGGTCTTCTTCGCGTACAAAGACTCCAGCTTATCCCACAACGTCTTCGCGTGCTCAATATTGGCAACGTGGTTGTACACGTTCTCGTCCACAAACTGCCGTATGTACCCACACACCTGTAAGTGCTCGAATGTCCAGTCCTTCTCGAATTTATCACTGGGCTTCTCGGATGCAAACACGGGTAGATGCAGCTTCTTGACAAATAGTAAATCCTTCATCTTGCTCCGCCAATAATGATAGTTTGTGCCATTCAGGTTCACCATACGCACCGGCTTCGCGTCCATCTCTCCTTCCTGGTTCCTCTGTCAACTACTGACACCCTTCTGAATTCCAGAACCTGGCTTTGATACCACTCTGTTGGGAAAGAAATGCGGAAACCTTTCCCCAAACCGGAGAGTACCTGCGAGAGGACCGAGCAATACAACGCACGAACCCAAAAACAAACACACAAAACAATCCACGCAGACACAGAGAATTTTTGACGTGGAAAACCCTTGCGGGAAAAAACCACGGGACGATCGGAGTCCAACCTTGAGAAGCCTCCACTAATGGAATAGAAGAATTACACCCTCTACAAACTCCTCCCGATCCAAATCGGATCCCCACAACACTCAGAGATAAGAACAATGATTACAAGGCTACGAAGAGCGAGAACGACAAGTAGAAATTACCCGAACACGATCTCCTTCGAATAGCGACCTTCAATCCTCCGTCTTCTTCTCCGAAGTTGTAATGGCCCTCTTGCCTCCTTCCTCTCTCAAAGTTGTGTTGCCTTGCGATATGTTGCACAATGAATTAGGGTTGGGAAATCCTAATATAACTCCCTAATCCCGCAGCAAACCTGGACCGTTAGATTAGATCCAATGATGAAAACTCATCCGGAAATCCGCTTCAGCCCCCGACGACACAGATTTCGGCCAGAACTCTGTGTCGAGCATCCAGAACCTCACGCCATAATGCTGGAGTGGCCAGACCGAGTTCGGCCCGAACTCGCCATGGGATCGAGTTCGGCCCGAACTCGGATCCCCTGTTCCAGAACCTCCCATGGAGCAGCAGCAGCAGCAACTCCGACTTCCCGAGCTTCTCCGACATCGGACGGCGCTCGTCGCACTCCGGGGTCTTCTCCACATAGGTTGGGAACCCCACCCACTCCAACAACAATCAGCTTTTGTAACCCCCCAGAACCAGAATACTGGAGAGCGGGGGCATACATAGCCAGCTACGTATAATGAAATAAAATCCACCCCACTATACGGTCACGACTGTCTAGATATATGAGGGTTTAACTACAATCCAACAGTCTCCTATGGTCAATAACAAGCCTAATTGTCTCAATCTCAATGCAAGCAAGTAAAGTTACAAGATGTAAGATCACCAAATATACAATAGTAAGGCGTCCCAAACATTACATATCCAGCTGATCATGAAGTTAGTCATTACAAAATGTGAGGACTAGCGAGAGTTTAGTCATACATGATCAACCCTAGGATCTGTCAATCATGTTGCAGCCCGTAGGCAGACAATAATAAGGTATGCAATACGAGCTAACAGGTGCTCGCCGGCTAAATGCCTCAAAATAAAATTTTTACAATAGAGTGGGAGAGCAAAAATAAACCTACTCGTTGCCCTGGTTACGCCTGGTGGTCACCATCGGGCTGGAAGGTCGGTAGATCCTCTGAAGCTGCTCCGAAATCTGGCCACACAAAACCAGCTGGATCAGATCCCAGAAGAGCAAGTGCCACAAAGGAGGCTTCACTTAAGAATTAAAACCAGCACATCAGAAAATATATTAAAGCAGTTAAAAGAACTGAAAGTAAAAGAATAACAACAGTCATAATAGAGTACGAGGGAACCATTCAAGTAGCCAGGTCACAACCCTTAAACCAAACAAGGACAGGGGTTGTAACCCTTCACCTGAATAGAACTCCGTCTCCAAATCTTGTTGATAAGGTAAAAATATTACAAGCGTGACGTGGGGGGCAATAAGACAATAAATGAAGAGGGGACTCAGAACTGCTCCGGGAGCCAGGTTACAACCCTTAAACCAAATAAGGACCGGGGTTGTAATCCTTCGCCTGAACAGAACTTAGCCCCTGATCTTTATTGTTAAATGTGACAATCATGCGATCAACCTTGCAATAATTGAGCACTGAAACTACACCATACAATCGCTCCCGGCCAAATCAGTGACTACGACTTTCTACATTAGCTAACTAGGGTTATCACAACATGCAGTGAGATGTTCCTCCAGCCACAAGCCCTGCAGCTAATCCAGGTTATCCAGGCGACTTGGGTTCATTTAAGTAGTGCATCGTTTCTTCCATATATCAGTGAATCTAGACTTGTGTCCTACTCGTCGGCAGGCTGCAAGTCCACAATGGTGGCCGGGATAACGGGATCGTCTGTAGCTGGAGAAAATCTCTCATGACAACTGAATTATTCTAGTTATTAACCTTATCCATTTACAGTA
The DNA here is from genome assembly GCA_029216955.1 of Iris pallida. NCBI lineage: Eukaryota > Viridiplantae > Streptophyta > Magnoliopsida > Asparagales > Iridaceae > Iris > Iris pallida. The sequence goes on along the minus strand of JANAVB010001000.1, from coordinate 3,873,184 downwards.
GGTACCCCTGACCGTGGTACTCAGGGATCCATGTCCTAGACATGATGCAAATATTATCGGTTCAATTGTACAAACACAATCATCCACGGTGTCCAGGCCATTCAATTTTGTCATGTCATGTTCACTGTCAGGAGTGCGCCGCGTCGAACCACTATCATGTCATGTCATTTGCCAAAAGTGTACCCCAACGGGTCACCATCGTGTCAAGGAACATACATAAATTTAATATGGCACCCGCATACGTTTAGGAATTTTAATATTAATTGTGCGTACGGCTACAATTATTGCTAAGGCCATGCGGTCACAATTAATTAATGGCCAATGGTCATGCGGTCAAGAATTATTCCCATGTGGCCAGCTTTGTAAATGGCCATATGCGGCTCATAAGTGCTAAGGCCAGCAAAGCTATTGGCCTATGCGGTTCACAAATATTTCATGCGGCCAAACATGCTAATGTCATGGATGCAAGTAATAATACAAATAAATAATGCATTAAATGCTAATGCATGGATAAACTTGCATTAAAGTATGCATTAAAATCAAGCTTGCTAATGCATGGTTGAACCTGCATAAAGTATGCATTTCGTATGCATTAATCCAATGCATGGCTAAACATGCATAAATTATGCATTACGTATGCATAAATCTAATGCATGGCTAAACATGCATAAAGTATGCATTACGTATGCATCATGCATAAAGTATGCATTACGTATGCATAAATCTAATGCATGGCTAAACATGCATAAAGTATGCATTACGTATGCATTAATCTAATGCATGGCTAAACATGCATAAAGTATACATTAATGCTAAATGCATTATTACTAAAGCATGCTGCTAATGCTGGCTAGTGCATGCGGCTGAGCATGCTTGCCAATGCATGCGGCTGAACACGCATTAAAATATGCATGCGGCTGAACGTGCTTGCCAATGCATGCGGCTGACTTCGTTCCCATATGGGGCCTATACATGCAAAGCATATAAAATATGTGACATGGCAAGGCATATTAAAATATTAAAATATGTATCATGACAAGGCATATAAAATATGCTTGCATAGCAAAGCACATGCGGCTCATCTATGCTTGCATGCAAAAGCATATGATACTATGTAACATGGCAAAGCATATAAAGTATGCTTGCATGGCAAAGCATATGCGGCTGAGTTAAGTTCCAAAAGCCAAAGCTAAAAGGCACGCATTAATATGCCATTATTGAAAGCAAGCCATATGCGGCTCAATTGAATAAGCTGCATGCTTGCTTTGCTACTGCATACAAAAGTACATCCATGCAATTAATGCTTGCACGTTTAGGCTTCGCTTAATGCATGCAAAAGTAAATACATGCAACTCATGCTAAAAGGCTAATGCACTAATGCATTAATTTTGACATGTGTTTGAAGCTAAATATGTTAGCATGCATGCATTAATATAATGCATTAACTATAGGCATGCGGCTGAGGCTAAGGCCATATGCGGCTAAACACTATTTAATGGCCATGCTAATAGCAAATACCATGCGGCCAAGCAATTAAATGGCCATGCGGCTCAGCAAAATCCCGTAGGTCAAATTTGGACTAAACGAAATTCTCTGCAACATGGGACCATAAACTAGCAAAAATATGCAAGTTTGATAGATCAAAACTCCTGAAAATCGAAAATACCACAAAGCTAGATTTACAAGAATTTAACCATGGAAATGAAAAATGCTAAGTACTAAAGTGGGTTAGAAACACATGAAGAATACAATAGAACAATAAAAATTGACTTCCTCCATGAAGCAAGATGCACTTGCCTAAACCTTCCACTCTCAGGTTGGTGGAGAAGTAATGGTGGGGAAGAAGAAGAGTTAATGAGGAGAGAGAATTATGTGGTGGGATATTTAATGAAGTTGGTGGTAGGTGGGAGTGGTTTAGTTCACATTAAAATCAAACAAAATCGAACCATGCAAAACCAAGCCGAACCAAGTCAAGATAAACCAATCAATAAAATGCCAAAATAAATCAAGCAGAGAGACATGCAATACGGGTCTAAATACGTACACGTATACCAAAATATATAATACGAATAATGGTCATTACAACTCTACCCACCTTAAAAGAATTTTATCCTCGGAATTTAATCAAGTGGCTAGAGATGCAAGGACAAGCTATACTAATCACAGACAAGCTATACTAGTTAAGCAATCAAGCAATTATTCATGCAAGCAAGGAATCAAAGGCATGAGGCATAAGAAAGATATTATACCTCACGAGTCAAACATCTCGGCATATCGCGATCGAATATCATCCTCACGCTCCCACGTTGACTCTCCCAAAGAGTGATGACCCCAAGCAACTCGGACTAACTTGATAGTCTTGTTCTTGAGTATCTTCTCTCTTTGGTCCAATATGGATACGGGTCTCTCCTCATACGAAAGGTTGGTACCCACAACCAATTCCGAATGATCCAAGATATGACTCGGGTCCGGGATATACCATCGTAGTTGGGATACATGGAACACGTCATGCACCTCACTCAGAGACGGCGGAAGAGCGAGACGATAGGACACATCTCCTTCTCGCTCCAAAATGTCGAACGACCCTATATACCTAGGACTAAGCTTTCCCCGTACGTCGAAATGAATGACGCCATGGTTAGGCGAGATCCTCAGGAATACATGGTCGTCGACAGAAAACTCAAGGGAACGTCGATGAGAATCGGCCCAATGGCGCTGACGATCTTGTGCAACGCGAAGATGATCTCTGACTTTCCTGACCACCTCAATTGTATGCGTGATCATCTCTGGACCAAGCATCTGTCTCTCTCCAACATCATCCCAGGCTAGTAGGGATCTACACTTCCTTCCATACAGTACCTCGAACGGTGCCATCTGGATACTAGCTTGGAAACTGTTGTTGTATGAGAACTCCACCAGATGCAGGTGATCTTCCCACGAACCACCAAAGTCGAGCGTACAAGATTTCAACATATCCTCAAGAGTCTGGATTGTGCATTCCGACTGACCATCTGTCTGCGGGTGATATGCTGAGCTGAATTAGAGGCGAGTTCCCAAACTCTCTTGCAAGCTACGCCAAAAGTGCGACATAAATCTCGAATCTCTGTCCGAGGTGATACTGACTGGTACACCGTAGAATCTGACAATCTGCCGGAGATACATCTCTGCTAGCTGAGATGTCGTCTGACCAACTCAGAATGGGAGAAAGTGAGCCACCTTTGCGAGCCTATCAACTATAACCCAAATAGCATCTCTACCGGCTGGAGATCTAGGTAATCCAGTCACAAAATCCATGGTTATATGCTCTCACTTCCATTCTGAATCGGCAAGGGCTGAAGAAGTCCAGCTGGTCTCTGGTGTTCAGCCTTGACTTGTTGGCAAACCACACACCGAGAGACAAACCGAGCTATCTCCCTCTTCATGCCATTCCACCAAAAGTGCTGACGGATATCACGGTACATCTTAGTGCCACCGTGTGAAACCCAGTATTTTGTAGCTAGTTATTTAAATAGAGTGTTGGTATTATTAATAAAACATTTTCAAAATTATTGTTATTATTAATATTATAATTATTATATATTTTTGGATGGAAAGAATTTCGAAATTAATTATGACAACTTGGGTTTTTGATTTTGGACCCAGAACCGAGTCCGAACCCAGACCCAGGCCTGAGCCAAACCCAATCCCATTTTCTTAAAATCTGATTTTGACTTGGCTAATTATTATTATAAAAAAAAAATAGTTATAGCTGGTCCCGTAGGACCAGCACCCCACACTCACACACCCATTCTTTGCCTACCTATTTTCTCTCCCTGACCTCACACTCCACCACACACAGAACCCACTACCAATCCCACGAGCACCTCTTCCCCTTCCCACGTTCAATAACTCCCTCCCCTATTTCCTCTCCACTCATTCACTTTGTTCCCCACGTTCTGGAAGGAGACTCTTCCTCTCCTTCTCCTTAATAAACCCACAACTCATGCACCACTCTTTTAACTCACACCCCACCCCACTCTCTCACGACACTTCACAGGAAAAGTTTTTCTCTCAGCTCTCTCTCTAAACTTCCCACCTAACTTATTCTCTGAGAGGAACTCTTTTCACTCACTCTCTGTTAACAGAGAGCCAAAACCCTCTCATCCCAACTCCTCGAAAACCCCCTCTCCTCACCCTCGATCTCCGGCCGCCGACCGAAGTCCGGCCACCCCGCGAGAGCGCGGCCCACCGCGGATCTCCGACCGCACGTCTTCCCTCTGGTGCGCCCTTCCAGCGCTGTCTCCGGCGCGCGGCCCCTCTCTCCGGCCGTCCGCGCCCCACCCTTCCGGCGAGGCGTGCCCTAGCGCAGCCGACCGGCCTTTTCCCCCTCGGCCGCACTTCTCCCCGCGGCAGACCCTTTCCCCGACGAGTCTTTCCGCCGCCCGTGCCCGCGCCCGACCCTGTCCTAGCGCGCCCCGCACCCCCGGCGGACTTCCCTGTCCAGCGCGAGCCCCTCTCCGCACGGGATCTGCTCCGGCGAGGCATGCCCTAGCCGCAGCCGACCGGCCTCCTCCCTGTGGCCCTCTCCGCACTGTCTAGCGCGCGAGCCCCCTCTTCCGCGGACCCTCTCCTGCTGTCCAGCGATCCGTGGAGCTCTTCGCTGTCCAGATCCGCGACCCTGTGGTCCGAACGCTGTTTCGGTTTTTCCCAAGCTTTTTCCGCGGCTCCCCGCTAACGGAAATTTGGTAAATTCTTGTTAATCACAGTAGTTCGTCCCTCCCGTAGAGTCTGTGATGAGAATCGGTCCCCGGTTTCCCTTTGGGAAATCCGGTTAGCTGCGTAGTATATTCGGTTAGCTGCGTTAGCATATTTTCTGTAATTTTTATCTGCTGGTTTGGGTGGTTTGGTTTGATTATGGGATTCTCGAATATTTCGGGAAGTTCTGTGGATTGGGAATTAATTTCTGGTGGCTTGGAAATATTTTGGTGGATATATTTGCGGGATTATTATTGGGTTGGAATAATTGCAGGTTTTCTGTGGCGCATTTTCCAGTTTTGGGTTGTCCCGAAATAGAGAAAATGCTGCCCAAATTTTTACAAAACTTTATTTATTTTGATTTTAAATCGGTTTTCGGAAAATGAATTTTAAACTGATTTTTCGGACGACGACCGTACCGATCTGTGGGCCCCGGCAAAATGCAAACGCACCGGTCCGACCGGGCGTTGAGGTATTAGCTGGATTTTGAGGAATGGACCGAGTCTGAGACTCTTAGCATTTATTTTAAATTATTTTATTTAATATTTAGGCTATTTAATATAGTTATTTATTTTCTGCACTTTATTTAGAAATTAAATCATTTTTTCTCTTATTTGATGTAAAAAATAATTGTACAGGGCATAAGCCCACTCTAGGATGTTTAGCTGTGCCCTTGTATTGTGTAGCGTAGATTTTTACTTTCTTTTTGGGTGGATGTGATCTTGGGTGGTTTTTTTAGACGTTGGAATCGTAGTTAGAGCGTAACTTTATAATTAATTAAGAATTAATTATTGGATGAAAAATTAGTAAATAACTAGTTCATGATTTATCACTAAAAGAAAACTATATTTTTATAAATATATTACAAAAACACAAAGTTTTCTAAAGTTAATTGATTCTCGTGTTATTTCCAAATAATCCAATTAATCGGTTTAATCAACGCACGTAGTTGCGACGTAAACGTTAGCTGTAGATTAATACAAATTAAAACCTGACTAGGACTTACTACTAGAGATTGCAACTAGCACACTTAGCCTGGTTATTCAAGGTTCTAAGTCGAGTTCTCAACTGTAGGAACTCGAAGTTACACCTGACGTTCCTCCTCAGTACCGACTCGTCTATCCAGTCATTCTAAAACAAAGGCAAGTACATTTATGTTGATTACAATTATTTAATAATCACTTCACTGCAATTTTAAACCACTATTTAAACACGAACTCTTTCGGAAGTATTGACTGTACTGTTGGGGACTGGGGGAGTAGAGTATTGTTTATGACCACATCCAAATTACTGTAACTGACTGTATTAGCTTTCCCCTCTTCACACGGGGACAAGCCATACCGTATCGCTAGATACTACTGTAACCCAAGCCGGTCATATACATTGCCTATTCACATCACTGTACTGTATTGTTTCAAAACTGTTCATCTTCAAACTGTTTAAAAGTGCATGATTTTATTGTTAAATTAATTGTCAAGATTAGCATGAATTGTACTTTGCTCCCTCCTGACTGGAGAACCAACATTTTAGGTATCACTGATGAGGCTTTGTTCCGCGATATTTTCCGAGGTCCCAACTAGAGGACGATGATCTCGAGACTGATGAGCTGGTTGCCTAGATTTTTCTTCTTCTTTATAATTCATGATGTTTGTGGAAAGCAATGTACTTCAGATGTATTTTTTATTTTATTGTAAAAAGTTTTAAACTATTCGAATTATTAAAGTTGTGGCAATTAGACTGTGTTATTTTATTTACCTGCATGAGTGATACAGCTTACTGCCGCCGTCTCAACAACGGTGCAGGCTGGACATGATCTGATTCGACCCAAGAAATTGGGACCGGGTCGTGACATGTTTTTAGTGGTGGCCCATGCAGGTCTGAACAACAACTTAGGAAAACATACCTAGAAACAATTAGAACATTAGAACATCAATTTGTCACAACATAGGACCGAAATATATTATAAATAGATATTTTTGTTTGATTATAGACTGGTAGGATACCTTGCTTATGTTTGCATCCTAAACCATCCAGAGAATGACCGTTGACCAAATCCTGCTGGCGATGAGGTGTCATCTCCGGATCATACCTCATCTCCTCAACCAAGCTCAGGGTCTTTTCCCTCGCGGCTGTTTGACCGTCCTCAAAGTGCATCCAGTGAAGTTTTTCCTACACTGGCGATTCCTACCTCATCTCAAACTGAGTTGCGTTTCCTAGGTGGAGTATTCATTTTGTTGCTCCACCAGTAGCAGCAAACATCTTCCAAATGGTTGCCCTATTTCAAGTAATCCTGGAGTTCCAGAAAGCTCAAGATGAAGCCCAGCAGGAACAGAAGAATATCACGAGAGAAGACATGAAGAACATCAATGATGTAGCCTTAGCTATCTTAAACCAAGTTGGAGCGGAACCTCACCCTAGGAGGGGTACCCCTGAAATCTAGAAGACATTTTGAGCCCTATCCGGCAGTTATATCGTAAGAAACTATTGGTTTGTGGCTACTGTAAAAGGCTTGGTCACCAAACCAATATTTGTCACAAGAGATTGGAGAAATATTTGGTATGTGGATCTGCTGAACATCGGGTAAAGGATTGCCCCTTATCTTTCCATCAAACCAGAGCTCTTATCCCAGCAACACCTGTTAGGCCACAACCCAGAGACTCTCTTCCTATCTAGCAGACCTTGCCTCCTATAAAGGCATGATGCAGACTCGAAGTTCATAGAAGATGAAGGACCAGATCAATGAAGGCTCTAGGATTTATCCAAGATAGAACTTTACCTTAGGGAACACCTATCTTGTTTGTGCCCAAGAATGATGGAACAACTGATGTGCATGGATTACCAGATACTAAAGAACAAGTACCTTTTCTGGATTGATGATCTGTTTGATCAATTTGAGTGGAGTGGAGTTAAGGAGTTTTCGAAGATTGACCCGATCACCATTAGATCAAGGTCAGGGAAGAGGACATTCCCGAGACGGCATTCAACACTAAGTATGGGTAGTTTTATTTGGTCATGACGTTGGACTGACAAATGCTCCTGCTGTGTTCATGAATCTCATGAACATAGTTTTTCATGAGTATTTGAATCAGTTTATCTTCTCCATAGATAACATTCTGATATATTCGAAGACTGAAGAAGAGCATGAAGAACATCTGAGGAAAGTTCTGGAAACTTTGAAGAAAAAAAAGTTTTATGGTAAGTTATCTGAACGTGGATTTTTCTTTGACAAGGTGGATTTTTGGCCATATTGTCAAGAGAAGAAATTTCGATGGAAGATAGCTGCTGTTGAAAAGTGGTATACCCCAAGTTCAATTCGGAAGATTCTTGAACTTGGCCGGCTACTATCAGAAGTTCATGAAGGATTTCGCCAAGATTGACTGAGCCAATGATGAAGCTCACTTGGAAGAATGAAGAGTTCATCTGAACGAAAGTTTACCAGGCAGCATTGAGGAGCTGAAGAAGAGACTTACCACTACACCAATCCTTGCGCTACCCGTAGGAACCGGTGGGTTCTCAATTTACAGTAATGTCTCTGGAAAAGGACTGGGCTACGTTTTTCAACAACATGGGAAAGTAATTGCTTACACATGTAGGCAACTACAGACTCATGAGAAGAATCATCCCATACCTAATTTGAATTGCTTCAATTATCTTTACTTTGAAGCTATGGAAGCATGATTTTTTTTATGGAAAGGGAGTGAAAATATGTACGGGCTACCAAAGTTTGAAATATATCTTCACTCAGGAAGGGCTGAATGTTAGACTAAGAAGGTGGTTGAAGCAGATGAAGGATTACGACATCAACCTGCAGTACCATTCAGGTAAGGCTAATGTGACCGCTGATACACTTAGTCGATACCAGTGGCGATGTTCTTAACCAAGGAGTGGCACCTACTAGAAGACGTTGAGAAGCTTGGACTGGAGGTTATACTACCTGGAGATAGAAGGACGGAGCTGGATGCTGATTCAGTATTGATGAAGTTCGAGGCTAATGGACAAAATCAAGATCATTCTAGAACCTAAAATTCTCCCCAAAAGACTTAAAACCATTCAATTGCAGTTAGGCTTCACCACAGCCATAGCAGGCAGATACGACATCTGGATACTCTGTTCGACCGACATAAATATCGAAGTCATCCAAGACTCGGAGCAGGCTCTCTCCTGCTGTATAGAACACCCTCTGCTCCCTAAGTGGGCACTCCTGTCTGCAGTTCATGGCAGTTGTGACATTGCCGAAAGAAAATATCTCTGGAACGATCTCTTCGATATCCACCACATCCAAATTAACCTACCTTGGCTTTGCATCGGTGATTTCAACGCTATCACCTGCAGAGAATAAAAGACTGGCGACCGTCCACCCCCCCGGACGGCCATGCAAGATTTTAACAACTTCATTTTTAATGCCCAACTCTCTACTCTCCAGTTTTTCGGCAATGCTTTCACCTGGTGCAACATGCAGGAAGGCGATCGTCGGCAATACTCCCGACTGGACAGGGCCCTCACTAACGCCCTTTGGCTCGGATCAGGGATCATCTCCAAACTCTTTCACCTCAACGCCACCGAATCTGACCATGCACCTCTGTAGTTGAAGTTAGAAGCACATCCATCCAGATCAAAAAAAACTTTCGTTTCCTTGACTTCTGGTACGAGCACCCCCAATTCAGGCACATCGTTGAGAAAGCGTGGGACCAAGCGGACTCCCTTGACCCTCTCATCCGGAAAGCCAACAAGCTCAAGGCTACGAGGCATGCCCTTTTGGCTTGGAGTAAACAGGCATATGGGAACATTTTTCAGGTTGTTCGTGTGGACGAGGACGATGTTACCCGCGCTGAAGCCCTCTATGTGACCGATCGTTCGCCGGAGGCCAGGGCAGCCCTCAACCTCACTAAAGCGATCCTTAAATTCCGACTGAAAGTTTAAACTGACTTCTGAAAGCAGAAAGCGAGGCTTAAATGGAACAGTGAGGGGGACAAAAACTCGAGCTATTTTTATGCCTGCATCCATGGTCGCAGACAGAGACTCACCTTGCATCAGATAGTCGATAAATCCGAGAACATCATCAAAGACCATCATGGCATCCAAGTGGAAGCGGCTAAGTTCCACTTCCAGCTGTTCTCCAAAGAAATGATACACAGAGACAACTCCTTCCTGGCAGAGATCCCTCACCTCATCAATGAAACCGACAACATCCAGCTGGAACTCCTCCCTTCTGAGGCTGAGGTGAAAGTCGCGGTCTGGGCCCTTGACGAGCACAGTGCGCCAGGCCCAGAAGGTTTTTCGGGGGTATTTTTCTGTACTTGCTGGAAGACCATCAAGAAGGATATCCATGAAGCAGTCACGGCCTTCTTCCAGGGAGCAACATACCCCAGAGCCATATCTAGCGCAAACCTGATCCTCATCCCCAAAAAAGACAACCCGAAGGCTTTTTGGGATTTTCGGCCCATCAGTCTTTGCGCCTTCACCAACAAGATCATCTCCAAAATCATCGCCTCCCGAATGTCAGAGCTTCTCCCCAAGATTATCTCTGAGGAGCAGAGTGGCTTTGTCAAGGGCAGAAACATCCAAGACAATATTATGATCACACATGAACTAATCACCTACATGAAGCTCCCAGCGAGGGGTGGCAACATAGCCATCAAACTAGACATAGAGAAAGCTTATGACAGACTGGATTGGCAATTCATGATCCGAGTTTTCAGGGCCTTCAAATTTTTGAAAACATGGACCAACATTGTATGGTGATCGATCAGCAACTCCTTGTTTTCAACGGTCATCAATGGTCAAACGGATGGTTTCTTCAAATCAAGTCACAGAGTCAGACAAGATGATCCCTTATCATCCACCATCTTCATTGTTGCGGCAGAAGCTCTGAGCAGACAGCTGAATAGTATGATCAGAGCTCCGAACTTTCAGTACTTTTATTCCGCCAGTGGCTGTCCGATTATCACTCATCTAGCCTTACTTTCAGTACTTTTATTTCCTCTAAGTGTTCTAAGCGTCTTTCCTAATGTTGTCTAATTACCTTAAGTTCCTAATTGCAGGCATGCTTGGTACAATAACGTAACCAAACAGTTTAGTCGGGACCTGCGTGGGCCACCACTAAAAACATGTCACGACCCGCTACCCAAATTGTTGGGCCAGGTCGAGTCATGTCCAGCCTACGTTGAGATAAAACGTAGTAAGCTGTTCTAAAGACAACAGGATAAGACTAAATGTACTAACAGTTCTATAAGTGAAGAAGAATCATAAATGCTCCAAACACAAAAGTCGTCGTATATAGTAAAATATCCAAGTACAAGTGAACTGAAATGTAAAACTGGATACATGTTCCCCGCAGGAACATCCTCGTAAAGCAGAGCCGGGTCCTCGGCAGTAACTCCATAGTATGAGTCGCAGAGTAACTCCTCCTCAGTAAGGACACCTACAACGTTATCCTGTCAGGACGGGAGCAAGTACTAAATCTAGCAAACTAGCATATGAAACATGGAAATGAACATGAGAGGAATAACTGGAAAGCATGGCATCACATAGTCTATCATGGCAAGGACACATATGTCATAAAGACAGATGTATATGTAATGTTTAAAACTGTAGCATGTACGTGATCGGTCAATAGATGTACAATGTACCGAGGTACAATATAAATAAAATGTACATACGTACAAGTAAAACAAGCGATAGATGTACATACGTACAAATACAGCTGATGTGCCTACGACAAGGTATACATAAAATGTCAACCTTGCTCGGTACGTACGTACGAGTAGGGGGGCATGATCACGTACGCTACTAACAGTTTCCCCATATCCCATATTCTAAATCATGTGAGAGATACATCAAGACTGTTCTAAGCATGGTAGTAATGGAAAGTACAACATGTGACGTTTTTAACTTGCTACCCCAAGGGTCAGCATTTAACATGGTGGGTTTTACAGTTCATTTATGTAACAACATGTAAAGTTCGTAGAAAGTACTTGCCTCTAGCAAAGCAAAACAAAACAAGCTGCGATAACAGTGCTATGGATGTCCAGTAACTCGTCGCTGTAGAAGTAAAATATAATAACTTAGTTCTACACTAAGCTAAAATACTAGAACACTAACTGGTGCGACACGACTTGTGACTGGGTACCTAGCCAAAAATGATGACTTGGCATAGGAGACCAATGTGGGGTGACACACTATGTTAACTAACTTTCTAAGGTTTTTACACTAGTGAGGGATGGGGTTCAATACAACTAAAACTCCAAATAACACAAAAAGCTACAAGTCGTAATTAATCAATAAATAAATCGAAAGATCATTGTGTTCTAACAATTTTAGAGATAGGCAAAAAGTCTAGTTTTTCTTAAAGTAAAGTACTAAAGTGATCCTTGTTAATCATAGAAATTTATTATAATTTTTCTGGAATTTATTAACCAGTACAAGTATTTTATAAAAATCAGTTTTCCTAAGTATATAGAAAATGAGTTTTGATTTCATATGCCAACCTAGTGGCAAAACAGTAAATTAAATGCTACAAAAATCATACTAAATTAGCTAACTTAACAAAGTATCTAAAAACTATTTTTCCATAATTTTAGCAATACTTTAAGTATTTTTAGAAAATCAAAAACAGCAATGCACACAATAATTAATTATCTGCGTATTTTGTCCATGTATATAATTTGAACCAAAGTTCAAATACAGGACCCAAGGCTATGAATCAAGTCCAATATGACTTGTACAGGTCTTGAATGTGTGAAAACACATTTGAGCCCAAATACCCATGCTAGGCTTAGACACCAAATGGTTGCAGTAATTTAAATACAATAAAATACAATTTAAAAATAGTCAAAATAATATTATTATTTTAATAAGGCAAATTTATACAAAAGAATATATACATACCTATGCTAAAAGGATGTATACAATTATATAAGGAAAAATACTTAATTTATAAAGTATATATATATATATATATACAAAAATATATATATATATATATATAAGAATACACTTAATAATATAGTGTATATATATAATATATATATACATAGGAAAATATATATATATAAACATATATATATATATATATATATATATATATATATATATATATATAATTACTAACTAATAAATATATACCTATATATTAAATACTGTTAAAATACAGTATACATACATATATATATACACTAATATATATATATATACATATATATATAAATATATATATAAAACTGAAAAAAGAAAAAGAAAAAGAAAAGAAAAAGGAAACTGAAAAGGGGGGGGCTCGAACTCAGCCCAGCACAGCGCGGGGGGGGGGGGGTTTAATCGGGTCGGGCTGACCAGGGGGTCGGCCCGTGCTTTGTGTTAGAGTTAGGTTTTAGTTTGTTTTATTTAGGTTGATTAACATTATATATAAAAAAATAAAAACACGAGCCTGTGTCCGGACAGTTAGGGACACAGGTGTCTTGTATCCTAGGCTAGCACGACACGCACAAGTCGAATCCTTCGTGTCCAGACTCACCATCACGTTCGTCAGGACACGGCGAGTCCTATGTGTGCACACGAGACACGCACGACACGAAATGAAGCTGACACTTACGTGTCCGGCTACTCAGAAGAGTTTCGAGGGTGCTCGACGGCGGCTGAGGCGGCGTGGTCGCGGCGGAGTGGTGGCGCTGGGGTCGGCTTGGCAAGGCGAGCCTATCGGTGGTGGTTGCGGGCGGTGGTGCTCGGCGTAGGGGCGGCGCTGGGGTGGTCGCCGGAGTTAGGATTAGGGCTAGGGTTTTTGGGGGAGAAAAGAGGGCTGGGGGCGTCGACGATGGTCGGGGTGAGTGGTAGTCGACTGAGGGGGGTTGGGGGGTTATTTATAGGGGCTTAGGGTCGGTCGAACAAGGCTAGGTCGGCCGGAAATGGCGGGGGGCAGCTGGCCGGTCGTCGGCAGCTGGCCAGTCGTCGGGGGTGGGTAGATTTAGGGTTTTTGCAATTTGGCCCCCGTAGTTTAGGTTATTACATGTAAGTCCCTAAGGTAGATAAATGCAATTTATAATTTGCATAAATAATACATAAATTGCAAACTGATATACTTATAATTCTAATAATTACAAAACTCTATTAAAACATTTCTATAAATTGCAAACTGATATTAAACAATCTAATTAATTGCAAAACTTAATTAAAACATTTTAGGAAATTGTAAATTGATATTTTAACATTTAAAACTCATTAAAAAATTTATTTAAAAATTCTAGAAAAATTCCTAAAAATCTAATTAATTATTTTAAGGCTAAAAATAACATTAAAAATTAATAAACAATAATTAAATAAAATTTTGAAAAACAGGGGCTTACAAGTCTTTCTTCCTTGAAAAATTTCGTCCTCGAAATTTACAAGAATTGAAGACCCGACAATATTCTAACATAGCAAGTAATGCAACAAAATGACTAAGGCTACGATCAAAACTAACCTCTAAGGTATCAAGCGGGAACGGGTGGTTCCCCCGCAGCGGTTGGATCGAACAAGTAAGGGAATCTCTCCCTCATGTCCGACTCCCTCTTCCAAGTAGATTCACCTGGGGAGTGACGGCTCCAAGCTACTCGCACTAGGGGTATAACCTTGTTCCTCAGCCTCTTCTCTCTCCGGTCTAATATCTCCACTGGCTGCTCAGAAACTGTAAGGCTCGGTCCGACCTCCAACTCTGAATGATCTAGCACATGACTGGGGTCTGGAACATATCTCCTCAGCTGAGATACGTGAAAGACGTCGTGAACTCCTGCTAGATTGGGTGGAAGTGCAACCCTGTAAGCTACCTCTCCGATCCTGCCAAGTACCTCGAACGGCCCGATGTATCTGGGGCTCAGCTTCCCTCCTCGTCCGAACCGGATCGTCCCTCGAGTTGGTGATATCTTTACTAGCACCATATCACCGTCTGTAAACTCCATCGGCCTGCGACTAGCATCGGCCCAGTGTTTCTGCCTGTCCTGAGCTACTCTGAGCCTGTCTCTGATCATCCCGACTTTCTCTGCTGCATCCGTGATCATCTCTGGCCCAAGCATAACTCTGTCTCCGACATCATCCCAAAAGAGCGGTGTCCGGCATCGTCGTCCATATAGCGCCTCGAAAGGAGACATACCAATACTGGCCTGGTAGCTGTTGTTGTATGAAAACTCTACCAAGTGCAGATGGCTCTCCCATGATCCTCCAAAGTCCAGCACGCAAGTCCTCAGCATATCCTCCAGCGTCTGTATCGTCCTCTCGGACTGCCCATCTGTCTGTGGATGGTACGCCGTACTGAACTTGAGCCTACTGCCCAACTCCTCCTGTAAGCTCCTCCAGTAGCGGGATGTAAATCTGCTGTCTCTGTCTGACACGATGCTCACCGGCACTCCGTGTAGGCAAACTATCTGCTGCATGTATAGCTCCGCCAACTTCTCGGTGGAAAGCCCCACCTTGAAAGGTATGAAGTGCGCACACTTCGTCAGCCTGTCTACAATGACCCAGATGGCATCCTTCCCTCCTTGGGAACGAGGAAGCCCTGAAACGAAGTCCATCGTAATATGTTCCCACTTCCACTCGGGAATGGGTAATGGCTGCAACAAACCAGCTGGCCTCTGGCGCTCCGCCTTGACCTGTTGGCAACATAGACATCTCGAGATAAAATGCGATACATCCCTCTTCATTCCGTGCCACCAAAGATGTTCCTGCAAGTCACGGTACATCTTGTTAGCACCAGGGTGAATAGAATATCTCGATCGGTGCACCTCCTGCAAGACTGCCTCTACCAGCTCTCCCTTCGGCACGCACAATCGGCTGCCATGCCTCAGGGATCCATCCTCCGCTATAGTGAAGTCATCCAGCAATCCAGCTAACGCCTGGGGTCGAAGTCTGCGAAGACTCTCTTCTGTAGACTGTGCCTCCCGGATCTGCTCCATCAAACCTGACTGAATGTCAAGCGCCATCATCTGTATCACTGATCCTGGCCGAACTAGCTCGATACCGAGCTTCTTCAGATCCTCCCACAAATACCGATCAATCATCAGGTACCATGCCATCGGATGCCTGCTCAGCACATCCGCCACCACATTTGCCTTCCCGGGGTGATACTGTAAATCGATGTCGAAGTCCTTCATCAACTCCAACCATCGTCTTTGCCTCATGTTCAGCTCTTTCTGCGTGAACACATACTTCAAGCTTTTGTGGTCAGTAAAGATTTCCACACGCTCTCCGTATAAGTAATGTTTCCATAACTTGAGTGCAAAGATCACCGCAGCTAACTCTAGGTCATGGGTAGGATAATTCCTCTCATGAGTCCGCAACTGCCTAGATGCATAAGCAATTACTTTCCCATGCTGCTGTAGAACACATCCTAGCCCCTTCCAAGAAGCATCGCTGTATATGGTGAAACCTCCAGAACCTGAAGGTAAAGTCAGAACTGGAGCGGTCGTCAGCCTCCTCTTCAGCTCCTCAAATGCTGTCTGGCAGTCCTCTGACCAAATGTACTCTGCGTCCTTCCGCATCAGCTTCGTCATGGGTTCAGCTATCCTAGCAAAGTCCTGGACGAACTTTCTATAATAGCCTGCTAAACCCAGAAAGCTCCTGATCTCTGAAACTGACGTCGGAGCCTTCCACGTCTCAACTGCAGCAATCTTCCTGGGATCCACCGAGATTCCATCTCCAGTGACTACATGGCCGAGAAACTCCACTCGGTCTAAAAAGAACTCGCACTTCAGCAATTTGGCAAACAACCTCTCCTGTCTCAGAATCCCCAAAACTATCCGCAAGTGCTCTGCATGCTCCTCTGGCGTCTTCGAGTATATCAGGATGTCATCGATAAACACCACAACGAACTTATCCAGATACTGGTGGAATGTCTTATTCATCAAGTTCATAAAGACAGCTGGCACATTTGTGAGACCAAATGGCATCACCAGAAACTTGTACTGCCCGTACTTCGTATTGAACGCCGTCTTCTGGATGTCTGCTGGCCTAACCTTCACCTGGTAGTACCCGGATTTCAAGTCTATCCTAGAAAACACCTTCGCCCCGCTCAATTGGTCGAACAAATCATCTATCCTGGGCAGAGGATATTTGTTCTTGATAGTGATGGCATTCAAGGCCCGGTAATCAATACACAACTGGACTGTACCATCCTTCTTAGGCACAAAGAGCACTGGTGCTCCCCATGGAGAAGCACTGGATCGAATAAAACTCTTTTTCAACAGGTCATCAATCTGCTCTTTCATCTCTATGGCCTCCTTGGGATTCACTCTATAGCAAGCCCGGGATACTGGTGATGAACCCGGCACTAGATCTATAGTGAACTCCACATCTCTGTCTGGCGAAAGTCCTGGAAGATCCTCTGGGAATATATCCATGAACTCCCTAATGATAGGGTGTGGCGGTGCTGCGTCCCCGACTGTAGCACAACAGTTCGGCTCTAGGCTGATCTCCGGCCCTGTCCTTCTGACACTGAATGGTGCTGTGCCTGGGGGACTGAACACAATACTACCCTCATGGCAATCTATAGATGCATGGGCATAGCTAAGCCAGTCCATCCCCAATATGATATCATAACCGGGGAGCGGCATCACAAAGAATCGCCCTCTGAACTCTCTCCCGGCTATAAAAATAGAACACCTATAGATAGATCTAATAGGCACTGGTCCTCCTCCCGTCATCACTCTACTAATCTCCGCAGTAGGTGTAGCTACTAGATGATGTTTATGCATAAACTCTAATGATAGGAAGCTATGAGATGTACCAGAATCAAACAAACATACAGCTAGAAAAGTATGCAAATAAATATGACCTGTGATGACGTCAGCTAAGTAATCCGGCTCCGAAACCTGCTCCGGCTCTGGCTCAATGGCTAGACTATAAACCCTCCCCTGAGGTCCCTTCTGCTGCTGCAGATGCTGCCCGAACCTCTGCTGCTGAGTCGGGAGCGGTCCTCTAGTCTTCGCTACTGGGCACTCTCGTATCATGTGGGTGGCAGACCCACAAAATAAGCACTGCTTCAACCTCTTCCTGCAGATGGAGTAATCGTGCCCTGGTCTTCCGCAGAAAGAACATATCACTCCCTTCTGCTGCTGCTGACGGGGTCCCGGGGCTCGAACTGGCGGGGTCTAATGATGTGGTGTAGAGGGACGGTAAGTCTGCTGGGGTGGCGCCGGTGCTTTCTGCTGGAAAGCCTGACGCTTGGACGGTCCCTTATGATGTACAGGAGCCGGCCTCTTACATGACAGAAGACGCTCCTCGATGCTCCGGGCTAACTCTAGGCTCTGGTAGTAGTCAGTCGTACCGTTCGCCACTATAAGGATGCCAATGTCTGGAACTAGACCATGGCAAAACCTACGGGTCATCTCCTCTGGATCAGCAACCAGACTAGGAGCAAAACGGCTCAAGCGACTGAACTCTCCCGCATAGTCGTCAACAGAACGGTTCCCCTGCTGGATGTTCTGGAATCGTAGCCCCATGGCTACTCTAGCAGTGGTCGAGAAGAATTTCTTCTTGAACTGGGTCTTGAACTGGTCCCAGGTGGCTCTACCTCTCGCGAACAACGGCTCATTCCTGAACCAGACTCCGGCTAAGTCTATCAGCAGAAATCCTGCTGCCTCGACCTGAAGGTCATCCGGCATCCTAACTTCCAGAAGCTTCCTCTCTACAGAATCTAGCCAGTCATCAGCTACTACTATGCCCTCGGTCCCTGAGAACTCCTTGGGATTCAGACCCATGAAGTCCTTGACCGTCCCCGCTCTCTGCCGTGGCTCTACATGTGGTGGGACCACGGGACGTCCCTCAGAATGCTCCAGGCTCTGGCGGAGTAGGGTAGTCTGCTCCTGATGGGTTGTTAGGAACCCCTGGATCAGTGTGAGCAGCTGGGTCCCGTCGAGGGTGACGGAAGCCTGGGTGGGTATAGTGATAGGGGGTGGTGGAAGTATCGGGTCCTGCTGGGACTGGGAGGTGGAAGGTGGTATCTGGGTCTGTGGATCTGTGGAGTGGGGGAATGTGGTAGGTGGAGGTGTATCAGTCAACCGGTCAGCTGACTGGACATGGAGGGCCCCATTCTCGGGGGTGATATACTAGGACGAGCGAGTAATCACCATCTAATTTACACATAAAAGACTTATAAGGACTTATTTAAAGCAAGTGATCATATGCAAGAAATTCTAATTATAATAGCAAACATGTGATGTATTTCCTATGTTGCAATCCTAGCATTCCTCTAAGTGTTCTAAGCGTCTTTCCTAATGTTGTCTAATTACCTTAAGTTCCTAATTGCAGGCATGCTTGGTACAATAACGTAACCAAACAGTTTAGTCGGGACCTGCGTGGGCCACCACTAAAAATATGTCACGACCCGCTACCCAAATTGTTGGGCCAGGCCGAGTCATGTCCAGCCTACGTTGAGATAAAACGTAGTAAGCTGTTCTAAAGACAACAGGATAAGACTAAATGTACTAACAGTTCTATAAGTGAAGAAGAATCATAAATGCTCCAAACACAAAAGTCGTCGTATATAGTAAAATATCCAAGTACAAGTGAACTGAAATGTAAAACTGGATACATGTCCAGTTACAAAATGATGTAGTCTAATACATGTCTACTCTCAAAAGTCTAAGTAAACAAAAAGACAACTAGGCGAGGTTCCCCGCAGGAACATCCTCGTAAAGCAGAGCCGGGTCCTCGGCAGTAACTCCATAGTATGAGTCGCAGAGTAACTCCTCCTCAGCAAGGACACCTACAACGTTATCCTGTCAGGACGGGAGCAAGTACTAAATCTAGCAAACTAGCATATGAAACATGGAAATGAACATGAGAGGAATAACTGGAAAGCATGGTATCACATAGTCTATCATGGCAAGGACACATATGTCATAAAGACAGATGTATATGTAATGTTTAAAACTGTAGCATGTACGTGATCGGTCAATAGATGTACAATGTACCGAGGTACAATGTAAATAAAATGTACATACGTACAAGTAAAACAAGCGATAGATGTACATACGTACAAATACAGCTGATGTGCCTACGACAAGGTATACATAAAATATCAACCTTGCTCGGTACGTACGTACGAGTAAGGGGGGCATGATCACGTACGCTACTAACAGTTTCCCCATATCCCATATTCTAAATCATGTGAGAGATACATCAAGACTGTTCTAAGCATGGTAGTAATGGAAAGTACAACATGTGACATTTTTAACTTGCTACCCCAAGGGTCAGCATTTAACATGGTAAGTTTTGCAGTTCATTTATGTAACAACATGTAAAGTTCGTAGAAAGTACTTGCCTCTAGCAAAGCAAAACAAAACAAGCTGCGATAACAGTGCTATGGATGTCCAGTAACTCGTCGCTGTAGAAGTAAAATATAATAACTTAGTTCTACACTAAGCTAAAATACTAGAACACTAACTGGTGCGACACGACTTGTGACTGGGTACCTAGCTAAAAATGATGACTTGGCATAGGAGACCAATGTGGGGTGACATACTATGTTAACTAACTTTCTAGGGTTTTTACACTAGTGAGGGATGGGGTTCAATACGACTAAAACTCCAAATAACACAAAAAGCTACAAGTCGTAATTAATCAATAAATAAATCGAAAGATCATTGTGTTCTAACAATTTTAGAGATAGGCAAAAAGTCTAGTTTTTCTTAAAGTAAAGTACTAAAGTGATCCTTGTTAATCATAGAAATTTATTATAATTTTTCTGGAATTTATTAACCAGTACAAGTATTTTATAAAAATCAGTTTTCCTAAGTATATAGAAAATGAGTTTTGATTTCATATGCCAACCTAGTGGCAAAACAGTAAATTAAATGCTACAAAAATCATACTAAATTAGCTAACTTAACAAAGTATCTAAAAACTATTTTTCCATAATTTTAGCAATACTTTAAGTATTTTTAGAAAATCAAAAACAGCAATGCACACAATAATTAATTATCTGCGTATTTTGTCCATGTATATAATTTGAACCAAAGTTCAAATACAGGACCCAAGGCCATGAATCAAGTCCAATATGACTTATACAGGTCTTGAATGTGTGAAAACACATTTGAGCCCAAATACCCATGCTAGGCTTGGACACCAAATGGTTGCAGTAATTTAAATACAATAAAATACAATTTGAAAATAGTCAAAATAATATTATTATTTTAATAAGGCAAATTTATACAAAAGAATATATACATACCTATGCTAAAATGATGTATACAGTTATATAAGGAAAAATACTTAATTTATAAAGTATATATATATATATACAAAAAATATATATATATATATATATATATATATATATATATATATATATATATATATATATATATATATATATATAAGAATACACTTAATAATATAGTGTATATATATAATATATATATACATAGGAAAATATATATTTTTTTTTTTATAAACATATATATATATAATTACTAACTAATAAATATATACCTAGATATTAAAATACTGTTAAAATACAGTATACATACATATATATATATATACACTAATATATATATATACATATATATATAAATATATATATAAAACTGAAAAAAGAAAAAGAAAAAGAAAAGAAAAAGGAAACTGAAAAGGGGGGGCTCGAACTCAGCCCAGCACAGCGGGGGGGGTTTAATCGGGTCGGGCTGACCAGGGGGTCGGCCCGTGCTTTGTGTTAGAGTTAGGTTTTAGTTTGTTTTATTTAGGTTGATTAACATTATATATAAAAAATAAAAACATGAGCCTGTGTCCGGACAGTTAGGGACACAGGTGTCTTGTATCCTAGGCTAGCACGACACGCACAAGTCGAATCCTTCGTGTCCAGACTCACCATCATGTTCGTCAGGACACGGCGAGTCCTATGTGTGCACACGAGACACGCACGACACGAAATGAAGCTGACACTTACGTGTCCGGCTACTCAGAAGAGTTTCGAGGGTGCTCGACGGCGGCTGAGGCGGCGTGGCCGCGGCGGAGTGGTGGCGCTGGGGTCGGCTTGGCAAGGCGAGCCTATCGGTGGTGGTTGCGGGCGGTGGTGCTCGGCGTAGGGGCGGCGCTGGGGTGGTCGCCGGAGTTAGGGTTAGGGCTAGGGTTTTTGGGGGAGAAAAGGGGGCTGGGGGCGTCGACGATGGTCGGGGTGAGTGGTAGTCGACTGAGGGGGTTGGGGGGTTATTTATAGGGGCTTAGGGTCGGTCGAACAAGGCTAGGTCGGCCGAAAATGGCGGGGAGCAGCTGGCCGGTCGTCGGCAGCTGGCCAGTCGTCGGGGGTGGGTAGATTTAGGGTTTTTGCAATTTGGCCCCCCTAGTTTAGGTTATTACATGTAAGTCCCTAAGGTAGATAAATGCAATTTATAATTTGCATAAATAATACATAAATTACAAACTGATATACTTATAATTCTAATAATTACAAAACTCTATTAAAACATTTCTATAAATTACAAACTGATATTAAACAATCTAATTAATTGCAAAACTTAATTAAAACATTTTAGGAAATTGCAAATTGATATTTTAACATTTAAAACTCATTAAAAAATTCTAGAAAAATTTCTAAAAATCTAATTAATTATTTTAAGGCTAAAAATAACATTAAAAATTAATAAACAATAATTAAATAAAATTTTGAAAAACAGGGGCTTACAGCTTTGCACGAGTCAGAATATGTGGACGAGATTCATGAAGGCCGGGTACTTCAAACATATCCACCCGTCGCTGGCTATCTCAAACAGTAGATCATCGGCAGCTTGGCGGCGGATCCTCATCGGGCGTTCCCTCGCTAAACCGGTGATTAGGCTCCATTTGGGCAATGGCGAATCTTCGATCTTCCTGGAACGCTGGACGGGAGGCTCCATGCTCCCCAGCCTCCCGACAGCTCCGGAGAACATCCGGATCAAGGACTTGTGGGACCACATGGGCAATGACTGGAATTGGAGCCAGGTCCGTGCTTGGGTCGGGGCTGAGGCTGAAGAATGCATTCGCAACATTGATCTGAAGATTAGTCCCGCGCCTGATGTACTGAGGTGATCGGCCGACGTTTCTGGATCATTCGCGGTTAGCTCGGCTAGAAGAGTGGAACGTGGAAACGGGATGCCATCCCCACACATTGCACCCTTCTGGCAGACCTGTATTCCCAAAAAGTGGTCCTTCATTCTCTGGAGGGCCTTTAGCAAGAGGTTGCCTACTGACGACGTTCTCAACACCATCGGGTTCAACCTTGCGTCTGCATGCACCTGTCGTACGGAGTGTCAGATCGAAACCATCGAACACATCTTCTGTCAGGGGGATTTACCTGTCAAGGTATGGAGAGTCCTCCATCAACGCTGTGGGTAGGCGCAGGGGGCGGGTACTTCAACGATCTCTTGGCTAGCAGGGCCTCGACTTTTTATGGCCACCAGATCGTTGCGGCAGCCGCAACATGGGTAATCTGGAAGAATCACAACAAGGTGAGATACGAAGGCCACCAATACTCCGTTGACCAGCTCATTAAGGAGGCCCTTCATCAGTATCGGAAGATCAGATCCGTCTGCTCGCATGGCCAGATGAGCTTTTGGAACTCTCTTCTCCTCTAGTCCTCGGTTTTAGGGATTTTTTTGGTTTTGTATACTTGTATAGGCATCGGCATTTTGGGCTTAGTGGTATACTTGTACAGGCTTCGGCTTTTTGAGCCTCACTGAATAAAATGGGGGGTGTTCTGAAATATATATATATATATATATATATATATATATATATATATGTATATATATTATATATTATATATATAGAGAGAGGTGAAAAATAGAGAATTTCTTGCGAGAAATTCAAAACCAGAGCAAACCGACCCAGCCCAAACACCTCCCATTCCAGTATAAAACGAGAGGGAGAGAGAGGGAGAGCAATTTCGTGCAAGACCTAACCCTAGGTCCTCTCGACCAGCGGCGACCCTGGCCGACATCCAGTCGCGCATTCACCGTCTGGGCCACCACCGGCCACCGGGAGACGCACGGCCACGCGTGCACAATGCACCACAAACGGCAGCAGCATTTACAGTTCAAGTACCCTTCGTCTAGTACGAAATTCTCGAGCGATACTCTATCGTTTTCGACTTTGTAAATTCCTATGCACAACCTAGATGACCTCTAGGAACCCCATCAATTAGTTCTAATATTAGATGCCATAAATCGACGTAGAAGTTCCTTTTAAAACTCGGGGGAAAAACTCACTGATACACTGTGGCACAACAGTATTTCATGTTTAAAACCCAAACTTGAAAGCCAGATTCCTCAAATAATGAATATTCTTAGAGAAGTATCTGAACAGTTTTGTAACCAACATATAGGACATTAAAAAGCTATTTACGCTTTTCAGTTTCATCTATTATTTGTCGAGATAAATCAATTTAAAAATCGAAAAAAACAATAAAAATATGTTTTCAAAACATGAAATTTTTTGTGATACGGGGTCCGTTCCGACAAACCGGACAACTTGTTCGCAACCCGTAGCATCGAAAGACGTGTACGGATGTTTCGGACGTGTGGGATTCAACGAAACTCGAAATGGTTGCGTGTGCATGACGAATTCGAAGCATATCCGTCGAAAATCCCCGTATCGGCCTCTTTGCAAACTAGCCAATTACTTTGTGCACGAGCATCACATCGCGATGAAACATGCACCAATGGACTCGTATCATTTTTGGTCCTGTGAGCCAAGTTTGGTATGATTCTGGGCGAAGGTCGACCAGAATGCTCTTTTGGCGGGCCTGCGACCTGATCCAACGGACGAATTTGTGCACGTCCTACCGGAATCCAACTCTGGACATACCCTTGGGTTTGTATCGTCAAATCGGATCCGTATACATATAGTTTGATGACTTCAATGATCGTAGGTGCTTGCACATTTTTTGGTGCAAAGCGGGTCCAACGACGGACAAAGTTTTGACCCAAAATTACCATTTTGCCCCTGTATCCAGAATTGGACTTTTGGGCAGTCAAACTTAGATATTTTTTTTATTACAAATATGTTGGTGATATCTATTTCAGCGTTTGGAGACTGTTGCAAGAGTTTGACTTTTGTGGCTCACTGAGTTGTTGGATTGTTGGTTCTACGTGCTACTACATGGCAAGTAAACCTTGCCAAACTTTACATTATTTACATGCAATTCTATATTGCTATTCTTTTCTATCTTACTTGATTCCATACTTATCCTGCTTCATGTCATGATTATTTTCTAGTTTTACGTGCACGTAGATTGTTACTTTTTCTTTCCATATTACTTGTCATGTTTTCTTATCTTGTTCATGTCTAGTGATAGTATTGCTTTGCCTATGCCATGATCCCCTATCACGACCCGTACCCAGTGTAAGGGCACGAGACGTGGGTTCGTCCAGCCTACGCTGCAGTGTCGGCGGTAGAACGTTGTCCTAGGTCACAATATCTAACACAATCTAGAATATATTCCGAATGGAGGACAATATAATAAGTAATCTCAATCACAAACTAAGATGGAATATAAGATAAGATAATCTCAACAGAGAGTCACAATATGAATAATAAGTCTCGGTGTAAACCACACCAAAAACATATCTCAATACAATCATAATGTCTCATAACTAGGTAATGATATAAGTCCAATCTAAACTCTGGCAAGTCCTCAGTGACTACTAGATCCTGCTGAGGGTCCAGTTCACCTGTGTCAACTAGGCCTGCTCTATAGAAAGTGTCGCAGCAATCCTCATCATCTGTAATATTTCAACAGGTCCAGTCAGGACAGGAACGAATACATATCTCTCACACAGTTCATAACATGAAAGGAAATATGAAACAAGCTATAGAATAATATAAATGAACTGCTGATAAAGAAATGAGACTGTAAAAGAGAGCATGATATATAGAAATAGATATACATGATATAATAAGAGAACTGAACTAACTACGTGGTGTAGAGCACAATCTGGTTATGTAAACTGGCTTAGGTTATACATGACTTAAATCTAGTTTGGAGTTATCCATAAAAAGGGTGTAGATCACATAACCAAATAAATACTCCCCCTGCCCCAATCAGTACACAAGGATCTGTCCAGGTTATATTATTGCACATGAAAGTAGTGTGTCACATGGATAGCTAGTCCACATGCACACTGGGTTATACATGAAGGCTCACATGATCATGAGTGTACATGAATGTCACATGAGTATACATGAATAAATACGAATACAATGAGTAGCCAATACACATGATAAAGTACATGAGCACAACATACCCGATGTATCCGAGGGGATAACATCGCATGAAGAGATCCATATAGTACTAGTCCGTGATAATATCGTGACAGCAACAAGTAAACTAGTCTATAACAAGTAAATATGTCCAAGCAATAATGAAACGGTCAGAGAATGTACTCGCCTGACAATCCGAGCTGCTAATGAGGATGTGTAACTGAACTTGAGTGATGTAAACCTATTTAAAGTAACCACAAGTCACAATATGGTCTAACATATTATAAGAAAGGGCTACAATGCAATTCTATATGCTTCTAAGTCCTTTTAGGTCAAAGTCAACATTGGTCAACTCTGGTCAAACCTTGTCAACTATAAGTCAACTAGTCTGTTTACTAATTTTTAGGTCAAACACAAGCTTACAAGAGTTTCCGAGTTCGTTTGAGTTGATTTGGAACAAGTTTGACCCGAAGTTGACTTTTGTCAACTTGGTCAACTTGCCAGTCAACTCAACTAAACTAGGCTCATTGGGTCGATCCTAAACTGTCCCAATACTCCCTATGGTTACATCACAACCAAACATTACATATAGATACATATACACATTCATTCATAAGGTAATGTATATATAAATATATATATATACACATACACTTTTTTTTTATACATACACATATAAATATATGACATGACTTGAAGGAAGTTGTGTGTGGGTGACGACAGGGACTGCTGTTATGAATCAAATCTGAGATAAAAAGCCAAGTACTTAACTATGGGGATATATCACATATATAAATACATATACTCATATATCTATTTTAAAGGAAAACTTATACATATAGACATATACATAAATATACATATACATACTCATATAGGTAAAGGAAATTTGGCTAAAAAAATATAGATATATACATAAATATATATATATATATACATACTCATATAGGTAAGGGAAATTTTGCTACTTGAATCCGAGAAGTGGACTCAAATCTGAAAATCAGTACCTTGAGCTCTCATTCCAACATATTTACAAATACATAAAGTCATATATATATAAAAATATATATCTACACACATATACATATATATAGATAAAGAAAAACCCAAATTGTATATGTAAATGGTAAATAAATAGTATATAAAACCAAAGATTGTTTCTTGCAAACCCAGAATATCATATACGAATTGTAAACTTAGAAATTGATGCGTAAAAGTCAGAAAATCAAAATATTACAAAACTATTCAATACCGAGTTGTAAGAAAACCTGAAATTTCTCATATCGACCCAAATCGCATAATACACCGCTAGAACCCATAAAACTTGGCAAATACGTTGGCCTCGACATGTGAGATGTGCTTGGGTACTCACGGAGTCGAAACCGTATCCGTGTCGTGTCCACAGAATGCGTATCGAAAAACTGATTTCGTGTGTTGAAGAGTGCGTACCTCGCTCGATTGAGCGCCACACGCACAACGACAAGCCTCGTACTTAAGCACACAGTTAGGTAGGGTCCCGGGGTAGGGCTAGGACACGCTTACACGACACCACGTGGCGTCTACGCGATGCAGCGACCCACGAACAGTCGTGCGGCCTACGCGGACGTGCGCGTGCGCGTACGTGCCTGTGGGCACGTGTCGGGCCTCGTGGCTCGCGTTTCTAGCCACGTCGTGACTCAGGATCGAGTCCCTAGGTAGTTTAGGTATGGGGATACATATTGTGCTCCTGGAACGGGTCCTCGACGTGCCATGTCCGCATACGAAGGCCGTGACAGTGGCAAAATTCAGCCACGTGCACTGTACGGGCTGACCAGTGCACGTCGGATTTCTCCGCGCTCTCTCGATGAAACATTGTGAAATTTTTGAAGCATGTGGGCAAAGGTTTCCCCTACGTGCTCATGAAATTTCATGCGAGACAGAGCCCTTTGCGTTGAGTTATGACGCTTGGACAGCAGAGCGTGCACGGGATCTCGTGCACGCGTATCCGTATCCGTTTCGGATACTAAAATCGTGTCAATTTCCGATCTGTCTTCACGAAAGTTGTTACAAATAATATTAGCAAGGAATTCGTGAAAACAGAATCAAAAATTAACACTTTTCAGTTCTAAGTGGCATTTTGTCGAACACGTGCTACATAAGACCGATACGTGTCCGATACCGCTATCAAACGAAACCAAAATCCTACCAAACTTCATGCATAGGTTGAGGGTGCCTATATGGATGCTAACATGAAGAGATTTCAGAAGAAACAAAGGTAGAACGAGGTTTACCTATTGAGAGTCGGAATCTCAATAAAAGAAATTCTCCGAGCGCTTTGTCGGTCGATTTCTCCCGAGCAAATGCCTCCAACTCCTTGCTAGCAGTACTCCAGCAAGTTCTCCTCTTTCCAACGAGCGTAATGGAATTTGTTTAAGGTGAAACGGACGCCGGATGAGAAAGTTAGGGTTTTGGAGAAAAGAAAAATTAGGGTTTGCTCTTTTGATCTAGTGGAGGCTAAGGAATTTCTTCACAAATGAAGGGGGGCTGCTTATGGCCGGCCATGCTAGGCGGTGTTAGGGTTAGGTTAAGTCATGGGCCAAGCACTCCATGAGTTGCTAAAAGGCCTATGTCAAAAAGGATTAAAAAGGCTTATGAAAAAAAATTAAAAAGGCTTATGAAAAAATGGCTTAAAATCATTTAATTCATTCCTAAATTGGAATTTAATTCTAAATTAAATTTTAAAGGTCAATAATAATTCTAATTACCATATTAGGCTCTTAATGCAGGATGACTAAGGTCAAATCATATTATACTACTCAAACACCAATCAAGCTACAAAGCATTCATATTAATTAATAAATTAATAAGAGAATTCAAATAAATATATAATGACTAAAATACCCCTAAATTAAAAAAATGGGTGTGACATCCCCTGACCTGTTTGACCTAGACTCAACTTAGACTTGACATGTTTGACTTGACTTGCTTGACTCGTAATTTTAGCCGAGGTCCTTGTTATAGATGTGACTATACCTGACCACTCTCAATAGTTAGCAACCATCGGGCTATGATTGAGACTCATTATAGATTGTTAGCAACAACCGGGCTGCAATCTATAGGGCCGTTAGCAATCATCGGGTTGCGGTTTACCTTGATTTTCTTTTAGTCGTATTTATTAGCATGATCCTCGAGACATGCCATTTCTTTTATGTTTTGTTTCTAGTACTGTACTCCCTTCAGTCTTTACGTTCTTGTATCACTATTCTATCTATTATTGCATGTTTAAACTGTCAAATTAGACTTGTATATTTTGTGTCTTGCTAGTCCCCTGAGGACCTGGTCATCTCTCAAGGTATTAGATGAAGTTATCAAGATTTAGTACATTGATGGATGACGGTTGCTTTGCCAAGACTTCAAGTATATTTAGTTGTTATTATCATTATCTTCCTTGTTTATATTTTGTCAACTATTTAACACTCGCTGTTATTATAGCCTAGTCTTTTACAAGCTTAAATTTTCTATAGCTTGTTCATGATAAATGTGTTATTGGGGATCCACTCTAACATATTTATCTATTCTAGAATCATTGTATTAAGTTCTGATCAGCCTTACTGCACTTGGTTCGTTATTATTACCGGGAATTGAGATGTAGTTGTTTCTAGAATAACGAGACAGCTTATACGTATTCGGGCTGGTCTGGATTTCTCTCGATGCGTAACTGGTGGCTGAGGACTGTTTAGCTGCAGAACGGATCAGCGACTGCCTCGGTGGAGAACACTTAAAAAGGGTGCTCATCCAGAATTTGCATTTACTCCATTTCGTATACAATTTATTTTCATGCAACGTCTGCGGCACCGTCTTCAACTTCTCTGTGTGCTCTTCTCGATTCTTCGAGTAGATAAGGATATCGTCAATGAACACGACCACAAATTTATCGATTATGGGTCAAAAGACTCGGTTCATCAAATCCATGAAAGCGGTGGGGGCGTTCTTCATACCGAACGGCATGACTAGTAATTTGTAATATCCGTATCGAGTGCGAAATGCAGACTTCGATATGTCATCGGACTTAAACTTCACCTGGTGGTAGCTTGAACGAAGATCGATTTTTGAAAATATTGGCATACCTTGTAATTGGTCAAACAATTCATCAATTCGTGGCAATGGATACTTGTTCCGCATGGTAGCCTTGTTGAGTTCTCGATAGTCGATGCTTAGCCATATCGATCCATCTTTCTTTTTCACGAACAGCATGGGAGCTCCCCACGGAGAGACGCTAGGGCAAATAAATTTGCGGTCTAGCAACTCTTGTAATTGTACCTTCAATTCCTTCAGTTCTGTTGGATCTATTTGATAAGGTGCTTTTGATATCGGTCGTGTATCCGGGAAGGTGTCGATGTTAAATTCTATTTTTCGATCCGACGGCATCACGGACATCTCGTTTGAAAAAATGTCGAAAAAATCTACCGCAACATCAGTCTGTACTGTGTTTGCAATAACTTTCCTCATATCTCGAACCGATGCCAAGTATCCCTCACAACTGGAACACAACATACGCTTTGCCGATATTGTCGATATCACCATCGCCGTCGTTGACCGCACGAATATAAGAACTCTGTCTCGCCAGGAAGATAAAACACTACTCTCTTCTTCGTACACTCAACTGTTGCATGGCAGGCGCCCAACCAATTCATGCACAAGATTATGTCGTACTCTTTGACGTCTAGTACGATGACTTCTAGGGATAGATTTTTGCCCCCGATGCAAATGTGGTTGCATGGCAAATTTATTTTCTTTAGCATAATCGGCATATATAAAACTTGTGTCGCACTCGAATCGAATAGTACTCAAGCATGTATATTTTTGCAGAGTAATATACCTGTTAAAACAGTATCAGAAGCGAACGCCTCGTCTCGAGTCAGTATATAGACTTGACCTTGCTCTCCATGGCGTTGATTCGGCGGGTTCACTGGCACCGCATTTGCGCCTTGCAGTGGAGACGCTCTATTCTGATTTGGAAAGTTCCTCGGGAGATTTGGATTCGTAACATGCCTCGGTGGGTATTGATTTGGTTTCCTCGTCTAACATTCATGAGTCCTGTGGTCTACCTGACCGCAATGAAATCATCTTACTCGGCAATCGACTTCCCTATGGCCACTTTTGTTGTATCGAAAGCACTGTCGTCTAGGGTAGAGACCCATGTTTGCATTGGTATTCAGACGCTTTTGTACCCCCGAGCCTCCCTCGTCGTTAGGACGCTTGTTAAAATTATTGCGGACGACTGGCACAGCTCGTTGCGACATACAACCAAAGATTCGCTCGCTATCAAGGACGGATTCATAGGATTCACGATAAGTTTGGCACCGTTGGTTCATGACATCCCTACGAAGCTCGTCATTTAGGCCTTGCTGAAAGTGTTCGCACCAGGCTTCTTTTTACGCAGGAAGGTGCCAACAAACTTTACGAGTTTCGAGAAGTTCAAGTCATAATCATCAACTGACATATTCCCATGTCGCAACATCATAAACTCGTCTTCTTTTTTATGACGGACTGCGTGAGGAACGTGTTGCTCAAGAAATGCTTCCTTGAACATTTTTTAAGAAATCTTGGTGTCGGTGTCGGCTTCATATATTTCATGTTTCTTTGATGCCCACCAATCGTAGGCCCTCAATTGCAGATGTAGTACCGCACATGCAACTCTCTTGGACCCTTCAATGTTGAAAAAAATCAAACAAGTCCTCGATTCCAGCCAGCCATCCCACGATCACACCAGCCTCCACTCGGTCGTTGAACGTTGGCGGGTTCATCTTGCAGAACTCGGTTGCTTTGAACAAGGAAGAAGAGTTCATCGTTTGTGGTTGAACTTCTTTCTCAACTTCTTCTTGAACATCTTCCCTCTCGCTTGATGCCACGATCGTTGCGTTGGTGATGGCCATCATATTGTTTACAATCTGCATCAAGGAATCCATTTGCTTCTGTTGCACACCAAATTGGACTTGGATTTGCATCTGAAGCTGTTGTTGCTGTAGCTCCATTAAGCGCAATATTTTCTCCATCGTAGTCTCGCTAGGGCTAGCGCCCTTCGAACTAGACAAACTATCCACAGCGTTGGTTGTTGTGGCAAGATTATTTTTATTTTTTTTAGTCATTCCTACAAAACAAAGTAAACCCGTTTGCATTTTCAAAATATCTACGGGCTTACCTGTATATAACTTTTATTTCATGCAGCATGTCGACAAGCACTCAATCGAGTAATCGCAACCAACATTCCAAATAAAACATTTTTTGAAAATTCGAGGAAACTTAACTATGCTCTGATACCAATTTGTCACGCCACGATTCGACAAACCGTTCGTCCTCGCATCGATTATGCCAAATCGATCATCCTCGCTAGGACGTGATGTCGTACGAGTCTAGAATTGCACTCTTACAAAGCAAGAACATTACATTTGATACATCTTTTGAAACACCAAGTTGAAACTTTACAAATCGTAGAGAATTAAACACGCAGCTTAGGAAGATAGAAATATGCTTTCATTGATAGCTTGCAACTAAGTGTAATTTATATTACATTGGATATACCGTTGTGGCTACATTGATTGAAACAAAAGAAAATACTCGACAAGCTGCCTGAACTAATACTTGTCACTCCATACATTCACACCCATTTTATACATTGAAAACCTTTGATGAATTGGCTTCAAAATATTTCAAAATAGGCAGAGCTTCAAAATGCCTCTCCAAACTC
The DNA here is from genome assembly GCA_029216955.1 of Iris pallida. Classification (NCBI taxonomy): domain Eukaryota; kingdom Viridiplantae; phylum Streptophyta; class Magnoliopsida; order Asparagales; family Iridaceae; genus Iris; species Iris pallida. Next base: position 3,840,525 of record JANAVB010001000.1, on the reverse strand, counting down.
AGCTATAGCTTAGCACCGTGCACCCCAGAGTTCTCGTCACCTGTGGGATTGGGGGATTGGTACACTTGGGAATGCACTAGTGAGCGGGACGAACCCACTCTTCTAAATCGAATCTGATTATTAAGGTAGGCATACATTGGAGTTTTATTTCTATTTGGAACTAAATGAATTCAATTCATATTGATGGCCTTCTCTGATCAAACAGTAAAAGCATACAGTAAAATATAGTAGTTTATTCCAATTCTTACCACGGCTGTGCTCATCCCTGTATAAAACAGAGATTATAATTTCTACATGCATAAAACAATAGGTGAGCATGCTATTATCTTATATGGGGTCATTGGTGTTTTCCACCACAAGGGACGGTTATCAATGGCATTACGACGCGCCTTCAATCCAGGTTGCAGGCCCATTTGAAGTCTCACAATACCTCGGGCTGAAGCACAACTCATATTTCCCCTAGGTCGATTTGGTTCTAGGGCTCCGGAATACCGTTTCTAGGAAAGCCAAACATGTGCACAAGTTGTCCATGACCATGCCAATGCGTGAACAGTTTAACATATGAAACAGATTGCATAGCGTGGACAGTATCGAGCGGCATTGTCATTTTGACTCATGCGAGAGTTTATTTCCTCAAAGCTGTATGTTCTAATTTAGCGTCTCATATGCACCAAATTCCCCGAGGCACCATATGTCGCAACCGACGTTTCATTATATTTTGCAGAACATGAAATACTCTATCTTTTTTCTAGAACCTCAACTTTTCTCTTTTTGGTGTGAAAATTATATTTTTAGAGTAAATTACTCTAAATCGATACAGTTATCTCGAGTCTTAATCTTAGTGATTTGGCATGCATTTAACTTGGCATCATCGATTTGAATAAATTAGAGGCAAACAGAATTTCATTTACGGGAAGGAATAGAAAAGAAGGGGCCGAACCACCCACCAAGTATTTGATCGTACCGAAAGTTGAAGCGCTTCGCAACGTTCAAGCTTCAGTTACGTGAGCTCCTGCAATGGCACCAATATTTTTATCAAAATCCCTTCTTTAAATCCTTTGTTTCGAAATTCTCAGAATGAATGTATAAATCGATGCGAAAACACATTCATCAAAACCAAGCAGCAAAAAGTCAAGAAAATTATACAGTAGTCTGGTTTTGTCGAAGGGACTCTTATATAAAGCTCACTCGTCAAGACACAACCTGCTGCTTCTAGGACTTAATCCAACAGAAGTCGTTCCATTAGTTGGATCGATTCTCGTAGCATTTGTCCAAATCGATTTATTCGATGTCCAAAGTGTTATCGTAAGCCAAGCTCAACGATCGAGTCAGACTAGCCATCTAAGTTCCCGACCGAGTCTGACTCGCCGCAATCATATTACATAGTTCGTCGCCTATCGGTACGGAGCACTACAACAAGGATGATGCTGACGTACTAGCATCAAAATATGCGGGACTTTCAGTGAGGCTAGATACCTGCGATGTAAAGGATATTACAATTTCATCTGTCAAGTTGGCTCATGGTTGGTGACCTTCATATAGACATGTGTCATAAATTATAATATCTTATACAGACAGAGTAAGTATTTTTCATAAATGTATAGGAAAGGACATCGATTATGTGTACGATTCATCAAATTGGTGACCATTATGAAATGATTATGTTTCCTATCATACGAATTGTTAATGGACCTTAAGAAAGATAGTAATATCACAAATCAATAGTACTACTTTCATATAATTTACTGTTATTGATGTACGGTAAGATTCGTTATGGCTGCTCACTAGTATATGGCAATGTACCGACCCTCGTCTCTACATATGCCTGGAACCTAGTGGATAATCGAAGACGCTGAAGGCTTGTTGTCTGACTCTTTAGAAGCTTCGCACTTGTCACGCCCCGACCCGGGAAATCACTCGTCCTCGCTGGAATCATCGTCCTCGCTGGGACGTGATACCACACGAGCCTGAAGTTTCGCTCGTGCAAGGCAAGATAACAGGTTCGCGTAAGTTTATCTCAAATTGATAGCATAAACAGCGGAAGGAAACAGAGTATATAATAAGAATCTCTTTTATTAATGATGAACTGAAGATTACAAAGGCTTGAAAAGCCTATCTGAATATGCCAACTGGCTACAATGCTCATGATCTCTCTAGCTCGCAAAGGATTACATGGTTCCATACATTATGCCTCTTTCTAGCCAACAAGTGGTCTTCGACCGAACATCTCCATGTTGCAAGTCAGAATGCCAATGCGGTAACTTACATCGAAACGCTAAGGACTTCATGCCTCGGCACGTCCAAGCCAAGCCCCGCCTAGGGGTGTAAACGGGCTGGACGGACACGGACAGTCGACTGTCCGTGTTCGGTCCGAAAATGAAAATGAGTTCGGACGGACGGATACGGACAGTCCACTGTTCGAGTTCGGACCGGACGGACACGGACAACCACTGTTCGTTAATTCAATCGGACGGTCCGCGGACAAATGAAATATATTACCAAAAGCTATTATTTTATCAAGATACCTTGATAGTTGGTACAAAAAATCAAGTTGAAAGAAAATACAATTAAAGGTTATATAATACAACAAACAATAGTAAAAGGTTAACAAAAATTGAGATCGAACAACAAAAAATTGATGCAAAACCAAAATAATATGACATAATTGATGCAAAACCAAAATGAGTCTCCACTATCGGACGGTTCGCGGACAAATTCGGACCGGACATGGATATGACCGTGTCCGGTTCCGATTTTAAACGGACCAAAAAAATGTCCACGTTTTGTTCGTTAAGCAATCGGACAGTCCGCGGTCGAACCATTTATCGAGCCGGACAAGTACGGAAAACGGACTACTTTGTCCATTGTACACCCCTATCCCCGCCCCGAGCCGAACGTATCATGAACCTGCAAGCAAACTAGTGGAGGATTATTGCTTTCGTCCTCGCAACACTGATCAAGACCCACTCGCACCCAAACCAATACTAAGTACATTTAGTGAAACATGCAACTTTATTTGGTGATCTTTCTATTTAGCTTAGGATCAGTTTTATGGCGATATTCAAGCATAGCAACTGAATATAAATGTGTCCAATACCGTGTCCCTGCATCAGATATAGTTAGACATAATATGAACATAAGCATAGTGATCGTGCATGTTTCTATCTCGTTTTGCTTAGCCTATAATCGTTAGAAATATACATAACCAACCATACATTTCACGCAACCAACCAACCAAACTTAGACATATGCATAAGGATGGCAGGCCCTGCACCTGCACCCAATTCTAATCTCAGCCCACTGGTCCTATCTATATGAAGGTCACGGTGTTTCGTACCGTAATGGACTTGGCATCTTTATGTGTAAGCCTATGATCGCTCCAGTACGGGTTGCTAGTCCAGTATCTGAAGGATCCCAAACTTACTGATATCATAGCTTATCACAAGACTGGCCGATCGCAACCCGCCCTAATGAAGTGCACCATAAATACCAAACATAATTCCCTCCTAGGCCGAACGGTCCGGGTGCCCCGGTCGTAACCGTTCGAGGGAAGCCGCACCCGTGCACGGGCCATCCGTGTCCATTGACCATGCAATACGCGCAAGCAAACAAGTCATATAATTCCAACCAATCCTACGTTCCATAAACATATTCCGTCATCTCTATCTCAAGTTTCATTGGCATTATGCTCCAACACATCTGTATTGATGCACGACGCCCAACGGCTTAACACTTTTCATTCTTATACTCAACGCGTTCCATTCATAAGTTATTCGTATAACAGCAGTTCTGTAGCAATCACTACAAGAAAATTAGTTTTTTTCCAACATTTTATAAATGTCGGGAAAAATGTCAAAAACGTTGGCTTAGGTATTTTCGACGTTTTTTCAACGTTTTTTGTAAACGTCGTCATTGTCGCAGTCGAAAATTTACGACTTTTCATAGAAATGTGGTATAGGTAAAGACGACGTTTTCAACAACGTTTAATAAATGTCGGTAATTGTACAATAATAGATAATAATTTTCCAATGTTTTAACAAAAACGTCGAAAACTAAACTGCTTTCCCACCTTTTGCAAAAACGTTCGAATTTACTTTCCCAACCTTTTTCTAATAATTTTCCAACGTTTTACAAAAATGTTGGTTTAGATAAAGCTATTTTAAAAAAATATAATTAGAATATATTTGCCATGCATACTCTAATTAACATTATAAATTCAACAACAGTAATTAAATTAAATAATATAATTTACATAACATATCCCAAAAGTTGATCTTTCTAACAAAAGTTCATAAACTAAAAAATTACATATAATATATAAAATATATACTAGCTAGACAGTATCATCATAAGCTTAAATATATATCCCAATGATGAGAACTGCTGGAAGCGATATCACATTGTAGTATGCACCAACCTTTACCTCGACACTATCATCATAAGCCTGAAAAGTTGAGCGAATTAAAAAAAATAGCAACCATGATATACAAGTGCACTTTCTAGTACTTAACCCTTACTGCACAGTGAGGAATAAGAATGTACTTAAGCTTAGGGTACGTGTAAGAGTAGCATTAGGGACTTTCAAGTTACACTTGAGCAAAAGGAAGTGCAACTTCTTTCTTCCACTAGGCAGAGTCACAATTGCACTTCTCTGTAATTGGAGCCAACAAAAGACAGATAACTTCCACGATTGAAATCCTGACATAATGTGTATTACAACCATGAGTAATAAAAATTGCATGGCATAGCAAAACAATAGAGATCTGTAATGTTATGCATTTATACTTCACTGACTATTTGACTTCCATATCAAAAGATATTAAACTAATTAAAAGATGTTATGCATTTACAGTCCACTGACTATTTCACTTTCTTCCTTCATACTCCCCCTTTTCCTCCCTGGCTCCTCAAAATCATGTTAAACTAATTAAAAGAAATTTGATTACCATTGACCATTGTTCCAAATATTTTTTGTTTTTGGGTACAACATTGTTACTGGTTTTCTATCACTAGTTGGTAATAGTGCTTGGTTTGTCTTATTTACATTTGTACCTCTAGTTCCTCATTTTATTTCCTTTTGAACATCTCTACCCATTTCAATGGATGGCATCCCTTTTACCCTATTCAAATGAACCCCCTCCCAGCAAGGAACCTCATACACCAAGTCAATATAAGGGGATTATAGAGAAGAATAGGTGATAAGATGGCAATTCTCCGTAATTGGACCCCAAAAAAGATAACTTCCATGATTGAAATCCTGATATAATATGTATTACAACCATTAATAATATAAATTGCATGGTACAGCAAAACAAAAGACACCTGTAATGTTATGCATTTATAATTCACTGACTATTGGACTTCCATATCCAAAGTCAAATTGTCTCATGAAAATTAAAAAAAGGTCAAGAGTGTACTTGCTTGCTGCAATTATAAGTAAATACGAGCAGAACCTAAAAAGTGTGAAAAGAAGCAAAATCATATGTGGAGTCATGCCCAAAATGCAAGTATCAGAGTGCAAGATGATCGAGAAAGCGATTTAATAGGAATAGCGAGCACAAAAAAACAAATGGAGAAATAAACATCTAAGATAGATTTCTTGTGGAAGAACGTGTAGGAACTATGTATACAGATAGAGCCTCAAGACATGTTAAGTCACTAAGAATTTGGTAGAGCTGCAACTGTAGCTTAGCAAATAAATCCGAGCTATATATAACAATGTTGTGCACTAGTTGTAATGTCCCACTGCTTTTCCTTCTTGTGTGAAATATATATAAGAGATGCAAGATCAAACAAAAATGAACAGTTGGCTGTACAAACCCCATCCCTTGCATATCAAACATTTGTCCATGCCTTTTCCCCAAAAGTTCAATAAGTCCCATGTGTTCTGGCACCTCTACTGTAGAAATCTGCATCAGAATGACAAAAATAAAGGCATTCAATTCTACAGATTCAAATAGAGATCAACCAACTGTTGGAAAGTCAAACACATGGCAATAATAAAATTGAAGGCATATATGGACAAAAATATAGATGTGTGACGCACAGAAATTTAAAAGTACAAGTTCATCGTAATTTACGTTTATCTTCATCAGTTTAAAGTACAAGTTCATCATAATTTCCATTTGTCTTCATCAGTTTATTTGCTTGTCTTCAACAGTAATTAGCAACTACTTATGAATGGCCTATTACCTCAAAAGGCTCCAACAACTTATCGTCCACCCTTTTATTTATAATCTTAGGAGGCCCCACCATAAACTCATATCCTTCTCTTCACCTGAAAATTCGCAACTATAAGTAGAGGAGTTTTCAAGTAAATCCATAAGCCAAGTTCAAACTTACATGTTTTCTATCAATATGGTAATATGCAATGTGCCCCTCCCACTAATAATGAACGTATCACCTGTTTCCCCATCTTCAACTTTCATTGCCAAATTCCTTTCGATCTCACGGTACAACCTATCGCGAAGGTTTCTGCTGGCTACATATTTCCCCTGATAAGTACATGGAAATTAAAACACTAATTAGCATGAAAATAAACAGAACTTAGCCACCATACATCACATTTGTTTTATAAAGTACTGTGTTAAACAATAGTAACAATAGTAAGTTACATCATGGGAACAGAAACTAACTTGAATTCGATATATTAAAAGATATGCTAAAAATAATCTACAAAATAAGATCCTTGGATACAACAAAAGTAGAAATTAAAATAAATCATATTTCACTGATATATTAAAAGATATGCTAAAAAAATCTTTAAAACAAGATCCTTGGATACAACAAAAGTAGAAATTAAACTAAATCATATTTCACTAACAATTCTTAGATACTTCAACATTCCAAGAAAGAAATTTGCATGGGATAGTGAACCAAGGTTCATTTGTAATCATAGAAATCAAAGAAAAGAGAATATATTGAATGGCAAACTCAACACAATTGATAATAGCATAGGTGCAGAGACAGATGAAATCAAGTGTAAATGAATCTGGTATTTATGTTGAAATATACTTCAAAGTGTAAGAAAATTCGTCGGAATTCAAGAGCATCCAATGATAACTACAACAATGAAGGACTAACATAAAGTAAGTAGGACATCACAGCAAATGAACTCAAAATTGTAACTTTTGTCATCATATTTAGAAAATTGTAGCATGACCACCCAGTTCATTTAGAACTCGTAGCACTATTCATAAGCCTCCAAATATTTTGGTTTGACTAATTCGAAGTTCCTTAGAGATTTTCATCTCATAATAATCAAGGTGTGCTGGGACTAAGAAATCTATTGGCAAATAACAACAAAAAATGGTTTTTTGCAGGTCCTGTCATGTATAAGGTTGTGTCTACTTAAAGTCCTTCATATTTCAAGAGCGATCGCATACCACCTCTAGATCTGAATCCTCCCCTAGTATTGCTCCCACTTTATGCAACTTAGCAACATGGAACTAGCATGTATGCACAACTAATAATTGATATATACTGATGATATATGCTCTACATTTTGTGTTTCCAAAAGTACTTGCTCATCATCAACAAGCTTGTTAAGGAAGCGCGAGGCTACAAAACCTCAAAAGGCCTATGCAAGACCTCAAACCAGCGAGGCAGAGGCCTCAAGACTAGAATTGTTGTGGTATACAGTAGGTAGTTAAGGTAAAGTTGTAGTTATGATTGTAACTTTAGATCGTGGTGTGACCTTGTGGGGTACTAGTATTTATTCTTTATGTAATATTTTGGACTTTGTTCATTAGCATGATGTTCATGTTTTTTCAATGTTATTAATAACATTGATAAATAGACATAGAAGTCAAATTACTGTCAGAGGCCAGCTCTCTCCCACCGGGAGAATAATGGCAGAAGTGAGAAGAGTTAATTGCCATTTGTTAGAGAGAGAAAGAGTCGAAATTAGGAGTCCAACTTTCTCCCTCTTTTCTATTTTATTTCATAAGTGGTTTGGCTTGGGCATGAGCATTTTTCTGTTAGTATGAGTTCGAATTCGAGGAAGAATAAGGTGGTCGAGACAGAAATAGACGGCCAAAGACAATAAAGGCAGACACCTCATGTAGCTAGGTGGGTGCCCCGTGACAAATCTGCCTAAATCCTTGTTGCCTTGGTGCCAGCATGCTCGAGGAGCCTGGACGGCCACTTTTAGAAAGCTTGTTCATCAATGTATTAATAGTGGTAGGAGATCCATGTTCCTGAACCCTTACTAAACTTATAAATATTCGATAGAAGGAAAAATCATTGAGTATACCTCACGACCAACAAAAGGTTTAGTATTTATAGAGAATGACATTTTCACTGTTGGCTCGTCCACTTTAATGGCAGGTAAAGGCTTTCCAGAAATCTTATCTGCTATTGTCTCACCAATCTGCAAAATGAAGAGAAAACCATCATACTCTTCCGTAGAATGATATAGTTTCTAACATCAGGATCAAGTGGAGACATAGAACATTGAGGTTTATTGATGAAATTGAGATTAACGTATTCACCATTATATCGCTGATACCACAGACTGCACAAATATGTCACCAGATTACACACTCTCAACTGGAACACTGCTGAAATTCTCATATACAAACAACTCACTAACTTTTGCAAATCTGCATGAATCTTCGGACGTGCATACCTGCAAATCAATACTATGCATACCTGCAAATAAATACTAATCACAACATAATTAGAGCCAATTGCAGTAACTGGAACACAAATTTGATACTAATTTACAAAATATTCTCCAGAAGATGAGAGCATTGAACCCCTTGTAAAGTTAAATAGCTGGAGAATTTTATAAACCACATGGTACTTCTCGGGTACTAGTACTCTTGGGAATACCCATACACGATACTTCTCGAGTAATAGTACTAGTGGGTACTTATTGCATAAGCAACCGAAATATTTTTTATTTGTATTCTAAATTTAAACTTGCGTACTTCTTTGGTACTTTGTGGGTACTTTCTGGTGGAAGTCATTAGATATGACCTTATCTTTTAAATATAGCCTTGGTACTTTTGTTTAGATATTAAACTTTCTTTATTTTTTAACTCAAGCAAGCACGGACCCTACAAAGCAATATAACTAGCCTAGCAGATCCAAGTGTTATGGAACATGTACATCTGCTTATTCATATTCATAATGCAAATTACAGGTTTAATTGACAATCATTTCCCTAGCGAGTTATCTATGAGAGAAAACTGAAAATCAAAATCTACAGCAGGTCTTTTTGTTAATAAAGAGAAAAGAAAGGAGAAAAAGAGTGGATAGAAAGAGAAGAAGCAGTTATCAAATACTTAGTCATTGTCGTAAAAGATACAGCCATCATGCTTCAAGTTGCTTAATCATGAAGAAACACTTGTTTCAAGAAAAGTTGTTGCAGATATTAAAGTAGGTTTTTTGTGCATATAACTCCGTTAAAAATTAAATCTAGATTATTCTTACATAACTCCACCAAATGTAGTGTATATAAAGAATATTGTTTCTAATTAAATAATTGGGAGAACAAAAGTTTAGCATCAAGGATTTCGTGGATTAATACGCCAATATATGATATATCCCCTAGCAAGAAGATAAAAGAAAATACGTTGTTCTCCTATATATATAATCTTGAGACAGTTTTCCCCTAAACAAGCTAAGGTGAAAGAAAGAAAATAGCTTACTTGCTGGTCAGGCATCTCTTCAATTTTTGTCACCCTCACTTTTTCAAGATAGGGGTAAAATGGTAATTTTCTATTTTAGAATATTTTTGAAAATTTTATTTCATGAATATTAATATTTAATGATTATAGGAGTCGGGTTCGAATTTTATCGCATTTCGATTTAATTCGGGACTCCGAAGAATTTTGACTTGAGTTGTGTTTAACATTTTAATTAGCCATGGCCCTCCATACTTGACAATTAGGTCTAGGAGTTTGGACTAGTCCCCCATGAGTATTTAGGCTTAATTATGATTTTTATTTAGTTTTAACTAACTCCCAAAACCAAATTAGGAGCTAACTTAGCATGTGAGTACAGGGAGGGGCAAACTTGTAATTAACAAGTTCCCCAACCTCTCCTCATAGGGCCGGCCACCTCCTCCCCATTTTCTTCTTCTTCCCACTTCAAATTTTCTTCTTCTTCTTCTCCAAGTTCTTTCAAAAAGTAAGAATAGAAATCCTTGGTTTTGATCTCAAAATAAATCTCTTTTTTTCCATTTTTCTTCCATCCAACTCTTCCTCTACCCAAGTAAAGTTTCTCCAAGCTTTGGGAGCAAGAAGTGAAGTGGGTGTGTCCTAAACAATTCGTTGTGTCGGAGCCGTGTCGGAGAACTTTTGAATCGGAAATCCATCTCCCGATAGGTACAACCTATTCTCAAACTTACTCTTTTCATCATGTAATTTAGTTTAGACCCCGTAGGATTGATCCCGTGTTCGTGTCCCTATTCGTGTAAAGTTCGAGTTCGTTTGGAGTATCCTAGGAGAAGTTAGAGTTTGTGATTGTGTCCTTGAGTTTCCCCCAATTTTTGACACTTCTAGAATAATTAGATTTGGCCTCTAAGTGGTTTAGGCATTCTAATTTCATATTTAGTGTGTGTGTGTGTGTGTCCATGTGTGGGAGTGTGTGTGTCCATGTGTGGGAGTGAGTGTGTCTATATATATACACATATGTGTGTTTATATATATATATATATATATATATAAAATATATATATATATATATATATATATAATATATATATATATATATATATATATAAAATATATATATATATATATATATATATATATATATATATATATATATATATATATATATATATATATGTAAACACACACACACACACATTTTTTTTTCACACACACACACACACACACACATATATATATATATATATATATATATATATATATATATATGTATATATATATATATATATATATATATAAACACACACACACACACACACACTATATATATATATATATATATATATATATATATATATATATATATATATATATATATATATATATATATATATATATATATATAGTGTGTGTGTGTGTGTGTGTGCGTGTGTGTGTGTGTGTGATTATATATATATACATGTGTGTGTGTGATTATATATATATATATATATACATGTGTGTGTCTCATTATATATTAGTGTGTGTGTATTTATATATATAAAGGGGAAGGGAATGAAAGTTTTGTATGTGTGTGTTTTATATATATTAGAGAGGGATTAGAGAAGAGAATAGAGAGAATTAGAGAGGAATTGAATGGATTTTAGAAGAGATTAGAGAGGGAGATAGAGTGAGAAAAGAGGAGGAAAAAAGAAGAAGGGCATGGCAGCAGCTAGGGGGGATTTGGGCTGCTGCCCCCCCCCCCCCCCCCCCCCCACAGCAGCAGCAGAAACAGCAAGAATGGCAGCAGCAGAAGCTGCCATTGGCAGCAGCAGTAAGAGCAGCAGTAGCACCCCCTTTAGCCCCCGTTTGACCCCTATTTGATCCCCCATAGACCCACCTATATACCTATAAATATATATATATACATATATATATATCCCTATATATACTCTATATATACACCTATTCACCCACTAATTTAGCCCCTAAAACTAGTCCTAAGAGAGTGTGAAAAGTGAGAGATTGAGTGAGTGAGTGAATGGGTTAGTTAGGATTTGGTGAAGGGGTGATTTTGAGTTCCGTGATTCGGAACGCATCCAAACTTGAAGGGGACCTAGTTAATGTGAATTAGAATTTGTGGGTAGGCTCCTAAGTTGAAATCGGGATTGCGTGTGGGATTAGAAGAGTGGTATCACGCGATACCGTTGAATATCTTGAGATATTCAAGATAACGGGTAAACGCCCAATATGGACCGTAAGATTGACTGGATGTCCACTTACCCTAGAGAACTTGGTAGGTAATGGTTGTATAGGCCAGTGCCCTACTACCCTAGGAAGCCCGGAGTAAAATTCCTAAGGTAAGGCCACTTGGCGTCAAGTTAGAATGGTTTAAGGGTAAGTGTATTAAAGGGGTAATCGGGTAAATTCAAGATACGGGGTTCGGATATTCGGATTGACTTGAAACTTAGGTGACTTATTAGATACACCCTACAAATGTCATATTTGGACCGATTTTGGCTCGGTTGACCCAGAGTTGACTTTTTACCCAAATGTCAACGATGAGTCAACACTTTGTCCAAATTTAACCAAATCCAAACTAGAGTTGACCAGTTGACTAAAACTCAACTGTTGGTCAACATTTGACCAGTTTGACCTAAGATTGACCCAGAGTTGACCAAAGTTGACCAGGGTTGACCGGTTGACTAAAAGTCAACTGTAGGCCAACTCTTGACCCCGTTTGATTTGCTTTGACTAATTTTGACTTGTGATGACTGTTGTGACCTAGAGTTGACTTAGTCTGACTTAGATTGACTTGATATAACTTGATTTGACCTAGATTGACTTGACAGGACTTAGTGTGACTCAGTGAGATCTATTTTGACTTAGATTTTATATCAATCATTATAAATCATTCTTAACTTTGTTAAACCTAAATTAACATGCAATATCTCATCTTTAGGTCTCTGATTTCTACTCTGAGCATTGATATACCCTACAGCTCAGGACAGCAGGCGAGTACATTCACTGATAGTTTTATTGTCTTGATATCTGCTATATCCGATTCAGTTGTAGTGTCTTACTCGATTTCAGTCACGATAGTTCACAGACTAGTATACGTTGGATCATGGCATGAGATGTTGTTCCTGGATTTTCTTGGTATATATGTACATTTCCTGTCTTGTTCCCTGTACTTGTATAGACACCGATTCCTGAGAGGGAGTAGCTATCCTCTTAGGGAATCTCGTATCATGACGTGTCATGTCCAGGTCCATTATACTACTCGGGGATGGAGAATTATTAGGGATTATGTGATCAAAGCCCTATGTCACTATTTTGCTTGCGTCACTCTCACCTCACGTAGGGTGTAGCAGATACCTCCATGTCCATGTTATCCATGTTGGCCGGCATGATTTTTCGTTGAGGTCATCGCGGATTGCCGCGCCAAGTGGATAACCCTACCATGATTCCCTTGCCGATCACATAACGCTCTAATAATTCAAGGCACATTTTATTTTTATTTATCTTATCATATATCATGTTCTGTTCTACATTCAGTACTTTCTCACCATGCTATGATATTCAGTTACTCACATATTTTACATGCCTTTATATTATACCTTGATTGGAGACTAAGTTCTGCTCGGGAGAAGGGTTACAACCCCGATTCTTGTTTGGTTTAAGAGTTGTTGCTCAGCTTCCGAACGGTTCCCAAGTCTTCATATATCTTTGTCTTGTAGTTCATTATACTGTCTCTTATAGAATTTGTCAATTCATATGGAACTGCTGTTAGTACTTGTACTTGCTCATTTTTCTGGCAGGATACCGTTATGATATATTATAGATGACTCTGAGGCAGACTGCTCGACCTATTATGGGCTCGAGCTAGATAGAGTAGTCCAGGACCATGGCCTTATAGTAGAGCCACTAGACTTTGTACTCCCAGAGTAGTATAGCTTAGCTAGGTTTGACTGGACTGCGATCCAGCTAGCATTATCAGACTGTAGCTTCTATGTTATATTTTGAGACCCTGTGATGTTGTATATATATCTGGGCTTGTGTTGGATCTTGGACTTATTACCTTTTCATCTATCATATGTTTTCTTCTGTACTATCTACCTTAGTTTTATTCTGTGATTGAGACTGTATTGATATGTCACCTCCACTCGGAGTGTATATACTGTACAGGTACCTTTATACTGTTAGTCGTAGTATTTACAGACCTTATATACAGCGTTCTACCGTCGATACTGCGGCGTAGGCAGGACGTACCCACGTGCTCGTGCCCCTCATAAAGGTGTGGGTCCTGACACATTTTTGTGGTGGCCCATACAGGTCCGATGTTGCAATTAGTGCGATCTCGTAATGGTGCTCGACTTAGAGTACTAATTATGAGCCTGCAATTAGGCCGTAGGACCTAGGATACGTGTAACGCCCCCGTCCCAAAATATGTAGGACTAAGTACGTAGACATGCCAGCTGTATTCATACGAAGTACGTAGATCTCGTATGAATACATAAGCTGTAAAATGCAGTAATCCAAGACAAACTAAATCTCATCCACAATGAAAAGAATAATAATATGAATATCAACTCGAATATTTATGATACAATCGTTGGGCGGAGACAAAGTTCACTACCAACTATCTCAATAAAAGAAATATACAGTAAATCGAGTGATAAAAATGTCAAGACGAACCAAGCACAATTGTCTTCGAAGGAATGAAGAAGACCACGGTCTTGGCTAGAATACCTGCGGAAGACATGAACACACACCTGGGGAAAAACCAGGTCCTCAGACGGACGTAGCAAGATACAGGAAGAACAAGCTAATATGAACTGTCAGAATAAAATAATATATATACTAGACATAAATATGCAAAGGATATTCTAACCACCTAATGTGCAATTTAGAGGACAACTTTCATGCGCATGGGTGGGATTTTAGGCTATGTGTACGTAACTGGCATCCAGTCATCTGTATCCGGCCGTAACATCCAAAACGTCAGAGGGTATCTGCAAATATATCGCCACAGTTCCATCCGGAGACTGTGATTTACCTGTTTGGATTCCCATACACACTAGCGACTGTCCTCCCCCAATATTTCCCACACTGTTCAAGTCATGTCCATGGCTCATCCAGTTTTGTAACTGCTTGAGTCTCTAAAACCCTATTCATAGCAGTTACGAATATCTACCGTCACACGACTTTAGAGATAGCTAGTCAATAAGTCGTATCCCTAACAATATGTCTTCAGCCGTGTAGTGTGAGTGTCACAGCCAAAGGAAGATATAAAGATATCACTACACCAAAACTGACGATTTGCGACAGTTAGAGTAGTCTAACAACGACGTATTAAAACTGTCATTATAATTTCGACGGATTAAAACTGTTGTTTAATATTAAAATATATTTCACCAAAATTGTAGATTTAGATATGACAAATTGAAACTGTCGTTTGACATCCAAATTTTGTTGAAAATTTTGGCTCCAAGTTTGGCTCCTTAATTTTTTTTTTCCAAATCCCGATCCCTCCCGCTGGAAACCCTATTCTTTCTCTACATCTTTTCTTCCTCTCAAAAGTTCTTTTCCCCTGGCACTGGAAACCCCTTCAACAACTCTTTTCGTCCTCTCAACTCCTCCCCCTCCCGCTGGAAGTCTCCCCCCTCCCGCTAGAACCCACTAGAACCCTAAGGTAATTCTCTTATTCTAAAAAACTTTTTCTCTCAAAACCTCTTCTTTTATTCTCCCTATGTACGTGGATTTGGGTTTGGGTTTGGGTTAGAGAAGGCAATAGAGGAGTGGTAGTGGAGATGGTGATGATAATGGTGGCTGCCATGTCTACGGAAGTGGTGGTGTGCTTCCGCCAACCTGATCGAGATGATGTCTTTCGATGTCGTGGGTGATGAGGTCGAGTCTCCATCAAGGAAGGTCCTCTAGAACTGGATACGGGGAAGACGGAGAAGCTTTGGAGGGCCTGGGGTTACAGACGATTAGCCTGCGGAGGTTGGGATCATCGGAGCCCATGTCACAGATGGCACAGAGGTTGGGCTCTATGGTCCGATCGGGGTCTCCGAAGAGGATGGGAGGGCTTTAGATGGTGATGAGGCTGGTGATCTAGGGGTCACTGAACCTGTGGTGTTTGAGGAAATGTTTGACCGAGTCGGACTTGGAAGGGGATATGGTGTGGGATTAAAACCCTTTTTTAACAACAAATCCATTTCACAAAGATTGTAAATTTAGATCGTCGGTCAATTATTTATCTTTGCACATTCATACATGTTTAGGTGGCCCAGGTGATGTAAAAGCCCTACTGTGTCGATCCGGGTATTTGATACTGCAACTCTAGGTACAGAAATTAGCTACCAGATTAATGCAAAATGTGTATTTTTTTACACACCTAGAGTTGTAGTATCAAATCCGTGTGTGTACTAATGTGTATTTTTAAAATTGTTATTATATGATTTATATAACAGGCCTCACTGAAAAGCAAATTGTTAAAAGATATATATGCTTTTTGTTACTAGAATAGATAGTAAGAATCAAGTTACAGAATGAATCATTTTCTGCGACTATAATAAATAGGTCCTAGAATAAATAGGTCCTCATGTTATATGGGACATGAAGTTTATATGTTTAAGGCATGAAGTACATGAAGAACAGTGTGAAACATCTATTTGATGGCCCACATAATATTGACCGTCCATGAAATTACTTATCATTCAATGTTACATTGGCACTTGAGTGAGGTATGGGTATCCTACAGTTACATAAGAACCTTCCATAGTTCCTCTAAGCCCATACTGGGCCACGGTATAGTACATTGATCTAAATGCAAATGTGTGAATATAATATTAATGTGTTTAGAATTGACCTGTTTTCTAGTTGCTTTCGTACATGTCTAAAATGATTTGTACATTTCTTCAATACAATCAAGACTTCACATCTTTCATACTGAAGTACAAGTTATAAACTGGTTGGGATATCATCATAATTTAAAGTTTTGAGTTCCTTTAGGTGTTCTAAATCCTAATATAGCAAAGCGTACGAGTGTTTGATTCAATATTGTCTTGAGTTTGAAATATCTGACTGACATCTTTCCTTCAGTTTTACTGTTTCAGTTATCTTAGATCAAAATATACAATGTTGTTAAAATCTTTTGTTAAGATGAGATTGATACAAATACATTTGTTGCTTTACTATGGAAAAGCCTTTGTTTTGATAGGATTGGTGCAAATACATTTTCTGCTTTTCTGTTATACTCTTAGTGGTCCTGCTCATAGCACTTTGGCTAGGAATTTACACCAACATAGAATTTTGATGCTAGGTTGGTAGCCGGTTGTAAATACTTTGTCAAATACTTTGTGGAGCTTTCCTATGCTCCATTGCTAACCCATTCCGGTAGGAAAAGGCTTGGATGATGATGACTATTATACTGTTAATATTATGGTGGTGTTAGATCATAATATATATTGTTGTAAAAGGTTTTTGGTAAGATGACATTGATACAAATATTCTTGTTTATGGTTTAAATGGTTATAGGACATTTAGCCAATTTCAGGTAATAGGTATCTGCTCCTCTTCAAAGGCATGCTTAAGTCTATTTTGGTGCTAATACCTCACAAAGAACTTGTTCCTTTCATGTCCTTCAGTAAGTTATCTTCTACTCTTACTCTTGCCAGTAGTACATGGTCTTCTCCTTCAGTTGCCATCTCTCCTTACCTGGATTTTACTCAAAGCTGTGGACATCCTCAAACAGTAACAACACACATGCTTATCTGTGTCCAGTACTAGTTTACACACACACACACACACACGTACTTTTCCTCATTTATGGGTCATAAAATATTCATGAGACAAAGAGTAACATGAGCAAGTGTAGTAAATAATATTAAGATTTGAATGTACTTGCCTATTTGTGTACTTATTATTAGTTCCTTAAGATACAAAAGTAAAAATCACAAAAAGTTGCTCATGTTAAAAGATAGAGATACATCATTGTGTCCTTGTATCTAGAATTTGAAGAGTTACCAGGTCAAATACCTTGTATCTATGTTCACTAGTCATAAATACCAATCTTCAAGGGACTGAAACTATTGTCATTAAAGAAAAAGGTTTTAAATAATAAGTGTCCAAAAAGACTTGGGATGGTGGCTAATAATATGGGGGATGTAACAATAATGTCTAATGTTGTTATGAAAGAAAAAGACTTGTGTATTCCACAGAAGCGACTTGAACTATTAGCATTTGATAATGTACTGAAAAAGAATCCAGGTGTCTTTTTTGCCTCAAGAGAAGAAAATTATCTTATGATGTTAAACTCAAAGCAGCTATTTGATGGGAAATTGATGTTTTTTGGTCTCCAATCTATAGATTCTTGATGCAACAAGCAGTGAGCCTTGGGGCCCTCATGGGTCTGATATGGCAGAGCTTGCACAAGCATCTCGAAACTAGTAAGCTTGCAATTTCCTTTGCTTTAGATTTGTTGGCTTTAGCTTCGCAACAAGGTTAGTTACTTTTTTGAGTGACCATGCAGCCATGAATACCAGCTAATCATGGCGGTGATATGGAAGAGGATCAATGATACTGGCAAAAAATGGCGTCATGTTTATAAGGTGTATTCAGTTTCTTTTGTTATATGATGTAGCTTTTCTGTTCTGTTTTATAGACAGACCCTTTTCCATTATGCTGTGATCATATTAGTAAATGTTTTGCATTGTTCTGATTATTAATGTTACTATTTATATTACAATTATAGATAATATATCATAAGTATTATGCTAGCAAAGATCCTATTGTCCTGTTCATCATGCATTTCGCTGTTTACATCCCAAATTAACAACTGCATGTTTATATAAGTTATTTTTGACCTTCAGGCACTTACTGTTCTGGAATACCTAGTAGCACATGGATCTGAACGTGTAATTGATGAAATCAGGGAGCATGCTTACCAGATATCGGTAATAAATGATCTGCTTCTCTGTAAAATTATCTCCAAAATTTCCTGAGTGTTGGTTATAATGTGTTCAATCTGTAATCCGACTTGCCAGACTCTTGCGGACTTTCAGTACATTGATTCTAATGGAAGAGACCAGGGAAGCAATATTAGAAGGAAATCTCAGGGGCTTGTTGCACTCGTGAATAGTAAAGAAAAAATACAAGAAATTAGGCAAAAAGCACAATCCAACAAAGAAAGGTGAGTATTCCCTGAAAGACGTGTATGCTTATTGGCACCATCAACAAGCTCAGGGGCTTGTTGCACTCGTGAATAGTAAAGAAAAAATACAGGAAATTAGGCAAAAAGCACAATCCAACAAAGAAAGGTGAGTGTTCCCTGAAAGACGTGTATGCTTATTGGCACCATCAACAAGCATTATAATGTTGATATTTGTAGGTATAATGGTGCACCTTCATCTGGAGGTGCATATAGGAATAGTCCTCATTCAGGTGCAGGAAGCTATAGTGATCGCGATGATAATGGGCATAACGGAAATGGGGACAGTGAGAGAAGTGGGTATGGGAGGGAAGGAGAAATGGGCTACAGGGATTATGATGAACGGTATGGCAGAGAGAATTATGTAGACGGCAGAGGTCGCAGCAGTGTTGATTATCAGACAAGATCAAGATAGAGTATTGATGGATATACGGAGCGTTCTTTTGATGATGATGATCGTTATTCATCTCGGTATGCTCTCTTCTCCACCAATATCCCAGTCTCATTGTTTTGCTACTAGTTATATATATTTACTGATCTGGCTCTCACTTTGTAGTTAATAGCATCAATTAATTCTCTTCTTTATTGTGTCATGTTCTAACCATCTTGAGTGTGGGCCTGTATTTCTTTTTGTTAAAGAAACTTCCATAGAGTATCCTTTCTCAATAAAGCAGGAACTTTAAATCAAGGAACCCTCATAGAGCCTGACAACTGGAATTCTTTGGAGAGGCTAAACCTGTGAAGAACAATGATAAACTTGACATTATCAACATCATAAACGTCAATGGTTCCTTATGAGTTTAGCATGAAAATAAATGAATTTTATTCTTATGTGGTTGAAGGTTTTTTCTTTGTAGTTCCTGTACTTTATGACTTGCATCTTGGGTCTATGCCACTAGTAGCTTGTACATGTATTTAATTTATGCTTAATTTTATAGATTTATTACCTCCAAAATTTATTACACTTCGTAACGTTCTCTCTTCATCTGTCCATGCGTCTCTTTCATCTTAGTTATCAGTTAGACTATCTCTTTCCAGGTTTCTGCATTAGGGCAACATTTTATCTGTTCTTAGATGTCATACTTGATTTTACATTAATGATGCTTTGCTAAATGCTACTCATTTTATCTGCTGCTGCTGTATTTTATCTATTTTGTTGTTGTTTTGATGATTACTAGTATCTGCTACTGCTGTATTTTACATTAAGTAAGGACATTGTGTCTCTTCATCTGTTGATGCATTCACTACTTGATTATTGTACTCCTAGTGAAATTGGCATGTTTGATTGTGAAATTTGATCTAATTATCTTATTTGTTTTCACTTTTATAGCTTTTGTCGAGCTTTTGGACAATTCTCTGGATGAGGTATTTACCCTTAGTGTACTTCAAATTGCACAATACATGTAAATAATCTTGACCCGTAGTGTTATAAGGGACAAATTTTCTTTTCAGGTTTGCCATGGAGCTATATTTGTAAATATTGATATGATACATAACAAGAAAGATGGAACCAAAATGTTGCTGATAAAAGGTATTTTGCTTCACCCCTTGAGCTGCATTTTTGAACTTCAGACATGGTACATGCTATCAATTCTATGTGCTACTGGTGGTTGATACTAAGAAATAGTACAAAATATAGGATGTGTATGTCATGAGATCTTTAATCTTTACATGTTATCAGTAATATTTCTTGACATCATGAATTTTAAACATGTTATCAGCATAAGATGTATACATGGGAAACCTAGAAGAATTTGTGATGATTTTAAAATTTCAAATGAAGAAAAAAAACTCTCTTTATTTTGTGTTCCTTGATATGCTTCTCTAAACAGAATTAACCTAATGATATATGTGAATCCTTTGAATGCAGCCTTGTGCAGAAGATTTACCTCCCAGATATCTTAGGTGTGATTTCCTTTCATCAATTTTTTTTTATTTTTCCAACTGTTTGATGCAATGTTAGTAGATATATACGTACAAATGGATTTTGTATATGAATACATGAGCTGTACAACATGGTATTGAATAAGTGTGTCCATGTCTGGCTACTTTACCCTGAAAGCAAATGGGTTCACTCATCACTACAGAAACATGTTTATCAAATCAGTTACTGGATAAAAATTTAACTCGATACATGCGACAACTTTGATCAGTTGACTTTTATAATCCATAATATTTATTTATTATCTTATTGGAGAGAGTGATAGTATACAGTACATTTTGTTTTCTTATATATGTATGATTTCCATCTCGAATGATCATTACGGCTTAAAATTTATATGATGAAAATGATTTAGGTGTTTGGGCTGATTCTTATAAAGAAAATGCTTCATTCCCAAGAATTGGATGGACATGCTTGGTGACACAAATTCACTATATCATTATCAACAGTCATCATTCGATACTCTTGGAGGAACAAATATTAATGTATCTCCGCAATCACAAGTTATCAATGATTTGGTTCAAGGTCAGTGCAGTTCTTCACAGTACATGACTTCTTTTGTTCATTATTTCTATTTTGTTTGAACTTTCAGATCTCTATATATTTGTCTAGTTTTGGTTGTCACCCATGGTTGGTGCGAGCATTATTTGTTCAGTCTGTGCTTTGTATTGGTTATCATTACCAAAAAAAAGAATGGTTTTAATTGAGAAGAAAAGGAAATAATTAAATCAAAATATAAACGTTTGTCTGATTCTGTGGCATGTCTATATGGAAATGACAAATTTATTTGGATTCCTAATCAAATGCTCAACGGATTGAAGGGTTTTGTGAGATTGAAGTAGTTCCACATTCAATAATCCTAGGACATTCCTAGTGGGTTCATGTTAGTTGTGAGAAATATGCTTGTTTATTGTACTTGGCCCAAATTGTCTAATTATTGAACTTTTTTGTTTTCTTGACCACGTTAATAGAAGTTATATTAATATTTGTACGATATCATAAATAATATTCTTGTTGATACAGAACTCTAGAAAATTAGGTTATTCACCACATTTATCAAACTTCACATGTAATATGTGACAAAATTAATACTACTTTATAGTCATTTTGAGCTGACATTTAATATACTCTTAGAGACATGTCTACGGTTATACTTATTTTTTATTATTATCATCTATTTCTATCATTTGTTATATAGTTATACAACTTTGTAGAATTTTTTTGAATATTTATGGGAAATCAAGAACTATTCTATACTTATATTATTTTATTTGTATATAGGGACATGATCTGTCTACCTTGCCCATAAAGACTTACCTTTTGAAGATGCTGTTTGATAGAGACGAAAAGTTTGATGATATTACTGTTGGGGAAATGATTCATTCGCCAAAATATTCAGTTCAGTTTGTGAGGTTTTGAAGTTCTTTTTTCTGTACTACACTTGAGATTGTAAGCTAGCAATAACATTATCTTTTTGTTCATCACGTGAATGAAATTGTTGTAAGCTAGAAATGTTGGAGTTACTTTTGTTTTTTGATGTAATATTGCTATGTTAAACTCGATACATTTAGTAGTTAATGCAATTTTTATTGAGTTTTTCCATTGTTGACGTTTATAAGAAATTTTATTCAGAGGTATTTCAGTTTTATATAGAGGATAAATATGTTTAAATATATTTGATATGGATGAATTGAGATTTTTTTTTAAAATTTTGTTTCCAAAAAACGACAGACCTTACCTGTTGAAAAAGTAAAAATAGTTGCAGACCAATTTACAGATTATTTGACAGTTTTAGTCCGTCGTTTTTATTTGACTGATAATAACTGTCGTTTTATTCAGCTATAAAACGACAGTCCAAAACTGTCGTTTAAATTTTGGGACGCGCTATTAACGACGGATGTTCTGACAAGCCAAAACTGTCGTTTAATGTGATTTACGACAGTTTTGGTCTGTCGAAAAATGCATGTTTTGGCGTAGTGTATCCCCCAGCAAGAGGGTAGTCCGCTAACACTAAGTCATCATACATAAAAAAAAATAACGACTAATAAAGTCGCTTGCACCCAAGTGTGACTTGGACGCGCAGTTTATAACAAAGGAAACTAACAATATGAACAAAATAAATAATTGACAGTTAATTAGCAAGGTATACTTGCCTGTTGTGACGCCGGGGGATCTGCCTGGTGTGGTACAATAAAGGTGGCACGAACTGCGACTTCGGAGCAACAACTATACAAGGTGATCTCGGGTGGTGGCACAAACAGTTCCATTAGGTCCAGAAGGGTCAAATTAGTTAGGGTGGACATAAGGTAGGCTTGGATTGGCGAGGGGACATGAATAATAGGATTAATTATGGACAAAAGGATAATCAAGAGAAATTTGATAAATAATATATAAAGGAAATTTATAATGCTTGAAAATATTTCTTATTATCTTAAAAATAGTTTTTAGATAAATGTTTGAAAAATAATAAACCGTTTTTAGACAAAACTCCAGTTTGTCCAAATAGAATTTCTAAAAAAAATACTATATCTTCTTATAAAAATAATAGTAATAAATATTTGAAAAGACTAGTAAATTATTCCATAAATTTGGAAACTACCCTTTATCTTAGTTAATAAATTTTTTAGGAAAGTACTAGAAATCAAAAATTATTTTAAGGTTAATACCTAGGAATTGGCAAAACTATAATTTTTGCATAAAAAGAAAAACTGTATTTTAAATACTTTATAGTACTAGAAAATTTATTTATAGGTGGGAACCTATTTTGATTACCACAAAATAATATGACAAAAAATATTTTAACATACCTAGAAAAATAACAAATTTTTGGTATTAGTGAAACCAATAAAAATAATAATGATAATTAATAACAAAATACCATTATAATTAAATAATACAATAATAATAATAATAATAATAATAATAATAATAATAATAATAATAATAATAACAACAAAAATAATGATCTTCCTAATAATAATGATAATAATTATAATAATAATACTTAATAATAATAATTATAATAATAAAATAATAATAATAATAATACTGTTAAACCTAATCACAACAAAATAAAACTAATAATAATAATAAATAAAATAAATAAATAATTATTATTATTATAATAATAATAAAGTAGTAATAGATAAATAAAAATAATAAAAAGAAAAAGAAATACAAAAATACAAACAACAAAAAAAAAATATCAACCCAAACAGTGGATCACTAAGGGTGGGCTACTCCTTTCGCGTGAGAGAGAGAGGAGCTGAGAGATCGAGAGAGAGAGGAAAAAGGAAAGAATCGAGAGCGGAGCGAGAGGGAAGAGAGAGGATGGAGGGAGGCAGAGAGATCTCGCCGGTGGGGCGCGCACGCGGCGCGGTGAGCAGCGCGCGGCGGAGAAGCTCGGGTCGCAGCGGGGTCGGATGCTCGCGGAGGAGCGGAGGGTTAGGGCGGACGACCGGCTGAGGGGTTTCGCCGAGGCGGCGGTTGGCGTAGGCGAAAGAAGGAAGAGGCGGGGGATCGGAGAAGCGGCGCGCATGGAGGTGGTGGCAGCGCGGTCGACTAAGGACGGAGGACGGCGCCCAAAGCTGACCGGGGCGGCACGATGACACGCAGCGAGGAGGTCGGCGGCGTGGGCGTTCGGTGGCCGACGCGGTGAGGGCGGCGCGACCGGTGGCTAGGTCAGGTTAGGTTAGGTTTAGTGTTTCTTCTCTCTTTTTTTGTTTGGATTCTTGGGGTCGAATCTGGCGGCGCTGGGTTCTGTTCTGGTGGTCGACGACCAGGGTGTTGGTGGTGGTGGTCGGTGGGGTTTCTTGGGTGCTGGTGGTGGCGATATTGGTTTGTGGTCGGAAGTTGACCGACGATGATAGGGGAACAGTGGATCGGGTCGGCCGGACATGGTGGAGGACTGGTTGTGATGGCGGTCCTAATGGTGGCCGGGGTTGTCGGGATGGTGATGACGGCGTACGATGATGTCGGAGACGGCCAGGGGCTTTGGAGGGTCTGGTAATGGTCGCGGGGGTTGGTGATTCCGGTCGGGACGGGTTAGGTTTAGGATTTGGGATTGGATCATGTCGGAGAATGTCCGACACGACATGGATGGACATCCGGGATTGTCGGACGGGACGAAAAATATTGTACATGTAGAAAAAAGATTATAATGGATGAGTAGGGCACAAACACGATGCACGTGGGTGGTGGAATTTATTGTGGATGGTAGAATTTCATGGATGAGTACCTGCCTATTTATAGGATGTGGAAATTTCCAGTTTAAAACCCCAATAGATAGTACCATATTAATTTAAATAATTTAAATCAATCAACTCCAATCTCAATCTAGTTTAAATCCAAATAAATCCAAATGATAAATCTCCATCCTGAAATCAACTATTTAAATCAAACCAATAAATCTAACCATAATTTATAGTTTAATAACTAAACTAAAATACCTTTTTATTATTAAATAAAAATAATTTTGAAAATGAATAAATATTTTTACATATCTTTTTGAATATAAAATATTAATATTAAATATTTTCGAAAATGGAATTATATATAAATTTAAATTAATGTACCTCATATGCAAGAAAGATTTGCATAAAAAATAGTTTCCTAAATTACCTTTATTAAAATAAATTAAATAATAGGTTTTGGTAACTTTGATAGATACTTTTCACAACTAATTAATAAAAATAATTACTATATATATATTATTTTGAAGCCGTCACTGAAAATAAAAAACCATTTTAAAAAAACATATGTACCTCGTCCATGCTAGACGAGTAAATACGAAAAACGTAAATTTTTGTATGACGTACAATACGACTATGCGACTTATAAATACAAAAAAAATTCAGTACTAAAAATATAGTAGAAATTTAGGGGTTTTACATCCTACCCAACTTACAAGAATTTCGTCCTTGAAATTAAGAATAAACAGGGGTTGAAATGTACATGGGCATATCGATGAGGAACAATCAAATCATGACGATCAAATC
This sequence comes from Iris pallida, assembly GCA_029216955.1. Classification (NCBI taxonomy): domain Eukaryota; kingdom Viridiplantae; phylum Streptophyta; class Magnoliopsida; order Asparagales; family Iridaceae; genus Iris; species Iris pallida. The sequence continues at coordinate 3,814,770 of JANAVB010001000.1, read as the reverse complement.
ATACATTAGAACTCGTGATTTCGATAATTGCGGAAATGAATCACGAATTTAATTTAGGGAGTGAATGATGATCGCGACCATGAATCTAGGGTCAAGGGAAGGGACGAGTAACTCAAGATAGGGATATAGTCCTATCGGTTGTCGGTGGCTAACTATTTTGGCAATAGATTGGGGGATAACTAAAGGTGATACTTTGGGTTTAACTATCAAGTACGAATCTTCGTCTAAATAGGTGAAAGACGAAAACCAATATGAGTCCAAAGAAGTTGTTTTCGAATACCAATACGTGGTTCAAAGGCGAGCAAATAATTCAAAAGAATTGCCAAGGCTGTTGTGGATGGGACTCTAGAGGACAAGTTTAGCTATGTCCCTATCCACGTAGAACGATAAATAAAAGCGAACCAAAGTGCACTTGGTTGATCAGAACATCATGCACCGGTTCTAATAAGACAATATACTAGTGAGTGGCCACTCCATAGTATATGTCTTGATCAAGCTTGATAAAGAATTAGCTTGCAAATACTAGGCTATATTAGCATCATTAGTCTAGATAATAAAATATAGGCACGTGAGATTTAGATTGAAATAGAGTAGGATTAGTTCAAACTCCTTAAGACTCTCGGTTATATCCTATGTTGGTCTCTATATAGTCGTCCTATAGTCTATTTGTTCAAGTCTTTGGTTGACTAGATGGGTTAGGGTCCTCTAAATTCTAGAACCTAAGTGAACTTGCTAAAATAGGTCACAAGGACAAAGGTTTTGCTAGGTCATAAGCCATTCTACCCAACTTACAAGAGTTAAACTAGAAGGGTGATGGGACAGAGGGACAAGTCTTCCTAGTATGGATTACCTTTCTAACAAACATCAAGCACGAAAGAAGGATAAGAATTAACGGTAGAGGGAATCAAGCAAGATGCAAATCAAAGAGTCAAGCGAGAAGGCAATCAAGTGTGTGGATGAGATCCTAGACTCTAATCCTATACGCAGGCTTGCTTAGTACGGTAAAGTAACCAAACAATTTATCTTGACCTGCATGGGCCACCACAAAAACATGTAACGCCCCAGTCCCAAAATTCGTAGGACTAAGTACGTAGACATGCCTGCTGTATTCATACGAAGTACGTAGATCTCGTATGAATACATAAGCTGTAAAATACAGTAATCCAAGACAAACTAAATCTCATCCACAATGAAAAGAATAATAATATGAATATCAACTCGAATATTTATGATACAATCGTTGGACGGAGACAAAGTCCACTACCAACTATCTCAATGAAAGAAATGCACAATAAATCAAGCGATAAAAATGGCAAGACGAACCAAGCGTAATTGTCTTCGAAGGAATGAAGAAGACCACGGTCTTGGCTAGAATACCTGCGGAAGACATGAACACACACCTGGAGAAAAACCAGGTCCTCAGACGGACGTAGCAAGATACAGAAAGAACAAGCTAATATGAACTGTCAGAATAAAATAATATATAAACTAGACATAAATATGCAAAGGATATTCTAACCACCTAATGTGCAATTTAAAGGACAACTTTCATGTGCATAGGTAGGATTTTAGGCTATGTGTACGTAACTGGCATCCAGTCATCTGTATCTGGCCGTAACGTCCAAAACGTCAGAGGGTATCTGCAAATATATCGCCACAGTTCCATCCGGAGACTGTGGTTTACCTGTTTGGATTCCCATACGCACTAGCGACTGTCCTCCTCTAATATTTTCCACATTGTTCAAGTCTTGTCCATGGCTTGTCCAGTTTTGTAACTGCTTGAGTCTCTAAAACCCTATTCATAGCAGTTACGAATATCTACCGTCACACAACTTTAGAGATAGCTAGTCAGTAAGTCGTGTCCCTAACAATATGTCTCCAACCGAGTAGTGTGAGTGTCACAGCCAAAGGAAGATATAAAGATATCCTCCAATAAGAGGGTAGTCTGCTAACACTAAGTCATCATGCATAAAATAAAATAACGACTAATAAAGTCGCTTGCACCCAAGTGTGACTTGGACGCGCAGTTTATAACAAAGGAAACTAACAATATGAACAAATTAAATAATACAGAAAATAAATAATTGACAGTTAATTAGCAAGGTATACTTGCCTGTTGTGACGCCGGGGGATCTGCCTGGTGTGGTACAATAAAGGTGGCACGAACTGCGATTTCGGAGCAACAACTATACAAGGTGATCTCGGGTGGTGGCACGGACAGTTCTATTAGGTCCAGAAGGGTCAAATTAGTTAGGGTGGACATAAGGTAGGCTTGGATTGGCGAGGGGACATGAATAATATGATTAATTATGGACAAAAGGATAATCAAGGAAAATTTGATAAATAATATATAAAGGAAATTTATAATGCTTGAAAATATTTCTTATTATCTTAAAAATAGTTTTTAGATAAATGTTTGAAAAATAATAAACCATTTTTTAGACAAAACTCCAGTTTTTCCAAATAGAATTTCTAGAAAAAAAAATACTATATCTTATTATAAAAATAATAGTAATAAATATTTGAAAAGACCAGTAAATTATTCCATAAATTTGGAAACTACCCTTTATCTTAGTTAATAATTTTTTTAGGAAAGTACTAGAAATCAAAAATCATTTTAAGGTTAATACCTAGGATTTGGCAAAACTAGAATTTTTGCATAAAAAGAAAAACTGTATTTAAAATACTTTATACTACTAGAAAATTTATTTATAGGTGGGAACCTATTTTGATTACCACAAATAATATGACAAAAAATATTTTAACATACCTAGAAAAATAACAAATTTTTGGTATTAGTGAAACCAATAAAAATAATAATGATAATTAATAACAAAATATCATTATAATTAAATAATACAATAATAATAATAATAATAATAATAATAATAATAACAACAACAACAACAAAAATAATGATCTTCCTAATAATAATGATGATAATTATAATAATAATACTTAATAATAATAATGATAATAATAAAATAATAATAATAATATTGTTAAACCTAATCACAACAAAATAAAACTAATAATAATAATAAATAAATTAAATAAATAATTATAATAATTATAATAATTATAATAAAGTAGTAATAGATAAATAAAAAAATTAATAAAAAGAAAAAGAAATACAAAAATACAAACAACAAAAAAATATCAACCCAAACCGTGGATCACTAAGGGTGGGCAGCTCCTTTCGCGTGAGAGAGAGAGAGAGAGAGAGGAGCTGAGAGATCGAGAGAGAGAGGAAAAAGGAAAGAATCGAGAGCGGAGTGAGAGGGAAGAGAGAGGATGGAGGGAGGCGGAGAGATCTCGCCGGTGGGGGGCGCACACGGTGCGGTGAGCAGCGCACGACGGAGAAGCTCGGGTCGCGGCGGGGTCGGATGCTCGCGGAGGAGCGGAGGGTTAGGGCGGACGACCGGCTGAGGGTTTTTGTCGAGACGACGGTTGGCGTAGGCGAAAGAAGGAAGAGGCGGAGGATCGGAGAAGCGGCGAGCGCGTGGAGGTGGTGGCGGCACGATCGACTGAGGACGGAGGACGGCGCCCAGAGCTGACCGGGGCGGCACGAAGACACGCAGCGAGGAGGTCCGCGGCGTGGGCATTCGGTGGCCGACGCGTTGAGGGCGGCGCGACCGGCGGCTAGGTCAGGTTAGGTTAGATTTAGGGTTTCTTCTCTCTTTTTTTTGTTTGGATTCTTGGGGTCGAATCTGGCGGCGCTGGGTTCTGTTCTGGTGGTCGACGACCAGGGTGTTGGTGGTGGTGATCGGTCGGGTTTCTTGGGTGCTGGTGGTGGCGATATTGGTTTGTGGTCGGAAGTTGACCGACGATGATAGGGAAACAGTGGATCGGGTCGGCCGGACATGGTGGAGGACTGGTTGTGATGGCGGTCCTAATGGTGGCCGGGGTTGTCGGGATGGTGATGACGGCGTACGATAATGTCGGGGACGGCCAGGGGGTTTGGAGGGTCTGGTAATGGCCGCGGGGGTTGGTGATTCCGGTCGGTACGGGTTAGGTTTAGGATTTGCGATTGAATCGTGTCGAAGAATGTCCGAAACGACATGGATGGACGTCCGGGATTGTCGGACGGGACGAAAAATATTGTACATGTAGAAAAAAGATTATAATGGATGAGTAGGGCACAGACACGATGCACGTGGGTGGTGGAATTTATTGTGGATGGTAGAATTTCATGGATGAGTACCTGCCTATTTATAGGATTTGGGAATTCTCAGTTTGAAATCCCAATAGATAGTACCATATTAATTTAAATAATTTAAATCAATCAACTCCAATCTCAATCTAGTTTAAATCCAAATAAATCCAAATGATAAATCTCCATCCTTAAATCAACTATTTAAATCAAACCAATAAATCTAACCATAATTTAAAGTTTAATAACTAAACTAAAATACCTTTTTATTATTAAATAAAAATAATTTTGAAAATGAATAAATATTTTTACATATCTTTTTGAATATAAAATATTAATATTAAATAATTTCGAAAATGGAATTATATATAAATTTAAATTAACGTACCTCATATGCAAGGAAGATTTGCATAAAAAATAGTTTCCTAAATTACCTTTATTAAAATAAATTAAATAATAGGTTTTGGTAACTTTGATAGATACTTTTCACAACTAATTAATAAAAATAATTACTATATATATTATTTTGAAGCCGTCACTGAAAATAAAAAACCATTTTAAAAAAAACATATGTACCTCGTCCATGCTAGACGAGTAAATACGAAAAACGTAAATTTTTGTATGACGTACAATACGACTATGCGACGTATAAATACAAAAAAAATTCAGTACTAAAAATATAGTAGAAATTTAGGGGTTTTACAATACGATAGGAGTTTCTCAATCACACCTAGAAAAATTTTCGATCTTTTGATTATCATGATTACTCTCCTTGTATTAAATTAACTGTCCTTCTTTGATAATATCTTCTCATGTGCCATATTGATCTTCTTGTTTCAATTCGTCTCCAAGATGACGAAGACGCACCCGCAGGCCACTGGATCGAGTAGCTTGCCCGAGAGATCTGACAAGGCTGAGGAGGAGGTTTACGAGACTGCCCTCAGTAATTCTACTATCCCGGAGGCCCTGGCAGTTGCACAGGGAGGTCTACCACCTCCACCCCAGAGGGTTTCGGTCGTCGTTCCAGAGAAACTGTCGCCACCACCTCCGATACCGATGGATATACACCACATGTTCCTTCTTCTTCAGCAGATGATGGAGACACAGCGAGCCCAGGCAGAGGCGTCGCAGTGCCAGACGGAGGCATCACACCGTCAGATTGAGATGCTGAGGCAGAGCATGGAGAACTCACATCAGCTTGCACTGGCAGCCGTGGAGAGAGTGGCACCGGGTACGGTATAGGGCCCTACTGACCAGCAGCCGTACCAGCAGCAGTCCAGGCCAGGGACAGTATTAGACTTTAGGAAGATGAGCTCCAGGGACTTCACGAGCACAGAGGGCATCCTTTATGCAGACGACTGGCTAGAGGACGTGCAGCGGAGTATGGAGCTAACAGAGCTTCCTAGAGGACTTTGGGTTTCGGTTGCAGCCAGCCGATTCTTCGTCATCGCGCTGACATGCTACCGTACGGATCCTCGTGCGTCGGTGAAAGGGCTGGCATGGAAGAACTTATGGAGGCTCTTCAAGGAGAAGTTCTTCCCGGACGTGGCTCTTACAGCATTGGAGGGCCAGTTCGTGGGTCTAGTGCAGGAGAACTCGTCGGTGGAGGAGTATACAGCAGAGTTCTTTTGCCTTAGCAGGTTCGCTCCCGATATGATCCAGGATGAGGGGCAGAAGGCTCGTAAGTTCCGTAGGGGACTTATTCATGCAGTGCGCACCCGCATCTCGGGTCCCGTGACGTGACGTTCGATCAGAAATTGATAGATGCACAAATTATAGAGGAGGACTTCGGCCTCAAGCCGAAGAGGAGCGGTGATACCATGGGGGCGAGTTCCAGTACGAGACCGACCAAGCGCCCCCATATTCAACATCAGCAGAGGCTATTTCAGCAGCAGCCTCTGTTACAGATTCAGTAGGCACCAGCGCGTGTCCAGCAGCACCAGGGACAGGGCCAGAGACCGGCTACTCCGTGCGGCTTCTGCGGGAAGCCGGGGCACACTAGAGAGGCTTATAGGAAGAGGTTGGGTGTCTGTCTATACTGTGGGGCGCCTAACCACCAGCTGAGGGATTGTCACGCTAGTAGAATCCGAAGAGACCAAGACAGAGTGCAACAGGCTAGAGGAGGCCAGCAGGGGCGTGCTTTCGCTATGACAGTTGAGCCCACTCAGGCAGTAGCAGAGCAGATAGCAGGTTCTGATATTTGGAATCTCCTTTCCGCAATTGTCTTCTTATAAATTGTCTTGAACTTTGATTCTATATGTTCTTTGATCGTTGGATAAAATTTTGTTCTTGTGATGTGATTTCCTTCTAAGATAAGTCGTATGGGCTAGGTCGCCTCGATTATGAGATTTTAAAATACTCTAGGGTCATGCTAGCAGGTATAGTAAGGACATATAGTCGGATTATGGTCGTATTTCTCGGGTGTAAGAATTTAAGGTTTTCGCTGCCAAGCATGCGACAATACGAAAATTTTAAATACCATAATTCTATAGGTATGTACCGTAGTAGAGGACTATGTGACTATCGTATCCTTGCTCACTGGCATGACGAAGATTCTGAGTATCATGATGATTGGACAGACGCATACGATTATCAATTTGCATAATTTTTTGTGTTTACTTATTTTAATTTTTGAGGATGATTCTTTTAAGGTGGATAGACTTATAGCACCCAGTTTCTATTTGAGAGTAATTTTAAATTTTATAATTTTATTCATTTAATTCATGCTTTGATTTTTGAGATTTTAATTATTTTAAATTTTAAGCCATGACTTGTGATTTTGATATTTTACTATTGTTTGGTTTTAATTTCGAGGACGAATTTTTTTTAAGGTGGATAGACTTGTCACCCTCACTTTTCCAAGATAGGGGTAAAATGATAATTTTCAATTTTAGAATATTTTTGGGAATTTTATTTCATGAATGTTAATATTTAATGATTATAGGAGTCGGGTTCGAATTTCATCGCATTCCGATTTAATTCTGGACTCCGGGAAATTTTGACTTGAGTTGTGTTTAACACTTTAATTAGCCATGGCCCACCATACTTGACAATTAGGTCTAGGAGTTTGGACTAGTCCCCCATGAGTATTTAGGCTCAATTATGATTTTTATTTAGTTTTAACTAACTCCCAAAACCAAATTAGGAGCTAACTTAGCATGTAAGTAAAGGAAGGGACAAACTTATAATTAACAAGTGCCCCAACCTCTCCTCATAGGGCCGGCCACCTCCTCCCCATTTTCTTCTTCTTCCCACTTCAAATTTTCTTCTTCTTCTTCTCCAAGTTCTTTCAAAAAGTAAGAATAGAAATCCTTGGTTTTGATCTCAAAATAAATCTCTTTTTCCTATTTTTCTTCCATCCAACTCTTCCTCTACCTCAAGTGAAGTTTCTCCAAGCTTTTGGGAGCAAGAAGTGAAGTGGTTGTGTCCTAAACAATTCGTTGTGTCGGAGCCGTGTCGGAGGACTTTTGAATCGGGAATCCATCTCCCGATAGGTACAACCTATTCTCAAACTTACTCTTTTTATCATGTAATTTGGTTTAGACCCAGTAGGATTGATCCCCGTGTTCGTGTCCCTATTCGTGTCAAGTTCGAGTCCGTTTGGAGTGTCCTAGGAAAAGTTAGAGTTTATGATTGTGTCCTTGAGTTTCCCCCAATTTTGGACACTTCTAGAATAATTAGATTTGGCCTCTAAGTGGTTTAGGCATTCTAATTTCATATTTAGTGTGTGTGTGTGTGTGTGTGTGTGTGTGTGTGTGTGTATCCATGTGTGGGAGTGTGTGTGTCCATGTGTGGGAGTGAGTGTGTCTATATATATATATATATATATATATATATATATATATATATATATATATATATATATATATATATATATATATATATTGTGTGTTTATATATATATATATATATATATATATATATATATATATATATATATATATATATATATATATATATATATATATATATATATGTATATATATACATGTGTGTGTCTCATTATATATTAGTGTGTGTGTATTTATATATAGAGAGGGGAAGGGAATGAGAGTTTTGTATGTGTGTGTTTTATATATATTAGAGAGGGATTAGAGAAGGGAATAGAGAGAATTATAGAGGAATTGAATGGGTTTTAGAAGAGAATAGAGAGGGAGATAGAGTGGGAAAAGAGGGGGGAAAGAAGAAGAGCACGGCAGCAGCTAGAGGGGGATTTGGGCTGCTGCCCCCCCTCTCCCCCCCCCCCCCCCCCCACAGCAGCAGCAGAAACAGCAAGAATGGTAACAGCAGCAGCAAGCAGCAGTAAGAGCAGCAGTAGCACCCCCTTTAGCCCCCGTTTGACCCCCATTTGATCCCCCATAGACCCACCTATATACCTATATATATACATATATATACCCCTACATATACTCTATATATACACCTATTCACCCACTAATTTAGCCCCTAAAACTAGTCCTAAGAGAGTGTGAAAAGTGAGAGATTGAGTGAGTGAATGAGTGAATGGGTTAGTTAGGATTTGGTGAAGGGGTGATTTTGAGTTCCGTGATTTGGAACGCATCCAAACTTGAAGGAGACCTAGTTAATGTGAATTATAATTTGTGGATAGGCTCCTAGGTTGAAATCAGGGTTGCGTGTTGGATTAGGAGAGTGGTATCATGCGATACCGTTGAATATCTCGAGATATTCAAGATAACGGGTAAACGCCCAATATGGACCGTAAGATGGACTAGATGTCCACTTACCCCAGAGAACTTGGTAGGTAATGGTTGTATAGGCTAGTACCCTACTACCCTAGAAAGTCTGGAGTAAAATTCCGAAGGGAAGGCCACTTGGCGTCAAGTTAGAATGGTTTAAGGGTAAGTGTATTAAAGGGGTAATCGGGTAAATTCAAGATACGGGGTTCAGGTATTCGGATTGACTTGAAACTTAGGTGACTTGTTAGATACAACCTACAAATATCATATTTGGACCGATTTTGGCTCGGTTGACCCAGAGTTGACTTTTTACCCAAAAGTCAACGATGAGTCAACACTTTGTCCAAATTTGACCAAATCCAAACTAGAGTTGACCAGTTGACTAAAACTCAACTGCTGGTCAACATTTGACCAATTTGACCTAAGGTTGACCCAGAGTTGACCAGGGTTGATCAGTTGACTAAAAGTCAACTGTAGGCCAACTCTTGACCCCGTTTGATTTGCTTTGACTTATTTTGACTTGCGATGAATGGTGTGACCTAGAGTTGACTTAGTCTGACTTAGATTGACTTGATATAACTTGATTTAACCTAGATTGACTTGACAGGACATAGTATGACTCGGTGAGACCTAGTTTGACCTAGATTTCATATCATCATTATAAATCATTCTTAACTTTGTTAAACCTAAATTAACATGCAATATCTCATCTTTAGGTCTCTGATTTCCACTCTGAGCATTGATATACCCTACAGCTCAGGACAGCAGATGAGTACATTCACTGATAGTTTTTATTGTCTTGATATCTGCTATATCTGATTCAGTTGTAGTGTCTTAATCGATTCCAGTCACGATAGTTCACGGACTAGTATACGTTGGATCATGACATGAGATGTTGTTCCTGGATTTTCTTGGTATATATGTACATTTCCTATCTTGTTCCCTATACTTGTATAGACACCGATTCCTGAGAGGGAGTAGCTATCCTCTTAGGGAATCCTGTGTCATGACGTGTCATGTCCAGGTCCATTATACTACTCGGGGATGGAGAATTATTAGGGGTTATGTGATCAAATCCCTATGTCACTATTTTGCTTGTGCCACTCTCACCTCACGTAGGGTGTAGCAGATACCTCCATGTCCATGTTATCCTGGTTGGCCGGCATGACTTTCCGTTGAGGTCACCGCGAATTACCGGACCAAGTGGATAACCCTACCAAGATTCCCTTGTCGATCATATAACGCTCTAATAATTCAAGGCACATTTTATATTTACTTATCTTATCATATATTTTGTTCTGTTCTACATTCAGTACTTTCTCACCATACTATGATATTCAGTTACTCACATGTTCTATATGCCTTTATATTGTACCTTGATTGGAGACTAAGTTCTGCTCGGGACAAGGCTTACAACCTCGGTCCTTGTTTGGTTTAAGGGTTGTAGCTCAGCTTCCGAACGGTTCCCAAGTCTTCATATATCTTTGTCTTGTAGTTCATTATACTGTCTCTTATAGAGTTTGTCAATTCACATGAAACTACTGTTATGCTTATACTTGCTCATTTTCCTGACAGGATACCGTTATGATATATTACAGATGACTCTGAGGCAGACTACTCGACCTATTATGGGCTCAAGCTAGATGGAGTAGTCCAGGACCGTGGCCTTATAGTAGAGCCACTAGACTTTGTACTCCCAGAGTAGTGTAGCTTAGCTAGGTTTGACTGGACTGTGATCCAGCTAGCATTATCAGACTGTAGCTTCTATGCTATATTTTGAGACCCTGTGATGTTGTATATATATCTGGGCTTGTGTTGGATCTTGGACTTATTGACTTATTCCCTTTTCATCTATCATATGTTTTCTTCTGTGCTATCTTCCTTAGTTTTATTCTGTGATTGAGACTGTATTGCTATGTCACCTCCATTCGGAGTGTATATACTGTACAGGTACCTTTATACTATTAGTCGTAGTATTTACAGACCTTATATACAGCATTCTACCGTCGATACTGCGGCGTAGGCTGGACGTACCCACGTGCTCGTGCCCCTCATAAGGGTCGGGTTGTGACACGTTTTTGTGGTGGCCCATGCAGGTCCGGTGTCACAATTAGTGCGATCTATTAATGGTTCTCGACTTAGAGTACTAATTACGAGCCTGCAATTAGGACGTAGGACCTAGGATACGATAGGAGTTTCTCAATCACACCTAGAAAAATTTCTGATCTTTTGATTATCATGATTACTCTCCTTGTATTTAATTAACTGTCCTTCTTTGATAATATCTTCTCATGTGCCATATTGATTTCCTTGTTTCAATTAGTCTCCAGGATGACGAAGATGCACCCGCAGGCTACTGGATCGAGTAGCTTGCCCGAGAGATCTGACCAGGCTGAGGAGAAGGTTCACGAGACTGCCCCCAGTGATTCTACTATCCCGGAGGCCCTGGCAGTTGCACAGAGAGGTCTATCACCTCCACCCCAGAGGGTTTCGGTCGCCATTCTAAAGATACTGCCGCCACTACCTCCGATACCGACGGATACGTACCACATGTTTCTTTTCCTTCAACAGTCGATGGAGACACAGCGAGCCCAGGCAGAGGCATCACAGTTCCAGACGGAGGCGTCACACCGTCAGATTGAGATGTTGAGGCAGAGCATGGAGAACTCGCATCAGCTTGTACTGGCAGCTGTGGAGAGAGTGGCACCGGGTACGGTACAGGGCCCTACTGACCAGCAGCCGTACCAACAGTAGTCCAGGCCAGGGACAGTATTAGACTTTAGGAAGATGAGCTCCAGGGACTTTACGGGCACGGAGGGCATCCTTTATGCAGACGACTGGCAAGAGGACGTGCAGCGGAGTATGGAGCTAGCAGAGCTTCCTAGAGGACTTTGGGTTTCGGCCGCAGCAAGCCGATTCTTCGTGATCGTGCTGACATGGTACCGCACGGATCCTCGTGTGTCGTGCTGACTTTGGGTTTCGGCCGCAGCAAGCCGATTCTTACAGCATTAGAGGGCCAGTTCGTAGGTCTAGTGCAGGGGAACTCGTCGGTGGACGAGTATACAGCAGAGTTCTTCCGCCTTAGCAGGTTCGCTCCCGATATGATCCAGGATAAGGGACAGAAGGCTCATAAGTTCTGTAGGTGACTTATTCATGCAGTGCACACCCGCACCTCGGGTCGCCGTGATGCGACGTTTGATCAGATATTGATGGACGTGCAGATTGCAAAGAAGGACTTCGGCCTCAAGCCGAAGAGGAGCGGTGATACCATGGGGGCGAGTTCCAGTACGAGACCGGCCAAGTGCCCCCATATTCATCATCAACAGAGGCCATTTCAGTAGCAGCCTCTGTTACAGATTCAGCAGGCACCAGCGCGTGCCCAGCAGCACCAGGGACAGGGTCGGAGATCGGCTACTCCGTGCGACTTCTGCGGAAAGCCGGGGCACACTAGAGAGGCTTGTAGGAAGAGGTTTGGCATCTGTCTATACTGTGGGGTGCCTGACCACCAGCTGAGGGATTGCCACGCTAGTGGAATTCGAAGAGACCAGGACAGAGTGCAACAGGCTAGAGGAGGCCAGCAGGGGCGTGCTTTCGCCATAACAGTTGAGCCCACTCAGGCAGTAGCAAAGCAGATAGTAGGTTCTGATATTTCGAATCTCCTTTCCGTAATTGCCTTCTTATAAACTGTCTTGAACTTCGATTCTATATGTTCTTTGATCGTTGGATGAAATTTTGTTCTTGTGATGTGATTTCCTTCTAAGATAAGTCGTATGGGCTAGGTCGCCTCGATTATGAGATTTTAAAATACTCTAGGGTCATGCTAGCAGGCATAGTGAGGACATATAGTCGGATTATGGTCGTATTTCTCGAGTGTGGGAATTTAAGGTTTTCGATGCCAAGCATGCGACAATACGAAAATTTTAAATACCATAATTCTATAAGTATGTACCGTAGTTGAGGACTTTGTGATTATCGTAGCCTTGCTCACTGGCATGACGGAGATTCTGAGTATCATGATGATTGGACAGACGCATACAATTATCGATTTGCATGATTTTTTGTGTTTACTTATTATAATTTTTTAGGATGATTCTTTTAAGGTGGATAGACTTATAGCACCCAGTTTCTATTTGAGAGTAATTTTAAATTTTATAATTTTAGTCATTTAATTCATGCTTTGATTTTTGAGATTTTAATCATTTTAAATTTTAAGCCATGACTTGTGATTTTGATATTTTACTATTGTTTGGTTTTAATTTCGAGGACGAAATTTTTTTAAGGTGGATAGACTTGTCACCCTCACTTTTCCAAGATAGGGGTAAAATGGTAATTTTCTATTTTAGAATATTTTTGGGAATTTTATTTCATGAATATTAATATTTAATGATTATAGGAGTCGGGTTCGAATTTCATCGCATTCCGATTTAATTCGGGACTCCGAGGAATTTCGACTTGAGTTGTGTTTAACACTTTAATTAGCCATGGCCCACCATACTTGACAATTAGGTCTAGGAGTTTGGACTAGTCCCCCATGAGTATTTAGGCTTAATTATAATTTTTATTTAGTTTTAACTAACTCCCAAAACCAAAATAGGAGCTAACTTAGCATGTAAGTAAAGGGAGGGGCAAACTTGTAATTAACAAGTGCCCCAACCTCTCCTCATAGGGCCGGCCACCTCCTCCCTATTTTCTTCTTCTTCCTACTTCAAATTTTCTTCTTCTTTTTCTCCAAGTTCTTTCAAAAAGTAAGAATAGAAATCCTTGGTTTTGATCTCAAAATAAATCTCTTTTTCCTATTTTTCTTCCATCCAACTCTTCCTCTACCCCAAATGAAGTTTCTCCAAGATTTTGGGAGCAAGAAGTGAAGTGGGTGTGTCCTAAACAATTCGTTGTGTCGGAGCCGTGTCGGAGGACTTTTGAATCGGAAATCCATCTCCCGATAGGTACAACCTATTCTCAAACTTACTCTTTTCATCATGTAATTTAGTTTAGACCCCGTAGGAATGATTCCCGTGTTCTTGTCCCTATTCGTGTCAAGTTCGAGTCTGTTTGGAGTGTCCTAGGAGAAGTTAGAGTTTGTGATTGTGTCCTTGAGTTTTCCCTAATTTTGGACACTTCTAGAATAATTAGATTTGGCCTCTAAGTGGTTTAGGCATTCTAATTTCATATTTAGTGTGTGTGTGTGTGTGTGTGTCCATGTGTGGGAGTGAGTGTGTCTATATATATATACACATATGTGTGTTTATATATATATATATATATATATATATATATATATATATATATATATATATATATATATATATATATTAAAATATATATATATATATATATATATATATATATATATTTTAATATATATATATATGTCACGATCCGCACCCGCTTTTCGGATACGAGACGTGTCCAAGCCAGCCTATGCCGCAGAGTCGGCGGCAGAACGCTGTCAAGCCCGCAAGAAATAATTGCTGTAGATAAATAATATTGCTCATTCACATTTCTAGATTTATTACAATATTTACAATTAAAGAAAATACAAGATTTTACAATTAATGAAATTGATACAATTGCTTTCTATTTCTAGGTTGTCTTCAGCATACCCAAGTCTTCCCCAGTGCTAGAGTGATAGCGGCTAAACTTGAAAAATGTTGGTTTCCAGTCAGGAATGGAACAAGTACACAAACCGACGGCAATACAAAATACAATAGAATTAACAAGACATGAAAATAGCATATGGAATATGAAAGCTAGTAAGAAGCAGATGACATAGCACGATAGAGAAGTAAACAAGGAAAAGATAATAAAAGACATCTATCTAGGTGGTGTGAAGTATCTGTTTCAACATATGAACGGCTAGGGGGTAAATACGGCTCACTGCACGTGTCGTGTGCAGCTGCTATCGTTCAAGAATAGACTCATGGGATAGTTCTGAGTAGTTCACATGTTTACTAAGATATTTCCCCTTCCGACTACTCCGTGTGATGAGCGTGTCAACAAGCAGCAAGATATATGTAAAGACATGAAATGAAAAGACTACTATGAATCGAAAAGCAATCAAAAAGTGTACTTGCCTGAGGTCCTTAGCTGGTGAAACCAATAATACCATACCACTCGATGAGCCACAATCAGTCAACACATGCAGAAATCATCAGATGCTGAAATAAATATTACCAACGTTCTCAGAATAGTCAAATTAGCTAGGATTGCCTGTCCTTAAGTTCAATTCTGGACACAGAAGCAAAACGGTAATTTCAGGCAAAAACGATGTCCATCGTTGGACCCGCTTTGCACCGAAAAGCGTGTCAGAGTCAATGGCCTCTAAAGTCGTCAAACTACATGTATACGGATTTGATTTTCCGATACGAACCCAACCGTATGTCCAGAGTTGGATTCCGGCGGGCCGTGCACAAAATCGCCCGTTGAGTGGAACCGCGGGGACCGCAAAACGGTAATTTTATCAACAGTTTCAGAATCGGACCAAACTTGGCATGCAGGACCAAAAAATGATACGGTCCTGTTGGCACAAGTTTCGTCTCGATCTGACGAGCGTGCACAAAGTAATTGGAGAATTTATAAAGTGCACGATACGGTAAATTTCGACGGATACGTACCAAATTCGTCGCGCACACGCGACCAATTTAAATTATGCCAAAGCCCACACGACCACGAAGCCGTTATGCAGCTTTTGATGCCTTCGGTTCGCGACCACGTCGCCCGGAATGGCGGAACGCACGTCGTGTGGAACAATTTTCTAGTTTTTAAAACAGGTTTTTGGAAAACTTTGGGATTCGATTTCTCGACGCTCAGTCGATGATTTTCAAATCCGCAAAAAGGGTCGTGGAGCCCTACATGTTGTCTATAATTGTGTTTAAATAGATTTTCAAATATGATACTGGATCGATCGGGATCGATCCTCAAACGTGGATGAATGAACTGAAATTGTGTTCTATTTTTTTACCGGTTTTTGGTCGATTTCTCATCGAATTCTACAGGGTTTTAATCCGTTTTAAAATAAAACTACTTAATGGGATTAAGAGGTGTATAGGTTAGGTTTATACCTGAGAAGACGAATCGCAAAACGATGGATCAACGCGACGGAACATCGCTGCGAAGTCGCCCGCGCAGCTTGCTACTGTGCGCTGTTTCGCGCACGTGTGCGCGGTCGTCCGGCCTGCCGCCGGCGAATCGCGGTCGGCCATCGGCCACGTGGGGCGGCGCGCGCGCAGGGGGTGCGCAGCCTGGGGTGGTGTTGTCGAGTTTTGTTAGGGTTTTAGTTTCTCTCTTACAATCGTTCGATATATGTATACATATACGGGTGATTTTCCGAGCGGGTTTGGTTTGCCTCCTGTACTGTGCTCGGGAAACCTAGTTTCAACTTGTGCTATTTTGTGTATTAAGGATCAGCCTGGGCCTGGGCTGACTTGGGCTTGGGCCATAGGCTCGGTTTGTATTCCATTACTTTTTGTTTTTCTTTTCTTGTTTCATTTCTATCTTCTATTTCCTATTTCTTTTAATCTATATATATATATATATATATATATATATATATATATATATATATATATATATATATATATATATATATATATACAAATTTATGTATACATATATATAAATATATTAATACATACAAGTACATGTATACGTATATATATTAATACATACGAATACATGTATACATATTTATATTAATACACACAAATACATGTATTTATATATATATATATATATATATATATATATATATATATATATATATATATATATATATATATTAATATATATATATATATAAATATATATATATATATATATATATATATATATATATATATATATATATATATATATATATATATATATATATATAATTAAAGCATATAATCTTGTTTATACATATATATTAAATATATATATATATAATTAAAACATATAATCTTGTTTATACATATATTAATCTATTTAAAACATATATACCATTCCCCCTTAACATGTATATATATACACATACGCATATATAATAAGAATAATATAGTAATAACAATAATAATCATAATAAGAGTAATATAATAATAACACTAATGATAATAATAATAATAACTATGGTAACAAAACGAATAAACCAATGATGGTGTATACACCATTATGCACAGTATAAAAATCCCAAATGTACAAGGACATATTATATACAATTATTATTGAATATCCACAAATCATAATATTTATAATATTTAATTTCGAATACTAGAAAATATTCGTTAAATTATTTAAAATGTAATACAACACCCTCATATCAAATTCCATCAACACGACTGTCATTGGACGTGCCGCATGACTACACGGGCTTAGGCTCAATTCGAGTCCAGTCCGGCTAAAATGGTAGAATCGGTTTTCCCTAAACTCAATAATATAAATAATAATTAAATAAACTTCAATAAGGGTTACGTCGTAACTTGGCCTGGTTTTCCTAATTATGACATCACTATGGCTCGGCCTTCCTTACCAAGGCTAATACACTAGTCAAAGCACGCCACTGCACTACCCGTGCCATGATTCCTAGCCGTCTCGTACTTCAAAACTTGACTATGGCTAAAGTCTTCTACCGTAATAATTAACCAAATAATTATTTGTAAAAAATAAAAATCACCATTTCAATAAAAATAAATAATCCCAAAATATTTTAAAAAAATTTCGGGAAAGGAGGCTACAAATCTACCCACCTTAAAAATAATTTTGTCCTCGAAATTCTAATTTATAACTAGTCCTTAAAAATCAAAGTCTACTATTACCTTAATCTCCTTAAATTTAATTTCTCAAAAAATATTTATGGCCTTCTCTAGTCATTTGGTATTTACGAAATCTCGAGGACTTCTACCCACCTTAGGTCACACTACTCTCTTAAAACACGGGTCATTAAAATCTTATGATTTTCTAACTAGTGGCTAATAATTCTACCAAAATATATAGGACATATGATATCTATAATCCTCTCGTATCTATCAAATAACCCAAAATCGAACAATCAACAAATTTATACGAATAGCTAAGAAATATTGGCAAATTCTAATAAGCATGACCATTCATCCTCTGAAATAGGCAGGACAGGAAGACAAGGGAGAATAATCAAGAGCAACTATGAAGTTTAAAGAGCGGTAGAGAATATACAACAATACAGATAGAAAGGGTATATATGAACCTATAGTCCCATTCGCTAGATTGGGCCACTCTAGTCCAGTCACTTGCTACATCGAAGAACCCTTCGTTCTTAGAGGGGCTTGCAATCCATGCAATACAGACATTCTGCTCCAGAAATTCTGCTTCCGAAATTCTAAACAAGGTTTCACAATAGAACAAAATTTAAAAAATCAAGGTTGTGGTCTTACTGGGTTCTTTATTTGGACATCAGTCGTTGGTTGGCTGAACATTGGTTTCAATCTTCATGGACTAGACAAGATCCCAATGATAGTTACAGGGGCCGATTTCAAATAGTTCAGTTCTATAGTCCAATTATGGTGGTATGTCTGGTTGGGTTTTACTGGGCCTTAATGGACTTCCTATTTGGATATCATTCGTTGGTTGAATGAACATTAGATTTCAATCTACGTTGGCTGGACAAGATTCCAATGATAAAACTCTTCCTACTAGATTAGGGTGTCCTAGAATAGGTTTCCTTCCAAGTGGTTGAGCTAGTTGCTTAGTCGGGTTGGTTAGCTAGGTCCATAAGCCTGAAATGCTCCTTCAGTGACTTTTGTGTTTAAGTAGCACAAGAAGCCTCAATTGGATGACACACTAGTGGCATGTGCATAATAGGCTTCGAGTAGATCACAACCATATATTGGGTCGAAAGAATTGAGTCAAGGTTGAGGCTCTAGTGGAAGTCGGAAAGTGTACCAGTACTATGGTAAGGGTTATAACTAGTCTTTTGTCCTGAAAGTCGTACCATAAAAATAGAGTACAAGGGGACGGGTTTGAGTGAGACATGACATACCTAGATGAAGGTGGACTCGTCTAGATCTTACATATGAAATCTGTTGGAAGGTAACAGCTAGTCTCGTGCTTCGAATATTAATGACACGGCCGAGAACACAAAATAATCTAAATGGAAAGTGGGTGTCGATGGGGCACTAACTATTATACTAAAGTAATTTTATTCTAACCAATCGGTAATCCTGGTATATCCTAAAATTGAAAAGGCTTACAGTCTACCCACCTTAGAAGTTAGGACATGGTTTTAGGAATGATGAGGTTGGAAGGATTTCAAGGTCCGGATATTGTACCTCGACCCTTATTAATAAAGAATAAGGCACGACTTTTACAGGACACTGTAGATATAAGTCATGTCAAGGATCGTTTCTCAAATTCGGATGGCTAGCTAGAAGGTCCCAATAGTAGCTTGAAGGTCAGGAGGAGAACGAGTAACTCGAGACAAGGTTCCTGTCACAGGGCTGGCCGATGGTAGCTACACTTGCATGTACAACTATCATAGCCATGGGAATACTCTGTATCTATCTATCAATAACGAGCTTTCATCTTTCCAATCAGTGAAGACGAAAACAATAAAGAGTTCAAGAGAGATGTCACTGAACAAAATTACATGATTCAAGGGCGAATGTTTAATTCAAGAGGAATGGTCAAAGCAGTCGCGGTTGAGATCCTAGAGACATCGATATCTCAATCCACGTAGGGTAATTAGATGAAGGGCGAACCGAATGCATCATGGTTGATCAGACCGTAATACAATGATTCTGATTTAGACAATATGTGAGCGGACGTCCCCAATAACATATGTCTTGAATCAAGCTCGATAAAAGAGTGAGCTTGCAAAAACTAGGCTGTAATATCAGCATTGGTCAAGATAGTCAGAATACCAGTACGCAAGATTTTTGAAAGGAGGAATAAGTAGTTCGAGTTTTGAGAGAATCAAAATCTTACCTGGTGTTCTTACTTATACAGTCTTCCTACTACCTATAAGGTCTTGGTCGACTGATGGATTATGGACTCTAGATTCTATATTCTAGGTAACTTATTAATATCAGTCAACTACCTTATCAATAGATCACAAGGACCATGGAAGGCTAGGTCGGGGACACGCTATCCAGCTTACGGAACTTCCACTTGCATTGGTTTTTGGATCTTGGGGTCATACAGGGCAGTCCCTACCCTCTATAGTATCTTAAACTTGTAATCACGTCTAAAATTATTTCACCGGAAGTTATGCCTCGCATGTATATTTTGGCTGTGACAAACCCATGGTTCCGTGATTTAGGTGTGATAGGCTATTAGGTACTCTACCTTATATTGACACAAGGGTATCTAAGATCTAAAGAGGTCAACGAGAACATGGTTTTAGCAATGTCCCATAGACTATGATTCTTTGGAATGATTTCACTCCTATGGGTTGTGCCTCGCCAGTGCGCTGCTGGCTGTAGTGAACCCACATTCTCCACTCTCAAATAATTGACGACAGTGCGCTGCTGTCTAAACTTTATGGGTTTGCTAATATTTCCCTAACTATAACCGTAAAAATTTATGAGCTTCTAGAGATTCAAACAAGTTAACTAAAAATAGAGCATAGGTATTTGTCCTATCAATCACCTCATTTAAAATAAAAGATTTAATCCTGGAGGAAATAATTAAAGACGAAAGGAATGCAAACACTCTAGTATCTATTTCATATGCATTTCAAATTGTTGAGGGAAAACTTTAAACCAATCCTACTTCGAGATTTGTATATGAAAAGCAGAATCAGAAATTATAAACCAGTTACTTACAGCAATATAGAATTTAAAACAGGCAATTCTAACTGATGATAAAAAAAATTTATATCTACAAAGGGCAAAAGAAAACTGAACAGGTTATCAAGATTATAGCCTTAATTCTGGGAAAAACCTAACTAGCCAAGTGAGTAGTACACCCACGTTGGATCATGTCGTCATATCAAAGGTAATAGTATTTCCATAGAGGTTTGCAAGTCATCTGAATTCAATAATTCTAAAATAGCATGGCCTATCTAACAACCTTAACTACCCAATCGGTCAATTTGAACAAGGGACTCCTATTCCTAGTCATTATCTTAAATTATTTTAATCCTAATTGTGAATGAGCAATTCCTGGGCGCAGGCTCGCAATAGTACGACTAACGTACCATCACGAGTTCGTAATCTTTTGCAAAAACCGACCTGCATGGGCCACCACAAAAACTTGTCACGACTCGCACCCGCTTTTCGGATACGAGACGTGTCCAAGCCAGCCTACGTCGCAGAGTCGGCGGTAGAACGTTGTCAAGCCCGCAAGAAATAATTGCTCTAGATAAACAATATTGCTCATTCACATTTCTAGATTTATTACAACATTTACAATTAAAGAAAATACAAGATTTTATAATTAATAAAATTAATACAATTGCTTTCTATTTCTAGGTTGTCTTCAGCATACCCAAGTCTTCCCCAGTGCTAGAATGATAGCGGCTAAACCTGAAAAATGTTGGTTTCCAGTCAGGAATGGAACAAGTACACAAATCGACGGCAATGCAAAACACAATAGAATTAACAAGACATAAAAATAGCATATGGAATATGAAAGCTAGTAAGAAGCAGATGACATAGCACGATAGAGAAGTAAACAAGGAAAAGCTAATAAAAGACATCTATCTAGGTGGTGTGAAATATCTGTTTCAACATATGAACGGCTAGGGGGTAAATACGGCTCACTGTACGTGTCGTGTGCAGCTGCTATCGTTCAAGAATAGACTCATGGGATAGTTCTGGGTAGTTCACATGTTTACTAAGATATTTTCCCTCCCGACTACTCCGTGTGACGAGCGTGTCAACAAGCAGCAAGATATATGTAAAGAAATGAAATGAAAAGACTATTATGAATCGAAAAGCAATCAGAAAGTGCACTTGCCTGAGGTCCTTAGCTGGAGAAACCAATAATACCATACCACACGATGAGCCACAACCAGTCAACACATGCAGAAATCATCAGATACTGAAATAAACATTACCAACTTTCTCAGAATAGTCAAATTAGCTAGGATTGCCCGTCCTTAAATCCAATTCTGGACACAGGGGCAAAACGGTAATTTCGGACAAAAACGATATCCGCCATTGGACCCGCTTTGTACCGAAAAGCGTGTCAGAGTTAATGGTCTCTAAAGTCGTCAAACTATATGTCTATGGATTCGGTTTTCAGATACGAACCCAATCGTATGTCCAGAGTTGGATTCCGGCGGGCCGTGCACAAAATCGCCCGTTGAGTGGAACCGCGGGGCCCGCAAAATGGTGATTTTATCAACAGTCTCAGAATCGGACCAAACTTGGCATGCAGGACCAAAAAAATGATATGGTCCTGTTGGCGCAAGTTTCGTCTCAATCTGACGAGCGTGTATAAAGTAATTGGATAATTTCCAAAGTGCACGAGACGGTGAATTTCGACGGATACGTACCAAATTCGTCGCGCACACACGACCAATTTGAATTCTGCCAAAGCTCACACGACCACGAAGCCGTTACGTAGCTTTCGATGCCTTCAGTTCGTGACCACGTCGCCCGGAATGGCTGGACGCACGTCGTGTGGAACAATTTTCTAGTTTTTAAAACAGGTTTTTGGGAAACTTTGGGATTCGATTTCTCGACGCTCAGTCGATGATTTTCAAATCCGTAAAAAGGGTCGTGGAGCCCTACATGTTGTCTATAATTGTGTTCAAATAGATTTTCTAATATGGTACTGGATCGATCGGGATCGATCCTCAAACGTGGATGAATGAACTGAAATTGTGTTCTATTTTTTTACCGATTTTTGGTCGATTTCTCATCAAATTCTACAGGGTTTTAATCCGTTTTAAAATAAAACTACTTAATGGGATTAAGAGGTGTATAGGTTAGGTTTATACCTGAGAAGACGAATCGTAAAATGACGGATCGTACGCGACGGAACATCGCTACGAAGTCGCCCGCGCAGCTTGCTACTGTGCGCTGTTTCGCGCGCGTGTGCGCGGTCGTCCGGCCTGCCGTCGATGACTCGCGGCCGGCCGTCGGCCACGTGGGGCGGCACGCGCGCAGGGGGCGCACAGCCTGGGGTGGTGGCGTCGAGTTTTGTTAGGGTTTTAGTTTCTCTCTTACAATTGTTCGATATATGTATACATATACGGGTGATTTTTCGAGCGGGTTTGGTTTGCCTCCTGTACTGTGCTCGGGAAACCTGGTTTCAACCTGTGCTATTTTGTGTATTAAGGATCAGCCTGGGCCGGGCTGACTTGGGCCTGGGCCATGGGCTCGGTTTGTATTCCATTACTTTTTGTTTTTCTTTTCTTGTTTCATTTCTGTCTTCTATTTCCTATTTCTTTTAATCTATATATATATATATATATATATATATATATATATATATATATATATATATATATGTATATATATATATATATATATATATATATATATGTATATATATATATACGAATTTATGTATACATATATATAAATATATTAATACATACAAGTACATGTATACGTATATATATTAATACATACGAATACATGTATACACATTTATATTAATACACACAAATACATGTATTTATATATATATATGTATATATTTATCTAATTAAAGCATATAATCTTGTTTATACATATATATTAAATATATATATACATAATTAAAACATATAATCTTGTTTATACATATATTAATCTATTTAAAACATATATACCATTCCCCCTTAACATGTATATATATACACATACGCATATATAATAAGAATAATATAGTAATAACAATAATAATCATAATAAGAGTAATATAATAATAACACTAATGATAATAATAATAATAACTATGGTAACAAAACGAATAAACCAATGATGGTGTATACACCATCATGCACAGTATAAAAATCCCAAAATGTACAAGGACATATTTATATACAATTATTATTGAATATCCACCAATCATAATATTTATAATATTTAATTTCTGTTTTCCATAAAAAAATTCTTTTTATTTGTTGTGTTTCTGGGAAAATTACAACTGTAGGAATCCGATCTAGAAGACGATCGCTTTATCCCTTGGACTATGCGAAGAAGAAAAGCTCTCAAAATTTTGACAGTAGATATCAATGTATCTGTACAATGAATGAGAAAAAGAACTCTATTTATAGAGTCAAAAATAATAACTAAAAAGATAACTGTCTTCACAGCCTGTGCTTAGTTGAAAATCACGCAGGATTTAACATACGCAAGGCTGCGAGCAGTTACTGGACGTGGCCTGTAACTGTTGGACACATGGCAATCATGCATGAGTCATGTGCAAGTTACAGGACACGCAGGCAAGAGATCAGTGGCATGGCTGCCACGTACTCCAATTTGATGAAATCTACGCAGACTTGTTGAAGACGAAATCCACGCGAACTCGGTGTAGAAAGCTTCAAAATCCACGCAAACTTGGGGCAGGAAGCTTCAGGATCCACGCAGACTTCGAGGCAAAGAACTCAAAAATCCACGCAAACTTGAGGAAGAAAACTTCAGAATCCACGCAAACTTGAGATGAAGATCACAAATACACGCAGACTTGAGATAGAACTGCCAGCTGTCTTGATTCGGCGTGTCTCGACTGACACAAAATCTCTGACAGTGATTGCTTTGTCAGTCGCATTAAATGACAAGAAACCCTTTTGGTACGCCAACTTGACGAAGGCTGAGTCTTGCTGAAGAAGATTTCGAAAATTACGCAATAGACGGCGATGATCTCTCGAAGTCTGTGCATACATGGCATACGAAGAGACATTCTTCGACTGTTGTGCTGTCAGTCATAATTACTCTCTGACAAATGATGAGCTGTCTCCTCAGAGTGATTTGTTTATATTGTCTGGATCAACTGAGCGTGACTTTTGACTCTGTCTTGATCAACTCAGCGTGACTTTCATTTTTGAGGCCTACAAAACCCCCTTCAAAGTTTTCGAAAAATGATAAATTATTTCGAAATACTTTGAAAACAGAGATAATAAAATGGATTTAGTTACGCTGAGATGACTCCAAAAATTTTCGAAAGTCGAAAAGACTTCGAAGTTCTTTGAAAACATCCAAATGAACTTATTAAATGTCATAATGACTCTTCGTTCTCCGAGACTGATTGTATCCAATTTATGGTGGAATATGAACCGCCGGCGAGCTCTGTTATATAAACAGGGAGAAGATTCATTTTTAATCTTCATCTTACGTCAATATGACACCAAAGGAAAAAGCTGAGGAAGAAGCACGCAAGTTGGGCTTTTGTTCCCATGGTGACCCCACTTTTGGGGGTGAAGAGCCAGAGCCCCTTGTCTTCGAGCTCAAAGATGATCCCTTGCAACTAGCCAAGAATTTCTTGAGCTATTTTGGCTTGGATGGCTTGTCCTCTTCTGATGGGCGCAACTTCATAGAGCAGCGTAAAATGTTTAAAGCTCTGTTGCACTGTCTGGGAGTCAGGAGCGTAGAAGAACTAGGCACCAAGCTCAGTCGCTCTGGAAAATAGAGCATGACTTTTATGCTTTTGTTGTACTCTTTTGTCTTATCTTTTGTAAGGTCATCAGTGCCTGTCTTGAAGAATGTAGTACAACTTTTGCATTGAACAGCGTGCATTAATGAAGAATGTTAATTAGCACTCTTTGACTGTTTCCAATGTTGCACTGTCTTCCAAAGCACACGTGTCATTCATTCCATGGTTTACGAGCGCTATTTACGCGGATCTTTTCCAAGAATAGACTTGTACTTTGTCCTTTAAATAGGCAACTGAGTTTCAAAGATACTCATCTCTCATTCTTCTTCTTCTTCTCTGAGAACGAAATTTTTGAGAGATTTCATTCTCAAAACAGGAAATCAATGCCTTCTAATGTTCGATTTCTGCATACTGTATCAAACATGAATTTGCCAATCCTTAGCACCAAACTTGAAGGTAAGTCCAGTATAGTACGCGTACTATTTTTGCTGTTGAAGATAGGCTTTCTGTTTCTGATTGAACAATGCACGCTTGACCAGTCAGTACGTGTCAAATGATATTTCTGTTGATTAATTCTCTTTTTCCTTGCTGTTTTCTACAGAAGCTCGGCTAAAGATTTTCTTCAGAACTGGCATTGGTGATGTGGATGCTGTGGAGAATATCCTGCTGACACCAACATCAGGGAGCTCATACGCTTTTGATGCGTACATCAGACAACTCAGAACTCTTCGTGGGATAGAAGGGTCTTCCTTAGATGGTAGGAAGAGCCTTTACACACGAGAGTTGGATGGTGGAGTCAACTCTACCCCGAGAAATCGGGTAGTAGAGTTCCTTTCACGGAAGAACTAGGAATTGTATCCCAAGGTTTGGATACATTCCTGTCTTCCTTGAGAGGTTACCCCCAATCTACCAATTGTATTGGCAGCACCACGACTTCGGGCTGCCATACTCTATGGTTCTTCTCTCGTCTGAGAGAGAAGACCAGAGTTTGATTCCTGCTGATCTGGTCGTGACTGGGACCCAGACAGTCAGGAATTTCCACCAACAACGAACCTGACGGAGAAGGTCCGACGGAGAAGATCCAAAGAAGAAGATAGATCTCTATTAGGTTATTGTTGTGGTGTAGAATGAAAATCCAAGATTTGTAATAGATTTCCATTATGATTTGTAAGAAAGTCTAAGAAAATGTAATAGACTTTTTTGTGGTGAAATGAGAATGGAAATGATAATTCTTCTATGCTCAATGATTTGTATTTGTGGATGAATTGTGGACATGATAGATAATAAAATCATCTTTTCTGTTTTAGAGTATATGATATTATCAGAGGTATTATGGACGTGATAATATATAGGAACTCAAAAGAAAATAGATTGATTTCTATACAGAGGTCAAAACATGACAAATGAGTAAGCAGATTCGGAATTGATTCAGAGGTTATGAAAACATGATAAATAACGAATCCTCACTTAATAAATTGATAGAAGATTATGAACAAATGAACCGTTAGGAAATGATGAACAGATGAACTGTCGAGTGGATGTAATAAATGAACGGATGAACCGTCAAGTATTAATGAATATGTGAAACGTCGGATGAATGTGAGAAATGAATGGATGAATGAATATGTGAAACGTCGGATGAATGAGGAACTTCTGCCTATAAATATAGCAGAAATCTGGCAAGAACGAATACTTCTACTCCTCAACATAAAAATGTCATCTGGAGAAGCATCCAAGAAGACTGAGATGGCCTCAAAGGTTCAGAAAGGCACTGAAGAACGCCCTGCTGGTCCAGCCAAAACGAAGAAGACGGAAGCAGGCAAAGGTTCGTCTGCACCCAAGCCACCAAGGGACATTCTGGATTTTCTGCTCGAACCAGGAAGGACTGAAGAAGAGGAAGCCATGAGGATGGCCGCTTGCAAATTTCTCGTGGGTTCTAACAAGGAGGTTCTCGGCTCTTTTGCTGATCACGTCTTTGAGAAGGACGGTAGTGGCCCACGTCCAAATGTAGAGAAAGATGATAGTGATCTTCCTTAATATCATGTATCATCATTCATGAAAATAAAATAAAAAATTTATTTTTTTAAAACATGAATTTGTCTGATGATTACAAGTATTTATATTTATACATAGTACTTTTTAAGGAATTTGCCATTAATAGGCATCAAAACTTTTCGACCATCCAATTCTGAGAGTTGATAAGCTCTATTTGAGAAAACTTTGCTCGCAATATAGGGACCTTCCCACTTTGCGTCAAATTTATCCTTACTCATATGAGTCATAGTCATAGGACGTCTGACTGTTAGAACAAGTTCTCCTTTTTGATATGATCGAACTCTGACTTTTTTATTAAAAGCTCTTGAAATTCTAGCTTGATAGAATTCAATATTCTGTTGAGCAGATAATCGCTTTTCATCCAGAGCTTCTAATTTCTGAAGTCGAAGACGATCGTTATTTTCAGCAGTGAGTTCATTAGCGATTGCTATCCTTAAAGAAAGAATTTGAATCTCTAATGGAAGAACAGCTTCGCAACCATATACCAGAGAGAAAGGTATACATTTGGTAGCATTACGAACTGTAGTGCGATAAGCCCACAAACATTCCCCGAGCTTGTCACTCCAATTACGTTTGTTAGTGGAGACAAACTTCTTTAGGAGTTTGATGATAGTCTTGTTGAAAGCTTCTGCCAATCCGTTAGCTGCTGGATTATATGCGGTAGAAGCCACATTATTGATCCGATGATCGTCACAGAATCGAGTAAATTTCTGGCTGACGAACTGTGGTCCGTTATCATGAACAATGCGTCGAGGAACACCAAATCTATAGATGACGTGGTGCTTAATAAAGCTGATGACATTAGACGTCTTAACTTCAGATAAAGGAATGGCTTCGGCCCATTTGGAGAAGTAATCGGTTATTGCGAGAATGAACCGATGACCTTTAGATGACGGTGGATTGATCGGGCCGACAATGTCCATGCCCCAAGCTTCGAAGGGCCATGATGCTGCCGTCGGATGTAGAAATTCCGAGGGTTGATGAATAAAATCCGCATGAATTTGACAAGCTTTACACTTCTTTGCATATTCGATGGCATCAGATACCATGGTGGGCAAATAATAACCCATACGTCGAATACGGTCTTGAAGTTTTGGTCCTGGCTGATGTGCTCCACAAATTCCATCATGTGCTTCGCGAATGATTTGTTGAGCTTCGTCGCCGGCAACACATCGAAGGAGTAAACCATCATAATCTCGACGATATAAGGTCTTTGTTGTATGATTGTAGTAGAATCTGAGTGATCGTCGTCTGATAGATGCTGCCTCACTCGGATCATCCGGAAGAATATCATATAATACGAGATCTAAGAAAGGAAGTCTCCAATCTTTATCCGTATTCTGATTCTCAGTCGAGTTACTGAAGATGAATTCCATGCTGGAATCAGATGAAGATGACATCGATTTACGACTGAATCCAAATCCTCTTGTTGTGTTGACGTCATGAGATGTTGATTCTTCAATGTCAACTGGAAGTCCTAGAGTCAAGTTATTTTCAAGATGAAATAATTCTCGATTACGAACAACAATCATTTGTTGCCGTCTGATTGGAATAGCCAGCACCGCTGCAAGATTAGCAAGGGCATCAGCTTCTGTGTTACATGCTCGCCTAACATGTTCAATGAAGAATTCTTCAAACGAAGAAGCCATAGATATAGCTGTTTTATGATAAGGAACCAGATCTTGATGGCGAACTTCATAAGTACCCCTGATCTGATTGACAATGAGTTTAGAGTCTCCATACGCCTCCAAATGTTGAATATTCAGATGTTTAGCAAGTTGAAGACCAATAAGTAATGCGTTGTACTCATCTACATTGTTTGAACACGGCTGATCGAGAGAATAAGCTCTTTGGATAGCAAGACCTTCTGGCGATACAAGAATAATTCCAACTCCAGCGATAATATCGCCATTAGGACCAATTCTTGATGCTCCATCAAAGAATAGACGCCAAGTAGGATCTTCTTCAGCAATTTGATTTGAATTTAGGACTTCATCTGGGATTTCATCATAGAGTTTTGAATTTTCTGGAATTGAGTGAGCAGCCAGAAAATCAGCTAAAGCTTGTCCTTTGACTGATTTCTGAGGAATATAGTGCATGTCATACTGAGCAAGTAGGATTCCCCAGTTAGCCAATCGAGAATTCAAAACACTGGATTTCTTCATCATGATCCATATAGGATTGATCCTGGAAATGACATGAATAGTCTGGCCAATGATATAATGACGTGTCTTTTGGATAGCAAACATCAAGGCTAGACATTCTTTTTCAACCGGTGAATATCGAGGTTCAGCTCCAGTCATAGTGCGGCTGAGATAATAAATGGCTTGTTCATGGCCATTTTGATTCTTTTGAGCAAGTAATGCACCCAATGAATGACTCATTGCTCGAGTATAGAGGAGGAACGGTATTCCTGAGACGGAAGGTACCAATACTGGAGGGCTCATCAGATATTGTTTTATATCATCGAATGCTTTCTGACATTCATCATTCCAGACAAAAGAGACACCTTTCTTTATAAGTTTGTTGAATGGTCCGCAGCGTCCTGATAAATTAGAGATGAATCTCCTGATATAAGCGATTCTTCCTTAAAATCATCGTAGCTCTTTTAAGGTGCGTGGAGGACGCATCTCTTGGATGGCTTTGATCTTCTCGGGATCCACGTGTATACCTTTAGAGGTAATGACGAAGCCGAGAAATTTACCACTAGAGACGTCTAAGAAGGACTTAGTAGGGTTCATCTTTAATTGATGCTTACGCATTAGATCAAATATAGCCTTCAAATCTTGGATATGATCCTCCTTTTGTCGACTTTTGACTGCAATATCATCAACATAGCATTCGACTGTTTTCCGTAAATGTTCACGGAATATAGTGCTCATAGCTCGTTGATAAGTTACTCCTGCATTCTTGAGACCGAATGGCATAACTGTATAACAGTATGTACCAATCGGCGTTCTGAAAGAAGTGTGCTTCTCGTCCTCTGGAAACATTTTATCTGATTGTACCCAGAATACCCGTCCATGAATGACATTCGTTCAAATCCACAAGTATTATCAACCATGACATCAGTGATTGGTAGAGGGAATTCGTATTTAGGACATGCCGCATTGAGATCGCGGAAGTCTATGCATACTCTGATCTTGCCAGTCTTTTTAAGAACAGGAACAATATTAGCTACCCAATCGGGATGTTGTTCCTCTCTAATAAACCCAGAGGTAATGAGTTTATTGACTTCAGCTTCAATTGCATCCATGATGTCTGGACGAAATCGTCGCTGTTGTTGTTTGACCGGTTTAGTATTCGGCAAGATATTGAGCTTGTGAGTTGCAATTTGAGGATCAAGCCCTGGCATATCTTCATAACTCCAAGCAAAGACATCGATTTGAACACGAATGAGTTTGATCATGTCTTTCTTATCAGTTTCTGAAAGACTTTCACTGATGAATATTGGTTTGGGAGATCCCTCTTCACCAACATCTATTTGAACAAGTTTATCTTCAGTCGGAGGTTCTTTTTGCTCGAAACGGAACTCCCATTGATTATCTAATCTTTGGGCCCACTATTCTGATTCAGGTGAGATTTTAAACTCTTCTTCGTCTTAATCACTTTCTTCAGAATGGTCAATGGAAACCATGTTGGAAGACAAAATGTTGCAGTAGAGGTCCCCGATACTTGTATCGGAATCCCAAGAAGTGGTACTAGAAGAATCAGATCTCTTATCTTCGTCAGACTCGGGATCTTTATGGATAATATTAATGAAAGGAGTAGGAGCAGTATAACCCAATCCGTATTTCGTCCTTCTATATTTTAAAGGAGGAATCCGGACAGGTATTTTTCTTCCTTTTCCATCATTGAGGCCAGTCCTGAAGTCATAGCCCATATTTTTGATGATGTCTCTAGATTGCTGACTATAACGACGTAGTTGTAATCTTCCAGTATCATCATTTTTGTCATCATCTTCAAGATCAGAAGGATTTTGAGGTCCTTTGTAGAAGAATATTGGAATGTCTCCTGGCTTTCTGCTTGGAACTAGAAAGTATGAAGATTGTACAGGTTCTAGAGATACATCTGTATGAACAGTCTGTACAACTCCTATGGTTATTGTGTTCAAGTCATCTAACAGATGTAAATAACTATGAACATAATTACACACATCAACGTACTGCAAAGGTGGAGGCTTTTCATTAAATGTAAAAGCAGCAATATTTACATTGGGAGAAGGCTGAGCCTTAGAGATTTTAGCCAAGTCAATGACTAAAAGGGGAGAAGAAGAACGAGAAGAAGCGTTGTTTCGATTAAGATCGATAACAAATGGCTCAGAAGAGGTGAGCTCCCTTGAAGTTTGAGATGGAAGAATAATCCGCCCTCCAACTGGAATTAGCAGAGTATCTTGTGAAGATACAGGAACTGTAGTACGCCCACTGACAGGAATGATCAGTATATTTTGAGTAGATGACTGAGGTAACGGAGAGATCCGTCCACTCACTGGGATGATGAAAGAATCTTCTCCAGAGGGTTTAAGAGATTGTTGCTGAGTAGTTCGACTTTTAACAGGGATTATTAAAGTCTCACTTTGTGCATCTTCTTTCTCCATAGCTTGTATGATCCTTGTATACTCTTCTTTGTACATTCGGGAATCATTGAAATAAGCTTCAACCCCATGGAAGGGATTTATATCAACAACTTCTTTTTGTACTCTTCTATTGCTATCAATGTATTTAAAACATTGATGAAGAGTAGAAGGCACCACATTATTTTCATGAAGAAAGGGCCTCCCCAGAAGAAGAATATAGGATCCCGCGATCTCGATCACATAGAAAGTGACTTTAGATCTGAAATCGCCTATCTGAAGCTTCAGATGAATCTTTCCCAAAGGCTCGCTTTGGCTTTGATTGAATCCCAAGATAGTAGTAACCGTCTTGGAGAGCTTGTGAAGAGAGATTTTTAGTTCATCCAACAGACTCTTCGGCATTATGCTTATAGCAGACCCTGGGTCAATGAGGATACGATCTATCTTCATCGTATCAATATAACCAGTGTAGTAGAGAGGTCGGTCATGTCGATTATCCTCCAGTAGCATGTCATCTTGTGTAAAGGTAATATTTGGGATAATCTCCAGTACACTGTTGCAATGTAAGCAAGTGGCAGGTTCCGCATCTGGCTTTTTCAATTGTGCAAGACAAGAGTCAGCTTGTAGAAGTGCTTCACTTAACGTCTCCCGAGTCTCTTTGGAAAGACGTAGAAGTTCAAAGAGGGACATTCTAGCTGGAGTATTAGCAAGCTGAGCTAAAATGTCGAAATTATAAGGCTTCTGAAGTCCAAGAGGAGAGGACTTCTTGATTGGCTTATCAAACCGAGCCTGTTGTTTACCTTTCTCCAAAGCTGTAGACTTGGGAAGAACAGGTTCAGTGGATGATTCTTCTTCAGGAAGAACATTAGAAGCATTTTTATCAGGTGGAGAGATGTCAAGAGGATCCTCAGGACTTTTAGAATAATCCTTTAGGTAAGGTTTCCCCGTTCGAGTAGCACTAACAAGTGCTTCTTCTTTGTCTTTTGGCTCTGTGTCAGAGGTAGACCTAAGAGAAGTCATATGACATGACTTGATCTTTCCAGCCTTCTTGGACTTTCGAGAAGAAATCTTTTGAGGAGAAGGCGATTCGAAATCTGCCACTAGATCAGGATGGATCCACATGATTTCTCCAGCCTCCAAAGTGATTGGTGCTAATCCTTCAGACTGTGGAAGAGGAATATTTACTATTTCAAGAGTCGCCTTGGGAATAGGAACAATCCCACCTTCAAGGAGTTGAGGAGGGAAATCTCCGAATTGCATAGAGACGACATTAGAAGTGACAGTCTTCTCTTTTGGAGTAAGAGAGATAGCTCCAGATTTAATCATTTCTTGGATCTTTCCTTTCAGTACATAACATGTACGAATTGTATGACCCAGCATTCTGTGATATGGGCAGTATTTGGGATGATCTGTCTTACCAGCTTCATCAGGTTTCTTGATCTCAGGTAATTGTATCTTATTACCTTTCAGCAGACATTCAAAGATACCAAGGACATCGTCGTCATCGAAAGAATATTCTTCTTTGGGGCGAGGTGTTCTTGATTGTTGAATTGTAGAAAAAGTTTGAACAGTTGATGTATCTTTGCTCTGAAGATTAACTTCAAGAGTTTCTTTTCCCTTGCGAGCATTGTTTTTATTGTTAGCACCTTGTCCTGTTTCTTTAGGAGTCATCTGCACTCCTAAACCTTTGAAGGTTTCAGCACTGATTTCTGCAGCTTTGGCACAGACTATGAAGGAAGGCCAATCTTGAAATTGAGTAGACCCTGTCCACATACTGATGATTGGCAACAAGTTTGATTTGCACGTGTCAATGGTGACAGCATCAGGAGTTCCAAGAGGCATATTCAGAGCTTCTCTTCGAAACCGTTCAATGTATTCCTCTGTGGATTCATTATTTTTCTGCTTGATTCTAATAAGAGCAGACATAGTCATGTCATTCAGCCCTTCATAGAACCTTTCAAGAAATATCTGTTTGAAACCAGCAAATGAGGTAATGCTCCCATCTGGGAGACTCCTATACCATTCATAAGTCGTTCCCTTGAGACATCCAATAAATACCCGAGTAAGGAGGGCATCACTTGGTTGCAGTTGATCAGTCATCACTTCAAAGTGATTGATAAACTGACTTAGAGAAGTGGTTCCATCATAGAATGAGATAGTAGGAGGCTTGTATTTAGGAGGATATGATACTTGCTTCCATTCTATCGGATAAGGCTGCTTGATGCCTAACCTTTGTAAACCATCCTTTTGTTTGAATGCCTTGAATTGAGTTTTGAGATTCTTCAATTCTTCAGAGACAACTCCCGAAGATTGTGGAGTTGTGGCTTATAGAGAATAGTTGGGAGGAGGAACAGCATTGTAAGCACTACCCCCAGCTCCAGAGAGACTTAGATTTAGTTGAGCTGGTCCAGGAGTATTGGATTGTACTGCTGGAGGAACTTGTACTGGACTTATATCAGTATCAACTGGTATGGCATCTGGTACAGTCTGTCGATTTTGCAACTGAGCTGTCATGAGTTCATACATCGACTTCATTGTGTCAGTCATAGACTTCATTTGCTGTTCCAAAGAAGCAATTCTTTGATCTTGAGGAGTCAAGGAAGAAGAAGGTTCATCAGTATTCCCATCAACCATGTAAGTCGTGACTGTATGAGAGATTATTGATGAACTAGTAGATATTGTATGTTCTGAATCATTGCTTCGTGCATCAAAGTCAACTATAGGAGAATTACCCCCGGTAGGAAGAGGTGGGAAGTTAAATTCTCCAAGGAATTCAGAATCAATTTCAGGGATCAAATTTCTTTGACTAGAAGCCAGGACTCTTGCTCTGGTATTTCTATATACTCCATCTGGACTATCAACTCTACCCCCGGTGTCCCGAGAAGTCATGTTGACAGAGGCAAACAAAGGCTCATCTTCATCAGGTATAGGTTCATACTGAATCCTATTGAAGACAGACTGTCGTTTAGTTTGACATCTGCATTGCATTGTGATTCTTGGCTGGAAGTCACATTCATGATCACCATGGTCTTGAACCGTTGATTGACATCTGTAGTGAATTATGACTCTTGGATAGAAGTCACATTCAGCATGTTCTTTTAACATAGAATTACTCCTTCTCTTCTGTTGAAGATATTCCCGTAAATCTGTTTGTGAAGATTGAGGAGTATATTTCCTGTTCTTGGGTCTTAATGACTCTTGATTATATAAAGAGTGATTAATGTAAGCCACATAGTTTCTTGCATACTCTGCATCTGGATCTTTTATCTTCATATCCAATTGGTATGGTTTCTTAACACCAGAAGTGCTGAGTTTTGTTCTTAAATCAGTGGAAGGTAACACATTGGTTTTGGAAACATGGAGTTTTCCTTCCATTGATCTGGATATTTGCAGAGAAGGAAGAGTTGAACCACTCCTTTGATTAGGAGTTGGTAACAGACCCTCTTTAATGGATAGATTATGTGCCCAATTTGAAGAAGTCATAGGAGAAGATATTAAGGAATATTTCTTTTTAGACTCATTCAGATTTTGAGACATAGAATGTCCAGAAGGAAGAGTAGTCAAAAGACCATCTCCTTTCCTTTGACTAACAAAAGTATCAGTCAAAGTTGTTCCTGAAGTAAAAACTACAGGAGCAGAAGAAACAACTAAAGAGTTATTCCTTTTCGAAGGGACTTTGTGTGGCAGACCACCCCCAGTTCTAGTAGAACTCGGTAAAGAAGAAGAGATAACTAAGGAGTTATTCTTCTCTGATGAAATACACGTTGAAACAGATTTGGCTAAAGAACCAGTACTGTTAGCGTGACTTTTGATTTTAGAATTACACGCTAGAACAGATTTGGCTAAGGAACCAGTACTGTCAGCGCGACTTTTGAATGTGGGATTACACACTGGAATAGATTTGGCTAAGGAGCCAGTACTATCAGCGTGACTTTTAGAGTTGAATTTGCACGCTGGAACAGATTTGGCTAAGGAGCCAGTACTGTCAGCGTGACTTTTAGAGTTGAATTTGCACGCTGGAACAGATTTGGCTAAGGAGCCAGTACTGTCAGTGTGACTTTCAACTTTGGAGATACACACTGGAACAGATTTGGCTAAGGAGCCAGTACTGTTAGCGTAATCTTTGATTGCTGTCATCTTCGAGTGCACAAGAGTGTGCGTGCTTGCAGTAGAGCTCTTGCCAGTGTTAGGAGCAGACAATGTGGCGGAGACTTCACCATTGACTGCCAACTGATTCTTAGGGACATAGACAGAGTGTCCCTTCGACTTGGCAGTGATGATGGAGGCTGGAGTGGGCTTGCCACCCTTAGCCCGCTGCATTTCTTCATAGGCGAGTTGATCGAATTTGATCGTCATCACCTTCTTCGTCGAGCCGATTGACGA
The DNA here is from genome assembly GCA_029216955.1 of Iris pallida. NCBI lineage: Eukaryota > Viridiplantae > Streptophyta > Magnoliopsida > Asparagales > Iridaceae > Iris > Iris pallida. The sequence goes on along the minus strand of JANAVB010001000.1, from coordinate 3,778,433 downwards.
AGTGTCGCATTGAGTTGTTGCCATCTCAGAAGAGGAGATGGTTTTCTCCAGCAGAGTCGCCAATTTGTTTTCCATAAAGAAATTCTCTTTATTTGTTGTGTTTCTGGGAAAATTACAACTGTAGGAATCCGATCTAGAAGACGATCGCTTTATCCCTTGAACTATGCGAAGAAGAAAAGCTCTCAAAATTTTGACAGTAGATATCAATGTATCTGTACAATGAATGAGAAAAAGAACTCTATTTATAGAGTCAAAAATAATAACTGAAAAGATAACTGTCTTCACAGCCTGTGCTTAGTTGAAAATTACGTAGGATTTAACATACGCAAGGCTGCGAGCAGTTACTGGACGTGGCCTGTAACTGTTGGACACATGGCAATCATGCATGAGTCATGTGCAAGTTACAGGACACGCAGGCGAGAGATCAGTGGCATGGCTGCCACGTACTCCAATTTGATAAAATCCACACAGACTTGTTGAAGACGAAATCCACGCGAACTCGGTGTAGAAAGCTTCAAAATTCACGCAAACTTGGGGCAGGAAGCTTCAGGATCCACGCAGACTTCGAGGCAAAGAACTCAAAAATCTACGCAAACTTGAGGAAGAAAACTTCAGAATCTACGCAAACTTGAGATGAAGATCACAAATACACGCAGACTTGAGATAGAACTGCCAGCTGTCTTGATTCGGCGTGTCTCGACTGACACAAAATCTCTGACAGTGATTGCTTTGTCAGTCGCATTAAATGACAAGAAACCCTTTTGGTACGCCAACTTGACGAAGGCTGAGTCTTGCTGAAGAAGATTTCAAGAATCACGCAATAGACGGCGATGATCTCTCGAAGTCTGTGCATACGTGGCATACGAAGAGACATTCTTCGACTGTTGTGCTGTCAGTCATAATTACTCTCTGACAAATGATGAGCTGTCTTCTCAGAGTGATTTGTTTATATTGTCTGGATCAACTGAGCGTGACTTTTGACTCTGTCTTGATCAACTCAGCGTGACTTTCATTTTTGAGGCCTACAATTTCGAATACTAGAAAATATTCGTTAAATTATTTAAAATGTAATACAACACCCTCATATCAAATTCCATCAACACGACTGTCATTGGACGTGCCGCATGACTACACGGGCTTAGGCTCAGTTCGAGTCCAGTCCAGCTAAAATGGTAGAATCGGTTTACCCTAAACTCAATAATATAAATAATAATTAAATAAACTTCAATAAGGGTTACGTTGCAACTTGGCCTGGTTTTCCTAATTAGGACATCACTATGGCTCGGCCTTCCTTACCAAGACTAATACACTAGTCAAAGCACGCCACTGCACTACCCGTGCCATGATTCCTAGCCGTCTCGTACTTCAAAACTTGACTATGGCTAAAGTCTTCTACCGTAATAATTAACCAAATAATTATTTGTAAAAAATAAAAATCACCATTTCAATAAAAATAAATAATCCCAAAATATTTTAAAAAAATTTCGAGAAAGGAGGCTACAATATATATATATATATATATATATATATATATATATATATATATATATATATATATATATATATATATATATATATATATATATATATATATATATATATATATATATATATATATTTATATATATATATATATGTGTGTGTGTGTGTGTGTGTGTGTGTGTGTGTGTGTGTGTGTGTGTGTGTGTGTGTGTGTTATATATATATATATATATATATATATATATATATATATATATATATATATATATATATATATATATGTGTGTGTGTGTGTGTGTGTGTGTGTGATCATATATATATATATATATATATATATATATATATATATATATATATATATATATATATATATATATATATATATATATATATATAAATATATATATATATATATGATCATATATATATATATATATATATATATATATATATATATATATATATATATATATATATATATATATATATATATATATATATATATATATATATATATATTTTATATATATTTTATATATATTTTATATATATATATATATACATGTGTGTGTCTCATTATATATTAGTGTGTGTGTGTGTGTGTATTTATATATAGAGAGGGGAAGGGAATGAGAGTTTTGTATGTGTGTGTTTTATATATATTAGAGAGGGATTAGAGAAGAGAATAGAGAGAATTAGAGAGGAATTGAATGGGTTTTAGAAGAGATTAGAGAGGGAGATAGAGTGGGAAAAGAGGGGGGAAAAGAAGAAGAGCATGGCAGCAGCTAGGGGGGATTTGGGCTGCTGCCCCCCCCCCCCCCCCCCCTCCCCCCACAGCAGCAGCAGAAACAGCAAGAATGGCAGCAGAAGCAGCTGCCATTAGCAGCAGTAAGAGCAGCAGTAGCACCCCCTTTAGCCCCCGTTTGACCCCCATTTGATCCCCCATAGACCCACCCATATACCTATATATATACATATATATACCCCTATATATTCTATATATACACCTATTCACCCACTATTTTAGCCCCTAAAACTAGTCCTAAGAGAGTGTGAAAAGTGAGAGATTGAGTGAGTGAGTGAATGGGTTAGTTAGGATTTGGTGAAAGGGTGATTTTGAGTTCCGTGATTCGGAACGCATCCAAACTTGAAGGGGACCTAGTTAATGTGAATTAAAATTTATGGGTAGGCTCCTAGGTTGAAATAGGGGTTGCGTGTGGGATTAGGAGAGTGGTATCACGCGATACCGTTGAATATCTTGAGATATTCAAGATAACATGTAAACGCCCAATATGGACCGTAAGATGGACTGGATGTCCACTTACCCTAGAGAACTTGGTAGGTAATGGTTGTATAGGCTAGTACCCTACTACCCTTGGAAGCCCGGAGTGAAATTCCTAAGGGAAGGCCACTTGGCGTCAAGTTAGAATGGTTTAAGGGTAAGTGTATTAAAGGGGTAATCGGGTAAATTCAAGATACGGGGTTCGGGTATTCGGATTGACTTGAAACTTAGGTCACTTGTTAGATACACCCTACAAATGTCATATTTGGACCGATTTTGGCTCGATTAACCCAGAGTTGACTTTTTACCCAAAAGTCAACGATGAGTCAACACTTTGTCCAAATTTGACCAAATCCAAACTAGAGTTGACCAGTTGACTAAAACTCAATTGTTGGTCAACATTTGACCAGTTTGACCTAAGGTTGACCCAGAGTTGACCAGAGTTGACCAGGGTTGACCAGTTGACTAAAAGTCAACTGTAGGCCAACTCTTGACCCCGTTTGATTTGCTTTGACTTATTTTGACTTGCGATGACAGGTGTGACCTAGAGTTGACTTAGTCTGACTTAGATTGACTTGATATAACTTGATTTGACCTAGATTGACTTGACAGGACTTAGTGTGACTCAGTGAGATCTAGTTTGACCTAGATTTCATATCATTCATTATACATCATTCTTAACTTTGTTAAACCTAAATTAACATGCAATATCTCATCTTTAGGTCTCTGATTTCTACTCTGAGCATTGATATACCCTACAGCTTAGGACAGCAGGCGAGTACATTCACTGATAGTTTTTATTGTCTTGATATCTGCTATATCCGATTCAGTTGTATTGTCTTAATCGATTCCAGTCACGATAGTTCACGGACTAGTATACGTTGGATCATGACATGAGATATTGTTCCTAGATTTTTTTGGTATATATGTACATTTCTTGTCTTGTTCCTTGTACTTGTATAGACACCGATTCCTGAGAGGGAGTAGCTATCCTCTTAGGGAATCATGTGTCATGACGTGTCATGTCCAGGTCCATTATACTACTCGGGGATGGGGAATTATTAGGGGTTATGTGATCAAAGTCCCATGTCACTATTTTTCTTACGCCACTCTCACATCACGTAGGGTGTAGCAGATACCTCCATGTCCCTGTTATCCAGGTTGGCCGACAAGACTTTTCGTTGAGGTCACCGCGGATTATCGGGCCAAGTGGATAACCCTACCATGATTCCCTTGCCGGTCACATAACGCTCTAATAATTCAAGGCTCATTTTATATTTACTTATCTTATCATATATCCTATTCTGTTCTACATTCAGTACTTTCTTACCATGCTATGATATTCAGTTACTCACATGTTCTACATGCCTTTATATTGTACCTTGATTGGAGACTAAATTCTGCTCGGGAGAAGGGTTACAACCTCGGTCTTTGTTTGGTTTAAGGGTTGTAGCTCAGCTTCTGAACGGTTCCCAAGTTTTCATATATCTTTGTCTTGTAGTTCATTATACTGTCTCTTATAGAATTTGTCAATTCACATGGAACTGCTGTTAGTGCTTGTACTTGCTTATTTTTCTGACAGAATACTGTTATGATATATTACAGATGACTCTGAGGCAGACTGCTCGACCTATTATGGGCTCGAGCTAGATTGAGTAGTCCAGGATCGTGGCTTTATAGTAGAGCCACTAGACTTTGTACTCCCAGAGTAGTGTAGCTTAGCTAGGTTTGACTGGACTACGATCCAGCTAGCATTATCAGACTGTAGCTTCTATGTTATATTTTGAGACCCTGTGATGTTGTATATATATCTGGGCTTGTGTTGGACCTTGGACTTATTCCCTTTTCATCTATCATATATTTTCTTCTATGCTATCTACCTTAGTTTTATTCTGTGATTGAGACTGTATTGCTATGTCACCTCCACTCGGAGTGTATATACTGTACATGTTCCTTTATACTGTAAGTCGTAGTATTTACAGACCTTATACACAGCGTTCTACCGCCGATACTGCGGCGTAGGATGGACGTACCCATGTGCTCGTGCCTCTCATAAGGGTGCGGGTCGTGACAATTTTATAAGATCATCCTAAATGTGAACTTGTCACAAGTATTCATCCAATTAACCACTTGTCCTCTCTAATGTCTTACATGGTAAATTGGGTCTCGACTTGAAAACAAGATTGGCACAGTCTAGGTAAGAATCATGTTTTGGTTGAGTGGTTTGACATATAATGGATGATGGAATTGTTTAACACTTTGGATTGTTTAACCACCGGTCCTCTCCATTGGTATATTGGATCTCAACCAAACAAGAAGATTGGCTCAAGGAGAGTCACATTTTGGTTTAACAATTGACTTATAATGGATAGATAGATGGGATTGTATGACACTTTGGATTGGTTAGGATTTGGTGAAGGCTGTATATATTTCTTTATTGATAGAGTTTCAAGAAAGGGTTATCTTTTGAAAGCGGTGTGCAGTTTTGTGAGGCTTTCTACAGAGTTATTTGTTGAAGGTTTATCGGTTTGAAGGAGCATTTGTAATCAACTCTTAATTTAAGGACTTAGAAGATGTTCTCCATCTTTCTTTCTTCATTCACTTTACTGTTTGTCATAACAAATGGGTATCAGAGCAAACTGCCTTCACTCCTATACCAAACTCAAGCCATTAACAATGATACCAAATCGTTCGCCGAAATTTCCTAATAAAATTTCAGCAATAATTCAAAAACACTGGAGATGGTTTCTCGCGAAACCCTAGAAAAGGAGAGGATGAGACATCCTATAAGACATCTACAATATGAGAGAAAAAATGCTGAGCAGACATCCCGACTGACCTTTATCCGGTGACGGAGGACGGCGATCTGGCTGAGCAATGACTCACTCTCCAATCGCCACTGGGACTCGTCGTGCAGCCACCGTTGCTCTTCGCGGAGCCACTGGTGCTCCTCACGGTGCCACCTTTGCTCCTCTCTCTCTCCCTCCCAAAAAGAGGAAGAAGAGGAGGAGGAACGAGCAGAGAGAAAGGATTTAGAAGGAGTAAATCTAATATTAGGGTTAGGATTTTGGTTGATTTGAGGAACAGGAGGAGAGAGAGGCGGACGAGGCAATGATAAAAAATGAGTGCATAGAAATGCCAAAAATATTTATGAAGGTAGGGACCAGGGTTAGAACATGGGCTAGGTTTTTTCATCGAAAAAGTAGAGCAACAGAATTCTAGATTGTAGTTATTAGAGGATTTTAGGAGGGAAAGACAAATTATTATAGGGAAAGGAAATTAAAGAATGATGGTTTCTTTTTTTTTTCATAAATCCACATTTTTTAATAAAACGTTGTTAAATTGCTTGATGTTTAAGACAAACATTGGAAAAAGCGTCAATACATTAATATTTTTCATCGTTTAACACAAAAGGTCAGTAATTTGCTTACCTAAGCCGACTTCATGAACATAAATGTCGAGAAAAAATTGTCGGTAATCCACAACATTTAAGAGCAAATGCTGATATTTTCCAACGTTTATTATAGAATGTCGGTGTATCATGCCTAAGCCGACGTTTCTATAAATGCCGAAAGAAAAAAAAATGTCGGCAAAGTCCTATTTTCTTGTAGTGAATTGTGCCACAACTGCATTCTTCGATGCACGAAGTATATCTTTCAATGTTACGACAGGTTCCGCGGCATTGCACAACAACTTGCCCTATTTCGCTTACTTAGTTATTTCATAGCTTCCGTGCGCAAAGGCACGCTTAACGCCATAATCAGTATTCCAGGCCTATTGTTCAATGTTCGCTGAGTCGTGCACGTGATGTACATCTCGATATTTTCTTTCAATGTTCTACCATCACTATCCTACCGTGACCCGTATATTTGATGCACGTCGCTTCAATTGTTCAATGTTCCATGTTCTATCTTAATGTTATCCACACACTAAGACCTTTAATCGTTCAAGCCACGCTCGTTAACTCAATAGCCACAATCGCATACAAGGGATATAATCTTATTAGACATGAAGGAGTAGGGAGAGAGAGTCAAGAATCTGCCTCTTAAGCCGATATGTCTTGTCGTCTCGTCGAGCTGATGCGGCTTGATTCAATAACTTGGTTGCACGGCTAACTCTTTTGACTTAGTCATTTTGTTGAACTATTCGACTGATTCGGCCTACCGTGTCCATGCTACAATCCGTTGCAAGGTGATAATTTGGTTTTGCGTATACCTTCTCGAATAAGGAAAAATGTCGACCCCTTATGATTCAGCGTAAAAGCATAGCCTGCACACCAGATCAACCGAAGTCAATACTTTGTTCAAACCGGACTTATGTTTTGCATCGATTCGTATCAATACTTCATCAGGTCAACGTAACTTTTCGAGTCAACGACTCATCATAATGCACCGTACGGAGCGAGGCATTACAGCACTCCCTTAAAGCTTTCATTTGAATAAGAAGTAATTTGTTGAAGTATTTGGTTGTCATTTTTAATAAAAGATATGATGTATGGATTGTATCTCATTTCAATATTTATGCAAGTTGTAAGTCAAGTTTGGCAATTCATCTCAACGGTTTGAGAGCCTTATGTTTTTACTATAAAATTATCAATAAAGATATTATTTCAATCTATATTTGTGTTATTCAATTTTTATGTGAATCTACTGTAAATTTTATGCAAAAATATATCTTTTATAAAATGAACACGAGCACGCCTTATACAAGTACAACTCGAGACTTATACGACATCACACTCATGCGAGGATGATTAATTTGACAAGAATCAAAGCGAGGATGAACGATTCGACAAAATCGAGGCATGACACACACCCTCTCTTCTCAAGGCCTCACACAAAAAATTGATCTCATTATAATTTTATTTGTAAATTATGTTACAAAGATTTTATCTCATGTGACCCTAGTGTTCTCCTCCCCATTGTGCAACCTAGCAACTCCAAACAAACAATCAACAAACCTAAACTTGCAAGTATAAGAGTATATATTTTGATCCGTGTGCGTTGGAAGATTTCAAGTAAAGTTGAATAGAGAAAATTGGAATTAAAGTTAGAAAAAAATAATGAAATTATGGTGCAAATGACAATCTATTGGAAGGCTCGAGGTCTTCCCCTTCTATTATGATGAGTGCAGTTTACCTCGTCATTCGAAGTAGAGACAAAAGGTCTACCTTCATTTAATGTTGAGGGATCGACATCGAGCTTCCATGCACCTCAATTGAGGACCTCATGACCCTCGATACATGAACGATACACATAAGTTGTGTGGGACCCTTTACTATAATTATCTAGAATTTCAAAGGCATAAAGATGACCCGCTTCTGAAGGAGGCTTAACATTGAGGGCTACCAGCCCGAGGTCTAAAGTTGAGCCCCTTGATAATTGTGTGACGATCGAGACATAAACACGATCCCAACTTATTCTTCTGATTATTAATATATCCAACACAAATTGAGCCTGTTTCTAAGAAAGTCATCAGTCGAACTAACTACTTGACCTCGACTAAAGACTTGAGGGCTCGGTCCAAAGGCCTAAGCCCAAACCTGTTAAGTTCCCTTATTTGATACAATTATAAGCTCGGCCCAGACTTGAATCATCTAATGATTAAATTATGGAGTATATCATTAGAATAAATCAAATATTCATAAAAATATTATGTGGCCTCTGATTATATACATTGAATCTACATTCTATGTAATTAACATCATCATCATCAAATACAAATGCATGAAAGTCAGCCTCGCCATCCCTCTCTAATGGCGATTTTCAAATTCCACTTCTGGATCATCTTTCTGCCATAACTTCCACTTCTCCCCTGTTTCCTCCTTCCTCCTTTCTCCATCCATTCCTCTCCTTCCTTCTCCTTCTTCCTATCCTTGCCATCTATTCTTCTTCTCTTTCTTCCTCTGTTTATTTTTTCCCTCTTGTCGTTTCCTCTTCCATCAACCCAGTAGTAGATCTGTCTCTTGTTTCCATCTTCCCAGTGCTAGTTTCTGTTTTCTTCCTCTTCGGATATGGACGATCAGTTATCTATTAATTTTTCTGATGTTTTGGAAAGACTTGGTAATCTACTATCTTCCATAAGTTCCTTTAGTCTTGATTCCACCACAACCTCCACTGCAAATCCACAGGCTGAATGGCAAACATTCCTATTCTTCAAAATCCTGTCCAGGAAACATTATCCCCCACATATTGTCATTTCTACAGTTTCGAAGATGTGGAAACGCATCAACTCTGTGAAAATCTCTGAGTATTTTGAAGGTTCTTTCTCTGCAAAGTTTGAAAGTCTTGATGATCTTGAATTTGTTATGGAAGGCGGTCCATGGAAGTTCAATAAACATCTGCTTCTAATTGAAAGATGTCTTCCAAATAAGCTTCCTTGCGAATACTCCTTCACAAGCTCTTCCTTCTGGATTCAATTTCATGGTTTGCCAGTTAATTTATTAACTATTGAGTTCATTACTACTCTGGCGGCAAGGGTTGGAACGGTGAAGCCTATCTCATCAAATGAAGCATCAAATTGGAGCTTATTTGCTCGTGCCAGAGTGCAAATCAATGTTGCTGATCCACTCCATCGACAGCTTCGGGTATCCATGGGTAACAATACTTTTTGTATTGTCAAACTGAGGTATGAACGTCTCACGAAATTTTGTCAATTCTGTGGTCGTCTTGGTCATGGTGTTGCCCATTGCCCTACCCACAATGAGTTCAAGTCATCGATCAATGATTCTTGGACTGATGATCAAAAAAAATAGATTATGGAATTACTAGACAAGAGACTTGATGATTCTATTTGTGTTAACTATGCTGGCAAGTTCTCAAAAGCCAGGAAGCCAGATATTCCTCCCTCTCCGGTGAACTCCCAATCGGATAATCATTCACCAACCTGTACCCTGATGACAGTTACTCCTCCATCAACCACAACATCCGCACCCCCACTCCTACCACTCCCATATTCTTCTTTACTTTCGGATCCCTCAATTCCCCCTATAAATCAGGTTTCCTTAACCACATCCTCAATAACCACCAAACCATCTACTATCTCTACCACCTCTGTTAGTGTCCATCCAGTTGATGCCAATATCTCTCTTAGCATTCCTATTTTATCATCTCCATTTCATACTACTCTTATCTCTACATGTGATGGATGCAGCCATGATCCAAAACCATTACATTCACCTCAATCATCGTTAGCCACCATCTCTCACATCCCGATTCCTACTGAAGTCCCCAGCTCTGTTTCCCACAAACCTTCTCCAAATCATTTCTCTACATCAGTTTTATCTGATATTACTAATATAATCTCTGATACCACTTCCAATATCATCCTCTCCTCTACTTCCACTGTCCTTTCTAAATCATTGCCTTGCCATTCTACTACATCTTCACTTCTGCCCAAAAGCATACACAATCCTCACCCATTACCTTCCTTAACCCACACGTTCACCTTCCTGCTATCCTCCCTCACTCCAAAATCCAATGAGTCTATTGTTAATGCTGATGGAAAGTCACAAAGGCAAACGGACCACTCTGTTCCAATGCTTACTTTGCCAACTTCTAGAAACAACACAAAAAGAATGCATGAATCCACTGTCGAAGGAGATATCATCTCTCCACTGTTGAGATCTCACAAGAGGTTAATGGTTGAAAACATTGATAATGAAGGCGCGGCTGGCCTACAACAGCCTCTGAATCCATGATCTTCTCCTGGAATTGTCGAGGTTTGAGAAATGACCCGACGATTCGTACTCTTACTTCATTTCTCCGGGCATCTAATCCTAGAATCATTTTCTTATCGGAAACTAGGTGCTCGTCAACTGTGGCTTCATCTATATCAAATAAACTTGGATTTCCTCATTGCTTTGCTCTATCATCTTGTGGAATGTCGGGTGGACTTTTTCTCTGTTGGAAAGCTGATGTTAGTATTACTATTCTATCTTCTTCTAATAATTATATTCAAGCTTCTGTTCATCCTGTTGAAAGTACTCAATTGTGGCATTCCTTCTTCATATATGGACCACCATTGGTGGCTAACCGTTATTGTTTCTGGAGTCTTATGGAAACATTGGTTAGCTCTTCTACTGTTCCTTGGCTATGCATTGGTGATTGCAACTCTATTCTTCATCCAACAAAAAAACGTGGGGGAAATTCTTTCAATTATCATTCACATAAGTTTTTTATCTATTGGTTTCATAATGTTGGTGCAATGGACTTGAACTACTCTGGACCTGCTTTTACATGGAGTAATAATCGAATTCCCAGATGTAACATAGCTGAGAGACTAGATCGAGCTATGGTGGATTCTAAATGGTTCTCTATATATCCAAATGCCCGTGTGCTTTACCTTCCTTGCTTGAACAGTGATCACAACCCGATATTATTACAGTTGAATGTTTCTTTGGTTAACTACAGATCCATTATTCGATATGAGGCTGCCTGGAATCACGAACCAGATTTTCATGATACTCTCCATGATATGTGGCACTCTATTCATCACCAAGATTTATTGCCTAAACTACAAAGACTACTGCCAAAATTACACTTGTGGGGGAAAACTCGTCTACGACATGTGGACTTGGAGATCAAACATATCCAAGAGAGGCTTCTCTCTATTCAAAGTACACCTCCTACTGATGCCTCATACACAGAAGAAAAGCACCTTCAGATTTGGCTAAACAAACTGTTACTCCAAAAAGATCTGTACTGGAAGCAAAGGTCTAATGTGTCCTGGCTTCGTGAAGGGGATAGGAATACGAAGTTTTTCCATTTATCTGCTACGATTCGGAAACAGAGGAATATCATTCGGATGATCAAGGCGGATAATGGTGCTATGCTTACTTCTCCTGATGATATATCTCGATCCTTTGAAGAACACTTCCGAGACAGGTTTCACTCAACTATCTATCATCCTGTACCTGATCATATCATTCATGAACTCAAATGTTTGGATGTTACTGATGCTGAAGGTCTCCATGTTGTTCCTCCTGTAGAAGAAATTCTCAATGTCATCAAAAACACGAGTCCTTATAAATCCTCGGGTCCAGATGGGTTTCCTGCTGCATTCTATCAAAAACATTGGGATATCGTTGGTCATGAGGTAACCCATCTCATTCAGAATTTTTTCATATCGGGTTGTATGCCTGTGTGTTTAAACCACACTTATATTGCCTTGATTCCCAAAACAAAACACCCAACTTCTCCTTCTGAATTTCGACAGATAGCTTTATGCAATGTTTTGTACAAAGTCATTACTAAAATCATTGCTAATCGCCTTCGACAATATCTGCATCATATTATCAATCTATTACAAAATGCTTTTGTCCCTGGTAGATTCATTGGTGACAATGTGATATTAGCTCATGAGCTTCTTCATTTTATTTCGAAATCTAGTCCCTCCAAAGCTTCCTTTGCTCTTAAACTTGACATGTCCAAGGCTTATGATAGATTACAATGGGGTATTATCAGACAGGCGTTGACTGGTTTTGGTATTGTTGGCAAATATCAGGCCATCATCATGGAATGTATTACCTCAGTCTCATTTTCTGTGCTTGTCAATGGTGTCCCAACTACGGATTTCAAACCTTCCTGTGGGATCCGTCAGGGGTGTCCTTTATCACCATATTTGTTCATTATGAGTATGGAAATTCTGTCCACTTTTATTCAAATTATGGAGAGGAACATGTTATATGAAAGCATTACTTTGAATCGTTGTTCCATATCATTCTCCCATTTGGCGTTTGCTGATGATTTAATTCTATTTGGTTCATGTTCTCTTCACAACATTTCTCAAGCAAAAATCATCCTTAAATCCTTTGAACTTTGGTCTGGACAACGCATAAATTATGACAAATCATCCTTGTATCTATCTAAGAAGATTGACCCATATATGCGGCATCTTTTCATTAACCTATTTGGTGTTAAGCCAATGGATCCTTGGGACAGCTATCTGGGTCACAAAATACTTCAATCTAAACACCGAAATGGCACATATGCTGATCTTGTTAATACTAGTTTACAGAAACTCAGTGGATGGAAGCGAGGTTGTCTATCACATGCTGCTCGCACAACTCTCATAAAATCTACTCTTTCTTCTCTTCCCACATACCACTTTTCTTCCTACTATATTCCAAAATCTATCACAAATTTATTAGCCAAGCATCAACGTGATTTTTGGTGGGGGTCTGATCATTCTAATCGGAAGATCCATTTCACTCCCTGGTCTTTATTTACAAAACCAAAGTATCAAGGTGGTTTGGGCATTAGAGATCCTTACATTACAAATTTGGCTTTACTTATGAAGATGGTGTGGAGATTTCTTACTGATGGGAATTCAATTTGGGCTCTTCTTCTTCATAGCAAGTATCTTCCCTCCTCCAACTACTGGTCTGTTCCTCCTTCATCTTCATCATCCTGCATTTGGAAAAGTATTTTGCAATGTCGGGATTTTTTCCATGGGAACGTTATTTGGTCGGTTGGCAATGGTGCTAATATTAGTATTTGGCTTGATCCTTGGGTTCCTGGATTACCAAACCACAGAGTGGTTGGCTTTCATCAGGAGAACTTCAATTTCAGAGTTGTGGGTGATCTCATCAATCAAGATTCTTACACTTGGAAGGAACATCTCATATATGTCTTATTTTCTCCTCATGAAGCTGTGGCTATTCTCAATATTCCTCTTTCCAGTAATTGTACATTGGACAAGCTTGTATGGAAACACACAGTGGATGGTGATTATACTACAAAATCAGGATACAGGGCTATTCATGAATTCTTACACAAAGATCTCCCTACTTCTGGTGCTCCTGTGTTTAAAGACTGGAAGAAATTTTGGAAACTATCTCACATATATCCTCGTGTTCTACTCTTTGCTTGGCGAGTGCTGACTAATTCCTTACCCACAAAATCAAACATAAACCGGCGACTCCCTGATATTGCTGCAACATGCCCTATATGTCAGGTACGTGAAGAAACAGCTGACCATCTTATTTTACATTGTTCTATTTCAGGTCAATCTTGGCAAGGCAATCCTGCTATTTCATGTTTGATTCGACCACACACAACTGTAGGCACACTGATGGCTACACTGTTACAAGTTGGAGACAAAGATGTTATCTCCAGTTATTTATACCAAATGTGGTCCATCTGGAAGGCTAGGAACAACTTCACATTCAATAATGTCAGAATATCTTCACCAAAAATCATCTATGAAGCAAAACTTCTTCAGGAAAAGCATGCAGCTGCATTCGGTTTTAGTCCATCTTCTCCCATTTTGGACTCTAACTGACTGCTTCCTCAAGTACACTGGCAACCACCGGCTCCAGGAAAGTGGAAAATCAATGTTGATGGGGCTTATCTCGACGGCAAGATGGCAGCCTCGGCTATCTTGCGTGATTCGGAAGGTACATTCGTCACTGCTTTCTCAAAACGTCAAGAGGGCGGTTCCCCAACTGAAGCTGAAGCTCTCGGCATCCATCTGGCTTTAGTTATTATTGAGAGAAGACACTTGAAGTCCGTCACTGTGGAAGGCGATTGCAAAGTCATCATCGACTCCATTTCTCATCAGGAAGACTCCTCTGTTTGGCTCGCTCGACATACTATTGCAAATGCTAAGACTCTTCTTCACTTAAACATGGGTGTTTCGTTCTCCTACATTCATAGAAATCTCAATGTCTGTGCTCATGAATTAGCCACTTACTCTTTACTCAACAACTCTTTGAACTGTCTACAAGTTCATGATATCACGCCTCCATGTATTTCTGATCTGATCATTCGTGATAGATCTGCTTGTAACTCGTTTTTTATTGAATGAATGAACTCTGTTATTTTGTTCAAAAAAAAAAAATCTACATTCCATGTCCATATAAGGTGAATCTAATATTCCATTGTCGTAAGGGATAACTTAATGATATTTGATTAGCTTAGAGCATCCACAATGGTAACACTCCAAATCATAGTCCAAATCATTTCAAACCATACTCCAATAATTAATTTTGGAGTATTCCCTTCATGTTTGTACACAATGGTATAGTGTAAATAAACACTCCAAATTGACAAGTGGCAATACTCCATTTGTTTTCCTTCTTATTTTTCTTTCATAATTGACAAGTGGCAACACTCCAAAAAAAGAATGAAGGAAAAAAATAAATATGGTGGGCCCGCAAATAATATAGCTCAACTAGTGGACTCTCCAAATTTGGAGAGTCTCTTAGCTTTCTACCATTTTTCAAGTGTGGACAAGAGTTCATTGGAGCCATCAAGTGCTACAAAATTTGATTAACGACCAAATATAGTACTTAAAATTAGTTCCACTGTGGATGCTCTTACATGTTGATAAAAATTTTAACTTGGGAAGCCAAAAAACAAGGCCTGCATATAACACCTCATTGTCCAAAGCTACACTTACTTTTTACCCTAAACTTCTGCTGAATTTCATACCCATCTCTAATCTTAGCCTGACTTGAGAGTCGGAGTGACATTGGGGGAGAGTTTATCGTCCCCCTTACATTTTGTTCTCGTACATAGGAAAGAAGGAAAGCAATAGAGTCTTGAACCTTTCAGATCAAGGCTAAGAAGACTCCAGAGTCAACCAACGAAGCTTTCTGAACAACCTCGTGAAGAAAAACATCATCATATGAATTTACAGGACTAAAAGAACTCAGGTGCGAGGAAAGTTATAAATACACATAACTGACCATATCATAATAATACTTTAGCTGGAGTAAAGTAGTAAACTAGTATTGTGTCATGCATCAATATAATTCATAAACTTCTTTTATGCATATTTATAATGCAAATGTACACATCCAGTATCTTCATACAAACTTTTCTTTTTTTCGTTAATATACTTCTATGGGGATATATATTCTTCTGTTTGGATGTCAACGATTTTTCGTGGAAATAGTTTGTTTCATAAATTTTTAATGAATAAAAAACTGAAATACAAAATAAATATTCAAATCTCAACTAAAATATCAATAATGTTACTATTAATAATTTTCTATTTAATAATTATACTAATAATAAATAATATGACTAATGATGATGATAATAATAATAAACTATTTATTAATTTTAAATTTAAAAGGAATTAAAATAAATATGTTATTTAGTTATTTAAAATATTATAATAATAAATTAGTTATCATATTATTAATATGATTAAAAAATTAAATATTTTTTTTTTCTTTTTAATCTTTATGAGGTTGTGGAAGTTATTGTTATTCCGGGAACGCTGGGGCACGCTATTCGATGGAAAATACAGAAACTGAAACAGTTGTAAAGACAACGTTTCAGTTTCTGTATTTTCTATCGAATAGCGTGCCCCGGCGTTCCCGGCAATAACAATCTCAAAGCTTTATTGCTACGATGGAAAACATTAATGCTTCACTCCTAAACACTGACTTCTGTAAGTTAGAGAAGTTTGATGGAGAGCATTATCAAGTCTGGAAGAGGAAGGTTTATCTCACTCTTCAACTCAGAGACGTGGATCACGTGCTTCTTGAAGAGGAACCTACCGTTCCAGATACTGGGTCTGCTGTCGCAATCTCTACGGCTACTAAACTTCAGGCCAAGTGGAGAAGGGAGAATAGCATTTGCAGGTTGCTTATCCTGAATGCTATGGAGGATTCCCTAGCAGAATCCTATTCTAAGAAGAATATCGCTAGAGACATATGGGAGTCTCTAGAAAAACTCTACGAAGAAGACAATAACCGCAGTAAAATATTTGTGGTTGAAAAATATCACAAGTGGTTCTTTGAGGACGAAAAGTCTATGCTGCCGCAGGTAAAGGAGTTCCTGAAACTGCGACAGAAGCTAGAAGACGAGACGATGCCCCTTCCCGACAAGTTTGTTGTTGGAGGGATTGTCTCAAAGCTCCCCGTTGGGTGGAGCAAGTTCTATGCAAACATGCATAGGAAGAAGTTGGAGATCACCCTTGAAGATCTCCTACAGGAAATCTATGTTGAGGACCAGATGCGGACTCAACTGAAGGTGGACACACTGTCCAAGAAATTGGCTAACGCCAATCTGGTTCAGACCAAGGAACCAAAGGAAAAGCAGGCAGCTTTCCACAGCAAGAAGAAGAACCCTGACAATCTAAAAATCAAGAAAACTTCTATCAAGAAAAAGAAGCCAAAGTCAGAAATGTCTTGCTTCAAGTGTGGCAAGAAGGGCCACTTTAAGAATGAGTGTAAAGCAAAGACCAAGCAATCAGAGCAAGGAGAGCCTAGTAAGGTATCTATGATCACTGACATATTTGCTATGATTGCATAGGTTGATGCAGTAAGGACTGACTCTGACTGGTGGATAGACACTGGAGCTTCCTGCCATGTCTGCTCCAATAAGGAGTGGTTCACCACCTATACACCTACTTCTGAAGTGGTTATGATGGCGAACCAAGCACAAGCTGAAGTGCTCGGGATCGGGACGGTGGTGTTGAAGCTGACTTCGGGGAAGTCTCTGACGCTTCAAGGCGTAATGCACGTACCTGCTATCGCCAAGAACCTGGTCTCGGGAGACCTACTCTGCAATGCAGGCCTCAGGATGGACATCAATGCTGGCCAGATGGTGATGTCTATCAAAGGAACATATTTCGAAAAAGCTTTTTATACAGAAGGAATGTTCAAGATTCAGCTTGTAAATCAGTCCAATGTAATTAATGTAATTAATGAAGTCACTCATTCTGCTTATACTCTTGAGTTGTGGCATAACAGGCTAGGACATGTTCATTGTAAACGAATAAACAGAATGTCTAGTCTAGGACTTATCTCCAAATGTGGGGGTAAGGTAGAAAAATATGAAGTTTGTGCTCAAACGAAGATAACAAGGAAACCCTTTCCTCGGGTTAATCGAAGTACAGATCTTCTGGAGTTGGTTCACTCCGATATCTGTGACTTCAAACAGTTCTCTACAAAGGCCGGAATGAAGTATTTCATAACCTTCATCGATGACTTCTCAAAGTATGCGTTCGTCTACTTGCTGAAGGCTAAAGACGAAGCATTCGAGAAGTTCAAGGAGTTCAGAGCCGAAGCTGAGCGGCAGACTGGACAACAACTCAAAAGGATAAGAAGTGATCGAGGTGGGGAGTACAGGTCTCATGAATTCACATCATTCTGTAAGGAACATGGAATTGTCAATGAGACTACGGCTCCGTACTCTCCTCAATCAAACGGAGTAGCTGAGAGGAAGAACAGGACGTTGACAGAAATGATAAATTCAATGTTGTTGACTGCTGGCCTTCCTAAGTGCTACTGGGGAGAAGCTGCATTGACGGCCACTTTTATTCTAAATAGAGTACCTCATGCAACTTCAGACGTTACTCCTCATGAACTCTGGTTCAAGGTCAGACCTAACTTGAATGTCATTCGAGTGTGGGGGTGTCTGGCGTATGTCAAGCTTCCAGATCTAAAGATTCAGAAGCTTGGGACAAGGACTACAAAGACGATCTTCTTGGGGTATGCCGAGAAGAGTGATGCTCGGAGATTTTTTGATATTGAGTCAAATCATATCATTGAATCTCGCGATGCAGAATATTTTGAAGACAAGTTTGCAAGACACAAGAATATTGTTCTTTCGGATGTTCCGGAGAATAATGAGGGTGCACAAGAAACTGAAGTCTTCAATGAAGATGTGGTCCAAGAATATGTTGTTGTTGAAACAATGGTTGAACCAGAACAAGCTGAGCCGTCAGCTAAGCGTGTCAGGAGGCCGAAGGACTTCGGAAGTGACTTTGTCATCTATCATGTGGAAGCAGATCCGCTTACCTATGATGAGGCGATGAAGACCAGAGACGCAGTTTTCTGGAAGGAGGCGATTGATAATGAAATTGATTCCATCACCTCAAATAACACTTGGGTATTGGTTGATCTTCCTGAAGGAGCAAAACCCATCGGATGCAAATGGATCTTCAAGAAGAAGATGAAAGCAGACGGAACTATTGACAAGTTCAAGACTAGGTTGGTAGCCAAGGGGTTTTCTCAGAAGCAGGGGATTGACTATTTTGACACATATGCTCCAGTAGCCCGGATGACCACCATCAGAATGTTGATTGCTCTCGCAGCAATACATAAGATGGTGATACATCAGATGGATGTGAATACGGCTTTCCTAAATGGCGAGCTGACCGAAGAGATTTACATGCAACAGCCAGAGGGATTTGTCATCAGGGGTCTTGAAGACAAAGTCTGCAAGTTGGTAAAATCCTTGTACGGTCTTAAACAGGCTCCCAAGATGCGGCATGAGAAATTTGACAAAGTTATAAGGTCAAATGGCTACATAGTCAGCGATACGGACAAGTGTGTTTACACGAAGTTCACTGATGGAAGAGATGTGATCGTTTGTCTGTACGTGGACGACATGCTTATCCTAGGTACGGATATTAGCTGTGTCACGGAGACAAAGAAATTCATCTCAAGCAAGTTCAGTATGAAGGACTTGGGGTAAGCTGATGTGATCTTAGGGATCAAGATCATCCGGACAGACACTGGACTAGCGCTGTCACAGTCTCATTATATTGAGAAAATGATCACTCGTTATGGGTATCGGGATCTTCCAGGGATCGATACGCCGTACAGGTGTGATCTGAAGCTGAAGCCTAATTCAGGGGAAAGCGTCAGGCAGCTGGAGTATGCAAGCGTAATCAAGAGTTTGATGTATGCTACTACTGCCACAAGGCCTGACATAGCTTTCGCCGTGGGAATGCTGAGTCGTTTCACGAGCAACCCAGGTGCTGAACACTGGAAAGCTGTGAAACGGGTTATGAGATATCTCAAGAAGACTCAGACATATGCACTGTACTACAGCGGAGATCCGCAGGTAGTGGAAGGCTTCAGTGATGCCAGTTGGTGCTCAGAGGTGGAGAGCGAGAGGTCCACAGGTGGATACATTTTCACAATGGGTGGAGCTGCTATATCGTGGAAGTCGAAGAAGCAGACTATGCTCTCGCGGTCATCCATGGAATCTGAGTTCTTTGCACTTGATACCGCAGCCGAGGAAGCAGAATGGCTTCGGGAGCTCATGTATGATCTTCCAGTGGTTGGGGCGCACATATCGACGATACCGATATACTGTGACAACCAGGCGACTGCGGCGGTGGCATCAAATAACCTCTTCAACGGGAAGAAGAGGACTGTGCGGTTGAAGCACAGGACAGTACACGATCTTATCAAGAGAGATGTTATTGCAGTGATTGATGTTCGGAGTCAGGAGAATGTCACGCCCCAGAACCAGAATACTGGAGAGCGGGGGAGTGACTCAGCCAGCTACGTATTACGGGTAGATGAATACCCTATAATACGATCAATGCTGTCTAACCAGACGAGGGGGTGCATACTACATAAAAGTCTTACTATGGTCATTTCACATCTATTGTCTCAATCATTCAAACAAGAAACAGAAATATAGAACATGTAAGGTAAAGCAGTAAGGCGTCCCAAACGCTCAGTTAAAATGTTCTTGAGATCTGGCTTTACAAAATACAGCCAGATGATGTAGTAAGTATACACAATTGTTATCAGCTGCAGTCTGACTTAATTACAATTATGCAAAAGTAAGTACAAGACAATCCGACTAACATGTCGGTGCCAAACGGCAAGGTATAAAGTAGATAACAAAACGAGTGGTGAAGTTAAGGAACCCACTCGAGGCCTCCTGCGATCATTCCTCTAGTATTGACCATCCTGGAGGTGGAAGTACGCTGAGTCCTCGGAAACTGGTTCTATATCTGGCCATGCAAAACCAGAGAGGTTAGACCTCTAATAGCAAGTACCACAAGGAAGCACGACATGAGAACTAAAACCAGTAAGTAAGAGAATATAATAATAGATCTCTGCTTGCTACTAGAACTCATATCACATCAAGACACTTCGAACCAACCTCCCAACCAAACAAGGACAGAAGTTGGCCCGTCATGTCCTGACATTCTGATCATCCCAGTTAGGTAACAGAGTACAGTGCACAAACAAATCATCTTGAACGGCCAATCAACTCCTACGGCTTGCTATTATGAGTCCCAAGTTATCCTGGAATAATGCAATTAGGGATTCCTCAGTTCTTACTATGTGCAAGCAAGGCTAGTCTATCCAGTCGATCAACTGGCCCATGCATGAATTAGACGAGTCCTAGTAGGACGCCCGTCAATATACAATATACAATAATAATAAAAGCAGATATTGTTCCCTGCCCGTGTGGCAGATTTACAGTATCTGTGGGAACCAGCCGGCCCGTCGGGTACTACTCGTCCCAAGGGGGCTGCCATATAAGAATTCGGGAATCCATTCTCTCCATGCAATCATTATTTTATTTAACTTAATAGTCTCTACGTTGAGTGAAATCCCATGCCGTGGATCATGGTCATTCAAATGAGTACTTTCGTACGGGGTACGATATGCACAACTCTACAACGATACCAGTGCGGTTAGGTTGCAGGTCTTACATAGCGTAATGCAACAATCAAATCTATCCACGGTAATCATGCCTTGACCATAAAGTACACATGCTTCTTTTGTAGAAAAATAACTAAATAAATAAATAAATAAATAGATTGAAGCCTGCATATGCATGTATGTCAATATTCGGGATCAGCCAGTCGAGTACAATAGTTCATAACATGAACGTGTCTCATTCATTTCATTCAATAAGACGACTAGCCAGTCTCTTAGTTCCAATCAGGAACGCATGATCAATTTAGTCAAGATAACCATTATTATCAATGGTGACAAGGCATGAAAGTCAATTAGCATTAAACGGGGTCGAGTCTACAACTCTCAGGGTTTAATTCTAGTCAATCTGGGTATCTATAACTCAATTCATGACACATGGTACATCCCACGTAACAATCTATAATTAACAGAAATATCAACATATCATGATTATATCAAGTTTATGCAAAAAGGCGTAAGGATATAAAATGGACGTTAAACATCTAATAAGATATCAATATACAGGGCTATAGAAGATCCAAGGTAAGCAGGCTACTCTCATGTCAGCCTACGCTCATGCCAGCGTACGCTCAGGTCAAGCTACGCTCAAGCCAAGCTAGCGTATGGAAGTCATACGCTTCCAAAAGGCAGCGTATGAACTCCATACGACTCCTTACTATCCAAGTCAGCGTATGCAAGTCATACGCTCCCAAAAGGTAGCGTATGAACTCCATACGACTCCTGACCATCCAAGTCAGCGTATGCAAGTCATACGCTCCAAAAAGGTAGCGTATGAACTCCATACGACACACGCTTCCAAAAGGTAGCGTATGCAAGACACACGCTTCCTAAAAAGGCAGCGTATGGATTCCATGCTGCGCTAAAGAGCGCGCACAGCTCAGTGACGCAGCTAAAAAGCTAGCATACACTGCTCACTGTCTTCTCCAAACAGCAAGAACTCTATGGTTGTACCCCAAGGCTTCAAAAGTTCATAACTTGGTCAAAATAAGTCCGAATCTAACTTTCCAAAGGTCAAAATTGGGTAGGATGAACTGCTCTACGACATGGAACCATTAAATCTTGAGAACAAAGGAGTTTACTAGATCAAAACCCATAGACAACCGAAAATACAATAACTTAGATCTACAAGAAATGAACCAATGAAATCAAAAATACTAAGCACTAAACTCTCTTAGAATCATGAGAGGAAGAATATTGAACCATAAAATATGGTCCTCATGTAGAGCAAGATGTACTTGCCTAGTTGGTAGGTGGAGAGAGTAATGAAAGGAAGAAGAAGAAGTAATGGTGAAGAAGGAGTGAATGAGGAGAGAGAAGGGAGAGGGTAGCTTTAAGTAAAAGGTGGTGGTAGGTGGGAGTTGGGCCGGGTCCAATGGGTCGGGTTGCACGGGTCCAACAAGGCTAACCCAAAAGTAAAACTAAAGCAGGAATTAAAATGCAGGTAATAAAATTACAGGAAGAAATGCAGAAATAAAATCGCAGGAATTAATTAGCATGAAAATTAAAGAGCAGATAATAGAATTACAGAAAAATAAAGTGCAGAAAATAAAATGCAGATAATTAATTAACATAAAGTTATAGAAATTTAAATACAGAATACTACATGATAAATACTAAATAAATATATTCAGGCAATATACGTATTAGAATACGCATTCCGGGAACGGGGAGTGACATCTCTACCCTCCTTGAAAAAATTCCGTCCTCGAAATTTCAAATTCAAGCAAGATAGAAATATCGGGGCTAAACTAATCTAAGTACAAGCAATTCAATAAAGCAATCATTTTACAATGTCCATAGCAAGTAACATATCCATATTTAACAATCTACGTTATCTAGCAATTCTACCCATAAGGGGTTAAGCATGAGGAATCAAGACAATCAAGGTACACAGAAAAAGATATACCTTGTGAGTCAAACAGGTGTGGATACCGTGATCGGATATCATCCTCACGTTCCCACGTTGACTCTCCCAAGGAGTGATGACCCCAAGCAACACGGACAAGACTAATTGTTCGGTTCTTGAGTATCTTCTCTCTTCGGTCCAAAATAGACACAGGCTGTTCCTCGTAAGACAGGTTGGTACCAACAACCAGCTCAGAGTGATCGAGGACATGGCTTGGGTCCGATACATACCTACGTAATTGAGATACATGAAATACGTCATGCACCTCTCGTAACGAAGGCGGGAGTGATAAACGATAAGCAACATCGCCTATCCGATCAAGAATAACAAATGGGCCTACGTATCGCGGACTCAGCTTCCCGCGAACGCCAAATCTAATGACCCCACGGGTAGGTGAGATCCGCAAGAATACGTGGTCCCCAACAGAGAACTCTAACGGCCTACGATGCTGGTCCGCCCAATGACGATGCCGATCCTGCGCAATACGAAGTCGTTCTCTAATTCCCTTAATCACTTCGACCGTCTGAACAATCATTTCTGGGCCTAACATCTTCCTTTCCCCGATATCATCCCATGCTAGTGGCGATCTACACTTCTTACCATATAGTGCCTCAAATGGCGCCATCTGGATACTGGCTTGATAACTGTTGTTGTATGAGAACTCGACCAAGTGAAGGTGACTCTCCCAAGACCCTCCAAAATCTAGAGTGCAAGCTCGCAACATGTCTTCTAAAGTCTGAATCGTCCTTTCTGATTGCCCGTCCGTCTGTGGATGGTAAGCCGTGCTAAATTTTAATTTGGTATCCAGACTATAATATAAGCTCTTCCAGAAATGTGATATAAAGCGGGTATCCCGATCTGACACAATACTGACAGGAACTCCATGCTGCCTGACTATCTGCTGCATGTACAACTCTGCCAACTTTTCTGTAGATTGTCCTACTCTGAAAGGAAGAAAATGTGCTACCTTCGTAAGTCGGTCCACTATCACCCAAATAGCGTCCTTACCACTTGGTGATCTCGGTAAACCGGTCACGAAGTCCATTGTGATATGCTCCCATTTCCATTCTGGAATAGGAAGCGGTTGCAATAATCCAGCTGGCCTCTGCTGTTCTGCCTTTACTTGCTGACATACCAAGCAACGGGAAACGAATCTAGCTATCTCTCTCTTCATTCCATTCCACCAGAAGTGCTGCTTGATATCTTGGTACATCTTGGTCCCTCCAGGATGTATAGAATACTGGGAACTGTGAGCTTCTGCCATAACTTCCTGTCTGATATCTCCACTAGGCACACATAGGCGTGATCCAAACCTAAGCGTACCATCTTCATGAATTCTCATCTCCTTTCTGAGTCCTGACTCACATTCTGCCCTAAGCTTCTGAATCCTTGGGTCTTGTGCCTGAGCTGCCTTGATCCTGTCTACCAAGTCGGATTGAACTTGTAGACTAGCCAGAACTCCTACATCACTAGGAAGTATAACTTCTATGCCCATCTCCTGAAGGTCTTCTAAGATATGTCTCTGTGTTGTCAACATAAATGCGTCGCCTCTTCTGCTGAGAGCGTCTGCTACTACATTCACCTTGCCTGGATGATACTGAAGCTCCACGTCATAATCCTTGATCAACTCCAACCATCTCCTCTGCCTCATGTTTAGTTCCTTCTGAGTAAAGATGTACTTCAGACTTTTGTGGTCTGTGTACATTTCCACTCGGTCACCATATAAGTAATGCCTCCATAGCTTCAAAGCAAATACTACTGCCGCTAACTCCAAATCATGAGTTGGGTAATTCTTCTCATGGTCCCGAAGCTGCCTAGATGCATATGCTATCACCTTTCCATGTTGCATAAGGACACATCCAAGTCCTTTACCTGACGCATCACAATATACTGTAAAACCTCCGGGTCCAACTGGCAATGTAAGAATAGGCGCTGATATCAACTTCTGCTTCAGATTTTCAAATAATGCCTGGCATTCTGTCGACCAGACGAATGGTACATCCTTCCGTGTCAAGCGGGTCATGGGTGCTGAAAGTCTTGCAAAATCTGACACAAATCTTCTGTAATATCCTGCCAATCCTAAGAAACTCCGTACATCAGCTACGGTCTTGGGTACTAGCCAACTCTCTACTGCTTCTACCTTCTTGGGATCCACTGCTACTCCAGCTCCTGATACAATATGACCCAAAAATGAAATGTGATCCGTCCAGAACTCACACTTGCTGAGCTTGGCATACAACTGGTTCTCTCTTAGAACCTGCAATACTTTCCTGAGGTGGTCTTCATGCTCCTCTTCACTAGCAGAATATACGAGTATGTCGTCAAGAAAGACAACGACAAACTGATCTAAATACGGCATAAAGATGCGGTTCATCAAATCCATGAAGATAGCTGGAGCATTGGTCAAACCAAACGGCATTACTAAAAACTCATAATGCCCATACTTCGACCTGAATGCTGTCTTGGGGATATCCTCCTTCCGAACCCTCACCTGATGATACCCTGAACGAAGATCTATCTTGGAAAAAACTCTAGCCTTGCCCAACTGATCAAATAAGTCGTCGATCCTGGGTAATGGGTACTTGTTCTTCACTGTTGCCGCGTTAAGCTTCCTGTAGTCGATGTACAGTCTGGATGATCCATCCTTCTTCCCCACAAGTACCACTGGTGCTGCCCATGGCGATATGCTAGCTTGGATAAACTTTTTCTCCTTCAATTCCTCTATATGCTGATAAACCTTGGCCTGTTCCGAATCCGCCATTCTGTAAACTCGATCTGATATCAGTTTAGTTCCAGGTGCCAATTCTATACTGAACTCAATATCTCTAACCGGTGGTAGACCTGGAAGTTCTTCGGGAAATACGTCTAGAAATTCTTCAACTACCTTCGGAACTGGAACTTCTTCCATTGCTATTACTACTCCCTGCTCTTGCTGAGTTGCCTCTGACCTGACCAAGGTGAACCTCTCCATGCCTGGAATATCAAAAGATACACTTCCACTACGACAATCTATTGTCGCATGACTGTCTTTCAGCCAGTCCATGCCTAAGATAACGTCGAAATTTCCAACAGGAAATTCTATCAACCGGGCGGGTAAAGGATGCCCGCATACTACAACACTACATGCTAAACTAACTCTACTAACTCCCACGAGCCCATTACCAGTGAGTATATTCAGCCTCCCTGGCAATGCCTCGAACTCCATTCCTAGCCGTGTCGCAAATTGTGCAGATATAAATGAGTGTGATGCTCCCGAATCAAACAATGCTACTGCGGGATATGAGGCGACGAGAATGTTACCTGCCACAACATCTCCCGATGCTAATGCCTCCTCCAAGGACAAAGTGAATGCTTGCCCTCGACCTCCTTGCTGGTTCCCATGTTGCGGCCTAGCCTGGTGCTGCTGCTGGCCCCTTCCTTGATGATGCTGGGGGGGTCTATGCTGGTGTTGCTGCATCGGCGGCCCCTGCTGCCGAAACATCTGAGCCTGCGGTACTAATGGACGCTGTGCCAACGGCCTTACTGCCACTGCTGGTCCTCGATACTGGCCTGCCCCTGGTGCTGGCAGAGCAAGAAACTGCTGCCCTGGTCCTCCTGTCCTCGAATTCATGGGACATGTGGTAACCCGATGATCTGGGTCTCCACATATCAGACACAGTCCATTCAATGTCCGACACACATCTCTAGTGTGCCCCATCTTCCCACAATAAGTGCAGCCCGCCGGGGGTTGCTGGTTCTTCCTCTGTTGCTGTTGCTGCTGCCTGGGTGGTGGTGCTGGCCCTTGCATCGCCACATCGTGGATACGAATGCCAGGGGATGGTGCTGTTGTTCAGGGCGCTGCTCTCCCTCCTCCTTCAATCTGACTGTGGGATCTCTTCTGACCCCCAGTCCTTGCCGCAAGCCTCTGAATGGTGATCTCATGCCTTCGAGTCGTCGTCAATATCTCATCAAAAGTCTGGTAATTGTGCCCCTCTATCAATTACAAGAGCTCAAGATGAAACCCTTGCTGGAACCTCATCGCCCTCTGGCGTTCCGTTGCTACCATCTCTGGGGCAAACCTACTCAATCTGCAGAACTCCGCTGCATAAGCATCTACCGTCTTGCCAGCCTGCCTGAGGCTGATAAACTTCTGTTGTAGCTCAAACTGTGCCACAACTCCATAGTACTTCGTCTTGAACCTTGCAGTAAAATTGTCCCAAGCAACAGGACGTCTGATGCCTACCTCCTCTGATTCCCACCAATCACGTGCGAGATCCTGAAGTAACAACTTCACTAGATCCACACGTTCTTCTGCCGGCACCTTAGCTGCTGTCAGAATAGCCTCAATATCCTTAAGCCATGCATCTGCTGAGATGGCATCCTCCGTGCCCTCGAAACGGCGGGGGTTGTACTTGCAAAACCTAGCTGATGCTCCTGAATCAGTCCTCACTCCTCTTTCCAAAGCCGTCTGCAATCCTTGGTTGAGCAACACATTCTGCTCTTGCAACTGAGCATGCATGCGCTGCTGGGCCAACATCTGGTGTTGCTGAGTAGCCATCATTCCTCTCATGATCTCCAGAAGGGCTGGTGTGTCCACTTGGGTAGGTGGAACTGTTGGTGGGGGTGGAACATCCGGATACTGCGATCCAGCTGCTGCTTCCACGATCACTTCTTCCTGAGTAGTCTCCTGAGTTAGTACCGGCTCTTGTTGCTGACCAACAGGGTCAGGTTGTCCATGTTGTTGTCCATGTTGTTGCTGTCCAGCTCTGACAGATGCGGACGAGGTGCCCCTAAGAAAAGGGACAAGAGAACAATCAAACGACCGGACATGAAGGATCAATGAAGTCAATGGATACCGGAATGTCAAGCTAGAGTTGAGAGTAACGAATCATGAGATCAAGGGAAAACATGTGTGATTGAGACATCCTATTAAACAAAACACCCCACAAGTCTAAAATCAGACCTGCATGGGCCACCACTAAAACCTTGTCACGCCCCAGAACCAGAATACTGGAGAGCGGGAGAGTGACTCAGCCAGCTACGTATTACGGGTAGATGAATACCGTATAATACGATCAATGCTGTCTAACCAAACGAGGGGGTGCATACTACATAAAAGTCTTACTATGGTCATTTCACATCTATTGTCTCAATCATTCAAACAAGAAACAGAAATATAGAACATGTAAGGTAAAGCAGTAAGGCGTCCCAAACGCTCAGTTAAAATGTTCTTGAGATCTGGCTTTACAAAATACAGCCAGATGATGTAGTAAGTATACACAATTATTATCAGCTGCAGTCTGACTTAATTATAATTATGCAAAAGTAAGTACAAGACAATCCGACTAACATGTCGGTGCCAAACGGCAAGGTATAAAGTAGATAACAAAACGAGTGGTGAAGTTAAGGAACCCACTCGAGGCCTCCTGCGATCATTCCTCTAGTATTGACCATCCTGGAGGTGGAAGTACGCTGAGTCCTCGGGAACTGGTTCTATATCTGGCCATGCAAAACCAGAGAGGTTAGACCTCTAATAGCAAGTACCACAAGGAAGCACGACATGAGAACTAAAACCAATAAGTAAGAGAATATAATAATAGATCTCTGCTTGCTACTAGAACTCATATCACATCAAGACACTTCGAACCAACCTCCCAACCAAACAAGGACAGAAGTTGGCCCGTCATGTCCTGACATTCTGATCATCCCAGTTAGGTAACAGAGTACAGTGCACAAACAAATCATCTTGAACGGCCAATCAACTCCTACGGCTTGCTATTATGAGTCCCAAGTTATCCTGGAATAATGCAATTAGGGATTCCTCAGTTCTTACTATGTGCAAGCAAGGCTAGTCTATCCAGTCGATCAATTGGCCCATGCATGAATTAGACGAGTCCTAGTAGGACGCCCGTCAATATACAATATACAATAATAATAAAAGCAGATATTGTTCCCTGCCCGTGTGGCAGATTTACAGTATCTGTGGGAACCAGCCGGCCCGTCGGGTACTACTCGTCCCAAGGGGGCTGCCATATAAGAATTCGGGAATCCATTCTCTCCATGCAATCATTATTTTATTTAACTTAATAGTCTCTACGTTGAGTGAAATCCCATGCCGTGGATCATGGTCATTCAAATGAGTACTTTCGTACGGGGTACGATATGCACAACTCTACAACGATACCAGTGCGGTTAGGTTGCAGGTCTTACATAGCGTAATGCAACAATCAAATCTATCCACGGTAATCATGCCTTGACCATAAAGTACACATGCTTCTTTTGTAGAAAAATAACTAAATAAATAAATAAATAAATAGATTGAAGCCTGCATATGCATGTATGTCAATATTCGGGATCAGCCAGTCGAGTACAATAGTTCATAACATGAACGTGTCTCATTCATTTCATTCAATAAGACGACTAGCCAGTCTCTTAGTTCCAATCAGGAACGCATGATCAATTTAGTCAAGATAACCATTATTATCAATGGTGACAAGGCATGAAAGTCAATTAGCATTAAACGGGGTCGAGTCTACAACTCTCAGGGTTTAATTCTAGTCAATCTGGGTATCTATAACTCAATTCATGACACATGGTACATCCCACGTAACAATCTATAATTAACAGAAATATCAACATATCATGATTATATCAAGTTTATGCAAAAAGGCGTAAGGATATAAAATGGACGTTAAACATCTAATAAGATATCAATATACAGGGCTATAGAAGATCCAAGGTAAGCAGGCTACTCTCATGTCAGCCTACGCTCATGCCAGCGTACGCTCAGGTCAAGCTACGCTCAAGCCAAGCTAGCGTATGGAAGTCATACGCTTCCAAAAGGCAGCGTATGAACTCCATACGACTCCTTACTATCCAAGTCAGCGTATGCAAGTCATACGCTCCCAAAAGGTAGCGTATGAACTCCATACGACTCCTGACCATCCAAGTCAGCGTATGCAAGTCATACGCTCCAAAAAGGTAGCGTATGAACTCCATACGACACACGCTTCCAAAAGGTAGCGTATGCAAGACACACGCTTCCTAAAAAGGCAGCGTATGGATTCCATGCTGCGCTAAAGAGCGCGCACAGCTCAGTGACGCAGCTAAAAAGCTAGCATACACTGCTCACTGTCTTCTCCAAACAGCAAGAACTCTATGGTTGTACCCCAAGGCTTCAAAAGTTCATAACTTGGTCAAAATAAGTCCGAATCTAACTTTCCAAAGGTCAAAATTGGGTAGGATGAACTGTTCTACGACATGGAACCATTAAATCTTGAGAACAAAGGAGTTTACTAGATCAAAACCCATAGACAACCGAAAATACAATAACTTAGATCTACAAGAAATGAACCAATGAAATCAAAAATACTAAGCACTAAACTCTCTTAGAATCATGAGAGGAAGAATATTGAACCATAAAATATGGTCCTCATGTAGAGCAAGATGTACTTGCCTAGTTGGTAGGTGGAGAGAGTAATGAAAGGAAGAAGAAGAAGTAATGGTGAAGAAGGAGTGAATGAGGAGAGAGAAGGGAGAGGGTAGCTTTAAGTAAAAGGTGGTGGTAGGTGGGAGTTGGGCCGGGTCCAATGGGTCGGGTTGCACGGGTCCAACAAGGCTAACCCAAAAGTAAAACTAAAGCAGGAATTAAAATGCAGGTAATAAAATTACAGGAAGAAATGCAGAAATAAAATCGCAGGAATTAATTAGCATGAAAATTAAAGAGCAGATAATAGAATTGCAGAAAAATAAAGTACAGAAAATAAAATGCAGATAATTAATTAACATAAAGTTATAGAAATTTAAATACAGAATACTACATGATAAATACTAAATAAATACATTCAGGCAATATACGTATTAGAATACGCATTCCGGGAACGGGGAGTGACAGAGAACCTGGCGGATCCGTTCACCAAGGGCCTCAAGCACCAGCTGGTCAATGACACAGCTTGTAAAATGGGCTTGAAGGCATTCTGATATTGGATTATTGTATTTCTACCATAAAGTTTTATGCTAATAGTTCAAAGATTTATCTACTAGGCATCTAGCTTTTGGTTCAAGGGAGGACCACTAATTGGAAGAATATCAGGAACGGTGGGTACATATTCTATTGGGCATGGAGAGGTTACGGACCTATAACCACTATTGTCTACTATTATTTTCTGCGGAAAACGGTTCCTGTGGGAAGGTTGGCTTAATTGCCTTAATGAGTTCTCAGGCAGAGTGAATGCCTGGAGTGCTTTACAGGAAGCACGGTAGAGCAGCACTACAAGGAGTGAAACTCCATGCTACAGTGGGGTGACTCCACAATGAGGTTCCTATATGTGGGGTGCTGCCCAGGAATAGGATAAAGCCTCGGCTTTGTAGGCCAAGTCACAGCGGCGTAGCACCGCAAATAGGCAGTTAGCCTAATGCTGTATATTAAATAAAGAGGGGTATAGTCAGCACTACAAAGAGGAGGAGTTCCTCATGTTACAGTGGCACGACACCACCATGAGGTACCCGGTTAGGGATAAAGCCTCGGCCTTGCAAGCCATATCGTTGCGGCGTAACACCGCAAGGGAGCCTAAGGCTTCATGCTGGGTAGTTTGGCACTACAAAGAGGCGGTTGCCTCATGCTACTGTAGTATGACACTACGATGAGGTTCCCGGTACGGGGTAAGGTCTCGGCTTTAAGCCATGTCATAGCGGCGTAGCACCGCAAGGGAAGCGCAAAGCGCTTCATGCCATGTCTCTTTATAATGAACTCACCTATAGTGTATGACAGAGATATCAGGCCGTCTCTTGAGGGTAAACTTGTAGACACCCAAAATTATACACTGAAACTAGGCTGGCACAGGGCCTTTAATGTGTAGCCAGAAGCACATGTAACTACATTATGTGAGTGGAAAGAATTTCAGCTATGATGCAGAATTCAAGGCTTAGTCCATTCTTGTATTATAGTTTGATTTTTGACTCACGTGGGAAGATTCAAGTCTTAAGTGGCATCTATCCTAAAAGCATAATGGACAGTTACTGTGGGGAACACTCGGACTCATATATATAGAGATATGTGGGGGATTGTTGGATTTGTAGCCTTTTGTTTTGGTTTTTAGTCCCACATCGGCTAGAAAGGAATGTGTATCTCCATATATATGAGTCTTTTCTCTTTATGGAGATGCACATGTAGTGCACATGGGTGTGTGCCATGTGGGATTAATTATTAATGGTATAAAGACTTAATCAACAATTAAGAAGCTGTAAGTTTTTTGCTCTTGGAAATTTATTTCCATGGAGCTAAGCTTCGTAGGAGCTAAGCTCCGTAGGAGCTTAGCGACTCGGACTCGGATTCGGACTCGGACTCGGACTCGGGCTCGGACTCAAGGGCTCATGAGGCATAATGTGGCATTTTGTTGGCGCACTTTGCACTTAGCACGTCAGCATCGTCGCTAGGCGCATAGTGCGTGACCACGTTGCGCGGTCCGTTACGCGAGCCCAGTTACGCTGGCCCAGTTATGCAGCCCAGTACGCAGCCCAGTACGCCCAGTGTGCGCAGCGTACGCAGCGTGCATAGAGTGCGCAGTGTGCGCAACGTACGCAGTGTGCATAGAGTGCATAGTGTGCGTATGGCTGGCTGCATATTAGAGCGGAAACGGTTGCAGCAGTTGCTGCACGTTCAGGAGTGGTTCTGCCACTACCCTGAAGTTCAGGCAACTGCTTGGCAACCGCCCCGTGGGCTATATATGCAGGTTCTCTCCTCTCTCTGAGTGTGGTAGTAATCAAAATTCCAGGGAGAAAAACTCTAAGTGTTGTTTAACACAACAGAGTAGTGAACGTGTTCTTTAACACAAACACTAGTACTTTTTAGTACGCATGGGTTCTGTTACTTCAAACAGAGAGAGAAGAGTAGAGCCATTGCCAGAGGAGTTCGCCGTCTTCCGAGGAGTCAGAAGAGCAGGAGTGTTCCAAGGTTTTCCGTCAACCTTGCTGGTTCCTGGAAGCTGTTCGCAGAGGGCGAATAAAGCTTTGAGCAACGGTGATAATTCACCCCAGCATTTCCATCTCTCGCCTGTCATCCTTCTGTTGCCTTTAGCAGTTCTGTCAGTATCTTCTTTTTAGAAGGCACTACTGCCAGTTTGCTACGATCACGAAAATCTCTTTAGATTATTCGTGTATTACGATATCTTTTTAGATCTCGTAATTTGCAGAATCCTTCTGGATCTCTGTTGCAAAACCTTCTTTAAGGAATTGCATTTGAAACGTTGTCTTTACAACTGTTTCAGTTTCTGTATTTTCCATCGAATAGCGTGCCCCGGCGTTCCCGACAATAACAGTTATTTCCGAGGGGAATAAAAGAGGCCACTTTCAAGAAATGTACTCACATGAGAAAAAGACTTACTTGAAATGGATAGTATACCAAAAACGAAAATATGACTATTTCAGAAAAAAAAAAAAAATATACCATATTCTATGAAAATAACACAAATCAAACAAAACCTGATTATAAATTTTTATCCAATATTGTCTTTGAAGGAAAGATTGTTTATAACAAACTCCAAAATAAAGTTGAGTTATGATGAATGATGATGTACCATTTATTGGAAACATGTTTTTAGGAAAACTCCTTATTGTGAAAAATCAAAATTTTAAGATCTCTAATTTAAGTGTTCATGACAAAAACTTTTTAGTGCAATTTGTTTTAGTAAACAAGAAATCACCTAAAGGACTTGAGCTTTCATCATCTTGTACTGATTTTACTATTTTAAATGATATTGACTATCAAAATTCTAATTTGGTAAAAAAAAAATTGAGAAATAAGTAATTTTAATCGTAGAAAAGCTCAAAAGAAAATTGTAACCATAAACAATACAAATAATACATGATTGTCTAGGGCTACTATAAGATTGGTCATTTTTTTAGGTGTCATTTTCTCCTGCTTTGGCAAATGCCAAGGGAGGATTCGAACATGCACCTTCTGCGCCGAAACCCCCGTTGCTACCACTACTCCACAACCCATGGACAAGATTGGTCATGTTTTGTTCAAATAGTAGCCCTGAATCCTAACTCTTGTGGGTCAAAATTTTGAAATCGAGACTTACACATACAAGTTACTAGTCGGCTCTAGATAAATTATATTATAATATAGCCACGTTTCGTTGCCCAATATCTTATTTTTAAATTTATTTTAAGAGTTTAGATATAATTTGAATATATTTTAATTAGGATTCGTATAGATATTATTTAGTTAGATAGTACATAATTAGTATAGATTGTAGATATATGTTTAATTAGATAATACCATGTTATTAGATAACAATAGAATTTTAGGATATTTTTCTTTACCACACGGCGATATATATAACAGCTTTTAAACCTATTTACTATTAACTAGTAAAATCACGTGTGTTACACGTAAAATAATTTTTCTTTTTTATAATAATATACAAATATTATTTAAATATTTAAATTTAAGTTAAGATTTGTTTTATATAATTTTTTTTTAAAGTAGTTTAGATATAATTTGAATATATTTTAATTAGGATTCGTATCGATATTATTTAGTTAGATAATACATAATTAGTTTAGATTGTAGATATATGTTTAATTAGACGATACCATGTAATTAGATAACAATATAATTTTTGGATATTTTTCTTTATCACACGTATGTTTGTGTGTGTGTATATATATATATATATATATATATATATATATATATATATATATATATATATATATATATATATATATCACGGCTTTTAAACCTCTTTAACGGGCATTACACGTGCAAAAAAATTACTGGAAAAGAAAACTATGATCCCTATAAATTGAACCCAAACAACCAAGAAAAATATCTCACACTTCAACAACTTGGGTTAGAATTATTTACTTATAAATAAATCATATTAGATAGTTAAATATTCAGTTGCATTTTATTTAAATAATTAATGGAATATTTAGGTAGTTGTTTAGTTATCTTATTATTATTAATTTTAATTTATTTAAATGTGGATGATATACATATGACTTGCATGATTTTCATGCCGCATTATAGTATTAGAGATAGTATCTATTTATATCTCTACTATTTCAAAACGCCTTCAAAACGGCTCAAGAATGACCCATATAAGACATTTTGTATATCCTCAATTAATTAAAAAAATTCAAACTAACTTTTAATCATAATTTAGAATTAGGCTAAATGAGCCGTCATATTAAAAACTTAAAAAATTCTAACAATACCTTAACCATCTGATATTATCTAACTACATACACATTTATCTATAACAAACTCTAATTAAAATATAAGTATATCTGTAACAAATTATAATTAAAATATAAATATATATATAATAAATTTTAATTTAAATATATTTAAATATTCAAACTGTTTTTTAACACTAGCAGGAAACGCGAAGAACGTGAATTTATGGGTGTGTATAAATATTTGACTCTAATTAGGTATATTTTTGCCTTTTGGTAAAGATCGGGTCGGGTTCAGTGCAACATCTATATCCTTAACCCAAAAACCCAAATCCGATATGTTGGAATATATTTGGAAAAGTTATAGGGTTCGCGTTCGGGTACATGAATACCCGACCCGACATGCAACTCGCATGCTCTTTATATAAACGTTATGAGGTATCTGCCTCCATCTCCAGTCATTTACCGATTTCTTTTCTCGTCTCTCGACGACGGCTGCTGGCGGCTGCGGAAGCGGAAGGTTGCAGGTGGGTTTATTTTATCATTACGTTATTTTCCAGAATTAGTAAAATATTGAATCACTAGTTTATTTTTCTTAAATCTTTATTTAAATTCTTATGCATAAAATAAAATATATAATTCGGTTTTACAATCTCCAAATTCTGTTGGCGTTCGTGTCCTCGTGTCGACGTGTCGTGCACAGTAGCTCTCAGAAGAATTTTCAAAATACGATTTAATTTTGTCAAAAAAGTGAAGTGTTGTGTTTGGAAGAAAATGCGCCACGTGTCCATTTCTGGAACAGAACTTTTTTTTGGTTCGGAAAAATGTGTACGATTCACGGGCGCACGAATGAATCCTTGATTCCGGTGTGTCCTATTGGGTTTTTTGTGTCCGTGTCACGTCCGACACACGGACGACAAGATGTGACATGTAGAAAGAGCCGATTTTTGTTTGATTGATCTAATTTATAGGAGTTGCTGTTATGATTTTGTAACTGAATTTTTTTTTTTAATTATAATCCACACACACCTACACGTACTTTCGGTTGTGGGCTCGAACCATGTCGGTTCCGTCTGATGTCCGCACTAAGTTATTGATGCATGGGTTTGATTAGTGCCGGTCCCGCAGATGTTGATACACTGGAAATGGTGGGTGACAGTAGCCGTGCTGATAGTGTTCCTCCTCGCCGGGCAGACCGCCGCCCTCCTCCTCGGCAGACTATACTACGACCAGGGCGGCAACAGCAAGTGGATGGCGACACTGGTCCAGACAGCAGCATTCCCTCTCCTCTTGGTCCCCCTCGTCCTCTTCCCTCCGCCCGCGGACGACGCCGAGAACCCTGTCCCGCGCCCCTCCTTGGCGAAGATTAGTCTGATATATGTCGGGCTCGGGCTCATCATTGCCGGCGACAACTTGATGTACTCCTATGGCCTCCTCTACCTCCCGGCCTCAACGTACTCCCTTGTATGCGCCACCCAGCTGGCGTTCAACGCCGTGTTCTCCTACTTCCTCAACGCGCAGAAGCTCACCCCGATGATATTCA
This sequence comes from Iris pallida, assembly GCA_029216955.1. Classification (NCBI taxonomy): domain Eukaryota; kingdom Viridiplantae; phylum Streptophyta; class Magnoliopsida; order Asparagales; family Iridaceae; genus Iris; species Iris pallida. The sequence continues at coordinate 3,741,619 of JANAVB010001000.1, read as the reverse complement.
ACTCTGTCGTGCTCCTCACCTTCTCGGCTGCGCTGCTCGGAGTCGACGAGGACTCGGAGGGCACGACGGATGCCTCCAAGGGGAAGTACGCCCTCGGGTTCATCTTGACTCTTGGTGCGTCGTTGTGCTACTCTCTCATCCTCTCCCTGATGCAGCTGACCTTCCAGAAGGTCCAGAAGAGGGAGACGTTCTCTGTGGTGCTGGAAATGCAGCTGTGGACGGCGGTGGTGGCCTCCGTCGTGTCAGTGGTTGGGCTATTCGCGAGCGGGGAGTGGAAGACCTTGAGAACGGAGATGGGTGGCTTCGGGAAGGGGAAGGTGGCTTATGTGATGACTCTGGTGTGGACGGGGATTTCTTGGCAGGTGGCGTCGGTAGGTGTCGTGGGGTTGATCTTTGTGGTGTCATCGCTCTTCTCCAATGTGATCAGTACCTTGGCTTTGCCGGTCGTGCCCATATTTGCTGTGATCTTTTTCCACGATAGTATGGGCGGGATTAAGGTGATGGCAATGCTAATTGCTCTATGGGGGTTTGTTTCTTACATCTATCAACACTACCTCGACGATGCAAAGGGCAAGAAGGCTGTTAGAGAACTGGAGGGTCTTTCTGCTTGCTAAGAAAATAAGATGAGGTGAACTTTCTCCATCAACTCCATCTTTTGGTAAATAATGTTTCCTTTTCATCTCGGCCTATGCTCATATTTTTTGTTCAAGATAAATTTGTATGACACATTTGTCACGATTTAGTTCTCATTGCTAGTTTTGAAATATACATAACTTCAATCACACTAATGTTATTCTAATTATGCATTTTTCTGATATTAAGTCCACGAGTTAGCTGCATTTGTAATGGAGCCTCATCTCCACAGGATCCTGTAGCGAATTGAACCAAGCCACAATCTTTGCCTTCAGGCACATCTACATGAATCAGTCTCTGGTAGGCAGTGAAAACCTGCTGCAGAAGCTATTTAGAAGCCACAACTGTCCCGTAAACATATATTGGCTCCTGTAGGAAAAGCTCACCAGTCATAGGTGTTCTTTTCAGCGCCATTAAAGTCTTTCTTGCACAATTACTGGTAGCAAGTTGAACAACTCTGTAATTTCCTTTGGATGATACACAGACCAAGACGCCATACCAGCTGAAAACATTTCATAGAAGTTCTTTCAAAAAAATTGTACTTAAACCAACAAATATAGTGGCAGTTTCTAGACTCTGTTCAGTCCCTGATCCGCCAGTAGTCTGGCAGGATGATCTTGCATGAAATTATTGTTGATCAAGCACGGGAGTTACAACCGTAGGTTTGTAGAACAATAGTATTTCCATTTGGACTGCAGCAAAGCATTGGGCCTATGGTCGTATATTTTGTTTACGATAATTGTATTCCTGAGATTAATTATTCTTCTATGAGGCTATTATTTTCTTCTTGACATTTGTCATTTGTCAGGATTTAGTTCTCAATATTAATTCCGAAATATATTATTAAAGCTCCTTGGTGTGAAGAACTCTGTATGATGCGGTATTATATTATGCCCTCCTGGTGAATTGTCTCTCATTTTTCTCGTGATTTGTCTGTAGCTTACATAAGCTGTAATTTCAATAACACTAATGCTAATTATGCTATATCAAATTATGCATTTTTCCAATATTTAATTCCATGAGTTGTTCGATCCTACACGAAAACTAAGATGACCCTTGTATTGTCTACTTTTGGGAGTTTAACGGAACCTGTGTCTCAGTGCCAGGCTTTAAAGTTAAGCCTCAAGTTCATTCAATATAGTGCTACCCAACAAATAAATCTGCATCTATCTACCTTCCAACGGGAATTCAGTGTGTCCAATGCAGTGTATCATTTTGTATTCTTGCAACTAACTGTCCACTGTCCGGCAAGATCTTTCTGTAATAGGCCAATGGGTGTGCTCCTGTGAATAGTAGAAAAATATAAAGAAGTTTGCTTTCTTGTCCAAGAGGCTTGCAGTGGGTATACATAGGGTGTTGACATGAGAGATCGAAACAGTCATATTGTGGAACCTCAATGAGTCAGAGTTGTATTTAGAATTTTTATTTGTGCTGGAATGCTAGCTTTCGAGACGAAACCAAAGGGATGACTACAAGTTCATACTTCTTAAATTAATAGCTCTTGTGGTGTCTAAGGTCGGTAAAAAATGCCTAATTGTTTGCACATCGTGACTCACATCCTATGTTGTACAAATACAGACATAGATACAGATAGACACGGATACGGATACAGGATAGGAAAATTTTCAAGTAGGTACGATATTAGTAATCTATGTTGAATGAATACGGACACAGATATAGGTACGGACACGATAAGGATACAAATACCATTTTCATGTCCGTGCATAGCTATTATCACATGCAAGGCAGAACTTATGTGTCCTGAAATACTACTGCTAGCACATGCATTTTGAAATTATTTTTCCCTTTAAGAGCTTTTGATACACAACTTGTTATCATAATGTTCATAGTTTTTATTTTGGATACTGAACCATGATGAATGATATACCATGAAACTTGAAAAATAATCGTGCATTTTATTAATTATTACCCAGGAAATTATGTTTGCTTAATTCCTAGAGACTGAGCTCTGGTAGTTGATGTTTCAGTGCTGAATGTATATAACTATATATATATCCTAATCATCACATTTTTTAACCTCAGGTATGAAAAGTTAGAAGTGTCTACAAACATTCCCGAGGATCTGCTTACATGAATGTCACATTTCCATGCTCGATATCTATTCATTGCGTTTCTCTAGCTGCAAGCTTTATTTGGATGTGAGAGGAGCTCCTAGAATGGATAGTTGAATGGAGGACATGTACCTCTATGGATACATGTTTTACATGCTGATACTCTTATATAAGGCGATTATATGTCATGATTGAACATCTATTGACATATCCAATATGTGTCAGATACCAGCAAAAACTCCTTTTCTGCTGTCTTTTAACAGACGAAATGTTAAATTGATCGTTAAATGATGGATTCTAGAGATAATTTAAATATTCCTTTTCAGATGCAATTTTTGTCATTGTTATTATTTTTAGTATATGTGAAATATAATTTAAATGCAATTTTGAGAAATAAGGACAGCTCTATGACTATCAGCAGCAGGTGCAGGTGATGTTTGATGTTCATCCTTTATGTTCTTTGACCCTTTCGGTATTTACTATTTGCATTTCAGGTAAGTGTTAAAATACAATATAGTGGACACAGACATCCAACCTGCAATATGCTCTTTTTTTATGTTATAACTTGAATAGAGGACCTCCCCAATAATCCACCCCCCCCCCCCCCCCCCCCCCAACCACCCACTGGTGGCTTCTACCTGCAATACATTATTACATTTTGCTACTTTTTCCAGAAATTCATCTCTGTGGAAGTACAGCTTTTCAATTCTGTGTACATCTAGAATAGCTGTGCTTTCTATAACAAAATATAACTTGTGCCAACCAAAGGAACTGTGAATTAAGGCAAAAGAAGAGAAATACACATACGTCCGTTGCTTAATATCCGAAAATGGTTTATCAGGAAATATAGTTAGACTTGAATCAAATAGTGCCAAGTGAAATAGGAAGCAAATTTTGATGTTTATCATTATTCGCCACTGTATGAGCATATCCTGTTGATAGAATGATCCAGTTCTGAAATCTCGATGCCTCGACAGTTAAAAGATCTCAACGAGAGCGTTGATCCAAACTGTAGGGCATGTAGTATTTGGTTATCTAGATTTCTATATCCTGCATCCCTATTCAGATACCTAGTGCCCATTTGTCGAAAATTTAGATGTGATAGAAGAAGGTACCAAAAGATCTGATGTCCTTCATTCTGAAACATAGGCAACAAATGTCACATGTTCATTCTGGAGTTGTGGTACCTCGTTCCATTAATATTAACATTATATAGCTATTATTTTCCGTAGATGATTACAGAAACCTTGTGTTGGTGGTTCAGATATTGTACTCCTCATACTGATCAGTTTTCTGTGATATGGAAGTCAATTTGACAAAAGAGCTGTTTTTTTAACATGTAAGTAAATAGTAGCAACATAAATGAAAGCAAAGGAAAATTAACTTAGCGGAATCGCCCGTGCCTGGGTCACTGTCATGTGGGCTAGCCGACAATTTTACTGTTAATTTAAAACTTTAAGTTCAACTTTGTTTCCTTCTGTGCAATATAACTTTCAAGTCAAAGTCAAACACAACATAGCGTGCAAGTAAAGTTAATATAGAATTTTAAACTCAGGGTTTCCGTGGATCGTATGTGATTAGAAAGCTACTGACAACTGACATTGTGATGGTTTAATTCTTCGAATGGGTGTTGACTAATAAAGTAGACGGTTCATAGAAAGCAACTGGCATACGGCTTCTTTGAACTATTTGCTATTTACTCCATTTCTCTAATTTGAGTCGCCATTTATCCAATTTTAGATGAATGCCATTGAAAATAGTACTGACAATTGAACATTTTTCTCATGTTTAAGCTACATAATTTGTACCCATTTTCTCCTACTCCAGTTCTCCCATAATATCACATTATCGGCTACTCTTTTTCTTTCTTCCCTTGTCTCCTCGCTCCTCCGTCTCTACCCCCTCCCGCACTTCAAACCCATTCCGACCACTGTCAACTCCGGCCTCTCACACACAATCACCCTCTTATCCATCACTCAACAACCGGACTAATCTCGAGCCACATCGTCGGCCATTGGTGATTTATTTGTCTTTTTTATAAAGCTTAAATAAAACTTGAGCTAAATTTAATTGACATATAGCAACAAAGTCGAGAGTAAGCAATCTTCTCATTCAACAAATTTGTGATTGGGTTGGGTCACATGCATTCTTTTTCGTGTCACAAAGTTTGTCAACATTAATGGGCATGGTTGCAACCAAAGATGATCATAAGAGAGAGAGAGGGAGAGAGAGAGAGAGAGTCTATGTTAGCCGATGGTAAATGCACTACATAATATGTTAACACAAAATTGTCACAATTTTGCTCATTTTTTTCATACTCATAATACCCTTTGAAAAATGTTACGGGTATCGCAACTTTAAGTAAAAAAATATTTTTCTTTCTTTCTTTCCAAAATTTTAAACCTTAATCTATGTTTTTTTTTTCATAGTTTCGTATTAGATAGTCCCATTTAAGACTATTTATGAAATTTCGAACTCTACTAATAGATTTCCAAAGCTTCATAATCGAAACATTTCCGTTTTGGATAACGAATGACTGTCAAATTTTGGCAATCCTAGATATACACAGAACTGCTAAAAGTTTGGCATACATAAAATATATAGTTCTCAGTCTCAGGACTACCAAAAATTTGGTAGTCAAGAAAAAAAAATATATAAGGTACAAATGAATACTTTTAGCTTCTTGGCACACATCAAGAAGAAGGATAAGTCCAAACTATCATAAACAACTATATAACAATGAATAAAGTCTAAATATATATTATCTTACCTTAAAGCATTCACGGTGGAAGAGATTTCAAGTGCGAGATTTTGACTTTAGCCAAATTTTGTAGCACTTTGAGGCTACAATGGGCACTTGTTCATACTTGAAAATTGTTAGAAAGCTAAGAGACACTTCATATTTGGAACGTGTGCTAGCTCCGCTACATTAAATTTTTGGGCCCACCAATATTAACCAATTTTACCAAACATGGAAGGAAAATAAAGAAAAAAAATAGCCAAGAAAAATCTTACCAAACATGAAAGAAAAATAAAAAGAAAAAAGATGGAAGATGTTAAAGAGTATTATTTGGAGTGTATCATTGTGTGACAATATCAAGGAGATACTTCAAAAGTAATAGTTTACACAATTTCTAATAATTTGGAGTACGTGTTTGGAGTGTCTCTAATATGGATACTCTTAGATATCAAATTAATATAAACTGATATCGCATTCATACAAACCCTGCCTATTTTATGTAGTGCCCCGCTTTCGATAGGCGACGGACTTCATAATATGCTTGCGTCGAGTCAGATCGGCCGAAAACTTAGATGGCCATCTGATTCGATCGCTAGGCTTGGTAAACGATAACATCTTGCGATATTGATCAAATCGATTTGGACAGACGTTACAAGAATCGATCCAACTAATGGAACGACTTCTGATGCAGCGGGCTGCGTCTCGGCGAGTGAGCTCTCTATAAGAGTCCCTTCGACGGGACCGGACCGCTGTATGGTTTTCTTGGAGCTTTTGCCGCTGGATTTTGATGAAGTACTTTCGCGTCGTTTTCATGGATGCATTTACAAATTTCGAAACAAGGGAAAAAGAAGGAATTCTAACAAAATGATGGTGCCATTGCAGGAGCTCGCGTAACTAAAGCTTGACGTTGCGAAGCACTTCGACGATCGGCACGAAGCAAAGTAATTGGTGGGTGATTCGGACCTTCCTTCTACTCTGTCCCGCAAACTAATTCCTTGCCTCAAATTCATTCAAATCGAATGATGCCAAGTTAATTGCATGCCAATCCACTAAGGTCAAGAACTCGGGAAAAACGTATCGATTTTGAGTAATCTACTCTAAAAATATAAGTGTCTCACATAAACGAAAAAGTTTAAGGTTCTAGTAAAAAGATAGACTATTTCACGTGCTACAAAATAATGTGAAACGTTGATCATGGGTTATGATGTCTCGGACAATTTGGTGCCCACGGGACGCTAAATCGGGAGTACGGCTTTGGGGAAAATGAATCGTTGCATGAGTTGCGAGAAATGATAATGTCGTTCGATACTGTCCGCTCTATAGAAAACTGTTTGCATATATTAAACTGTTCACGCATAGGTATGGTCATGGACAGCTTGTGCACAAGTTTTTTTTCCTCGAAACGGTATCCGGGGCATCGAAACCGATTCGTCCTAGGAAAAATAAATATCGTGCTTCGACACGAGGCATGCGGGACCTTCAGTAAGGCTTGCAACCTAGGCTGAAAGGGTAGCGTCGCATGCCAATTTTGATTAAGTCCCTAGTGGTGCGTAACACCAATAACCACATGTAAGATAGTAGCATGCTCATCTATTGTCTTATGCAGGTATAATTACTATCTCTGTTTTATGCAGGGACGAGCACGGCCGTGGTAAGAAACGTGATAAATCACTATGCTTTTCTGTATGCTTTATTACTCGAAGATGGCTATCGATATGAACTGAATTCATTTAGTTCTAAATAGAAAGATAACTCTAAAGCATGCCTATCTTAACAATTAGAGTCGGTTTAGACGAGTTGGTTCGTCTCGTCCACTTAGCAAGTGTGCTAATCTTCTCCCCCAATTTTCCCAGGTGCGGCAGGCGCTCCAAACTAAACTGAAGCTGAAGTACGGAGAGGCGTTTTGAAGCTCTTCCTATGCTGAAGTATTTTGAAGCCAATTCAATCGACGGCTTATGTATAAAGGGACGAATGTATGGAACGGAAAGTGTTAGTTCAGGCAGCTTGTCGAGTATGTTTTATTTCGTTTTCAATCAATGTAGCCGCAACGGCATCCAATGTAATTATGACTTGCACTTCGTTGCAAGCTATGAATGAAAAACAAATTTATATCTTTCCATATTGCGTCTTATATTCTGATGTGATTTATGAAGTTTCAACTTGGCGTAATAATATGTAAATCAACATAACGTTCTTGCCTTGTACGAGTGCAATTCTAGACTCGTACGGCATCACGCCTTAGCGAGGACGATCGAATCGGCAAATTAACATCGGGGACGAACGTTTGTCGACTCGGGGCATGACAAATTGGTATCAGAGCACAGTTATGTTTCCTCAGATTTTTGAAAGATGTTTCATTGTTGGAATGTCCGTTGCGATGGCTCGATTGAATGATTGTCGATATGCTGCGTGAAATAAAAGTTCCATATAGGTAAGTCCATAGATATTTTTGAAAAAAATACTAACGGATTTACTCTATTTTGTAGGAATGACTAAGAAAAGAAACAATCCCGGCACAACAACCCAAACCGTAGATAGTACGTCGAGCACAAAAAGCACTGGCCCTAGCAAGACGACTATGGAGAAAATGCTACAGTTGATGGAACTGCAGCAGCAACAGCTTCAGATACAATTCAAAGCCCAATTTGATGCGCAGCAGAAGCAGATGAAAGCCCTGACTCAGATAGTGAGCAAGATGGCGGACAATACCAAGGCAACGGACGAGGTACCCAAAGAGAGGCAAGATGTTCAAGACGAAGTCGAGGAAGAAGTCCAACCACAAATGATAGACTCTTCTTCCATGCTCAAAGTAAAGGCGTTCCGCAAGATGAACCCGTCGAAGTTCAACGGCCGAGCAGAGTCCGATGTGATAGTGGGATGGCTCGCAGAAATGGAGGACTTATTTGATCTTCTCTGCATCGAAAGGTCCCAGAGGGTGGCCTGTGCGGCGCTGCAGCTACAATTGAGAGCACACGACTGGTGGGCGACGAAGAAACAGGAGATCTGTGAAACCGATTCCAACACAAAGATTTTCTGGAAAGTGTTCAAGGCAGCCTTCCTTGAGCAATACGTTCCTCGCGCCATCCGTCGACAGAAGGGGGATGAGTTCATGATGTTGAGGCAAGGGAACATGACTGTTGAAGATTATGATGCAAGCTTCTCAAAACTTGCAAAATTTGCCGGCACCTTACTGCCCAACAAAGAAGAATGGTGCGAGCGTTTTCAACAGGGCCTCAACGACGAATTGCGTAGGGACGTCATGAATCAGCGATGCCAAAATTATCGTGAATCCTACGAATCTGCACTTGATAGCGAGCGGATCTTTGGCCGTATGTCACAAAGGGCCGTGCCTGTCGTCCGCAACAATTTCAACAAACGCCCAAATGACGCTGGAGGATCAGGAGTACAAAAGCGTCCGAACACGTTTGAGAATCGAGGTCCCTTATCCGCAGTAAATTGCCATAGATGCGGCAAGCGTGGGCACCGAGCACCCGACTGTAAATTAAGAACATGCTTCAAGTGTGGCGAGTTAGGCCACTTCTGTCAATTCTGCCAGGCGGGAAAGCCAAATCAACACCCTCCGAGAAATGTTCCAAATTCGTATAAAGTGCCTACACTGCAAGGTACAAATGCGGTACCCGTCAACCCACAGAATCAACGCCATGAAGCTCAAGGCTGAGTTTATGCATTAACTCGGGACGAAACGTCTGCGTCCGATACCGTTGTAACAGGTATATTACTCTATAAAAGTATACCTGCTCGAGTACTATTCGATTCGGGTGCGATGCATAGCTTTAAATATGCTGATTATGCGAAAGAAAATAAAATAACCATGAAATCACTAGATATAGACATTTGCGTTAGCACTCCATCGGGAGTCGATATGCCTGCGAACTTTATTTGTAGGGATGGCCACATTTGCATCGGAGAAAAAATCTATCCTTGGATGCCATCGTACTAGACATCAAAGAGTACGACATAATTCTGGGCATGGATTGGTTGGGCGCTTGTCATGCAACGATCGAGTGCGCAGAGAAGAGAATGGTGTTTCATCTTTCTGGCGAGACAGAGTTCTCATATTCGTACGATACGGTCTCGAAGATGGCAATGATGGTATCGACAATCTCGACGAGGCGTATGCTGCGTTTCGACTGCATTGGATACTTGGCATCAGTTCGAGACACACGAAAGGATAATACAAACACAATGCAGACTGATGTTGTGACAGATTTTTCTGACGTCTTTTCTGACGAGATGTCCGGGATGCCGGCGGATCGAGAAATAGAATTCAGCATCGACACCTTTCCGGATACACGGCCGATATCAAAGGCGCCTTTGTAATGCTCGTGGTTCGTATTACGTATTTTGGTATACGTGTACGTGTTTTGACTCGTATTGCATGTCTCCTTGCTTGGTTTAATTGGGCATTTTCTTTGCTTGGTTTATCTTGGTTCGGTTCGGCTTGTTGGCTTGGTTCGGTTTTGTTGGAGAACCAACCCACCTACCTACCACTGTCACACCCCGAGTCGACAAACCGTTCGTCCCCGGTGTTACTTTGCCGATTCGATCGTCCTCGCTAAGGCGTGATGCCGCACGATATTTGCAAAAAAAAAGTGTAGAACTTTATTGATACAAACTTTGTAAAAGATTATAATTTGAATTCTGGGAAAGTACGACTATAGAAATCCAATCTAGAAGACGATTGCTTTATCCCTTGGACGATGTGAACTCTGAAGACGGAGCCTCTGAAGTTGAAGACAACTCTGGAATTGAAGGCAAAAAGCCTCGGAAGTTGAAGGCAAAAGCCTCGGAAGAATGCAGCAGCACTTGGACAAGAACTCCTGGACTCTCTGAACTTTAAAGTCTGATCTCCCTATGATCTGATCTCTGATCTATGATCTCTGATCCCCCTTGAATGGAGACTTGAAACTCTATTTATAGAGTTCTAGAAATAACTAACTTTTAGTTATTCTGGATTACGCAGGAATTGGTTTGCGCAACAGTGAACTGCGCAGGCAGTTGCTGGATCATGGGCCAACTGTCTTGGACACATGGCATCATTTGATTGAAATACGCATGATCATGTATAGACAGTTGCCACGTACTGAACAAATGATGGCATGAATGCCACGTGTATTTTGTCATTTATGTTGATAGAACGTGCAACCTGAATTGCGCTGGCTTTGGATTGCGCAGACTTGGACTGCACAGGAATGGATTGCGCCAACCTGGATTGCGCCAACATGGATTGCGCTGCCAGCTGTCCTCGAGCGCCGTACTGCACGATTAAACAAACGGTCGCCTCGTTTTCTGCGCTGTCAGTTGTCAGAAGATTTGATTTGTGTCAGGTAATGATGATGATTTGCCACGTAAGCATGCGCGCTTGGTAGTGTGCGCAATCTGTATACTGCGCAATCTGATGTCTGCGCAGTTCATTTGAAAGATTCATTTCTTGATCTTCTGACTTTATTGATGTGTGCAACTTGATTTTTTAGGACCTACAAGACCTCCTTCAAAGTTTTCGAAAGTTGAACTTATTCAAAATTTTGAAATACTTTGAATTTTGGAAAGTACAATCCATTTGCGCATGAAATGAGCTGTCTGCACAATCTGAGGGATTAGCCCCATTTTCAGGCGCAATCTGAGGCGGTCGTTTCGTTTATGAAAACTATAAATAGTCCACTTCATACTTCGAAGTATTCTTTACTTGCTTTCTTCGTGCACTTGAGAGAGAAATTCCGAACCCTTTCTTCTTTCCTTCTCCGACGATCTCCATGGCGCCTAGACGTTCCTCCACCGCCGCTAAGGGAAAAGCCCCCCCGAATCTTCGGCAAGGGTTGCGCGACGTGCTTCTCGTCACGAAACCGCTCATCCAACACTGCTAGGTAGATGACATAATCAAAACTCTTTTTAGGGTTTTGATCTCACTTAGAATCCATCACTTTTTAGAGATGTGATCATACTGCGCCACCCTTTTTAGGGTTCTGGTTGCACAAATCAGTTCGTTCTTCATTTTTATGAAGGACGACATTCTGTGCAATCGGTTGAACTGTGCTGGCAAATGTCAGCGCAACTTGCTGATTTGCGTGAGATTGTCAGCGCAAACTGATGACTGTTTGTTTGCGCAGTCTGGTTATTGCGCAATCTGATATTGCGCAAGCTGATGTTTGCACAAACTGATGACAGAATCTTTGTCTTGACTTGTACTGAATTTTTGTTTTCTCTGTCTGATGCAGTTAATACTAGAGAAGATCCAGAATATGAGAACTTCGTAGGGACCCTTTCAGAATCAGAATACAAAGAGGACTTATCTCACGTGCACTATCTTCAATATGATCTGCTAACTTCCCGTCAGGCTATTTTGATATCCCAAGATAATGAGACTCTGCTATATTTGATGAATGGACAACCTCTGAAATCAGCAGACGCTGTCATTCACAAGAAGCCATTATTCATGTTCGGCGATGCTTTTGAGAAAAGCTCTCAACCGAGGCCAAGGATGGAAGAAAGGATTGTCCATCAGAAGGATAGGTCATTCTCGATACCAGATATTTTTCGCTGCCTCCCCTTATCCCGGTATGCTCATGCGAGCTATCCGAGGAAGATGGAATGGAACCTTACACCTTTCCAAGATGCCCGTCCAGGAAGGATTTTTATGAAGAAGGGGCCGAACAATAAGGACATGTTCTACAGTTCCTCAAAATGATACAGTGTCTTGTTAAGATGTTTAAAACCTGGTTGTATTTCGCCAGAGAATTCTTCTTTGTTAATGCCTATCAGAACTCCCATATTCGCAAATGAGTTTGCGAAGGTCGAAGGGAAGTACCCAGATCAGGATCTCAGACTAACTGGACTAGTGAATCCAGATTTTAATAGATGGAACTGAATCGCAAACTAGATTTTGACCAAGTTTGAAAATAAACTTCGACAAATCAATTTGTACCAAGCAGTGCATGCCACTGTTTATGGTTTTGCCCCTAACCACAACTGTTCTTGACTCTAGCAGAAAGATACAATTATAGAACAGGGACTTTCATGACTCCTGGCGGAGAGATCGGGTTTGTACTCCATGAGATGCAGTACATCTCTTACTTGCCAATGGGGGATGCCCCATATGAAGAATTTGTCCCAACGAATGATGAGTTGGACAAACTTAAAAAGGAGAACGCAGACATGGTAGCAGTCTTCGAAGAACTGCTATGTCATTATAAAATCTGTTCTCTGTATTACAAAAGTGCTACATCAAATACCTGTTATTCCTCAAAATGGTTGCCTTATCTGTTCCTTAACCACATTAAAGAAACGTAGACCAAGGAACATGATAGATGTTATCCTGACTTCTTCAGACCACTAAGCAGCAGTGAAGTGGTGAAACTGATGGAAAAAAGTGGAGATTTGGATGAAGAGATGAAGAATGATCATCAATGTCCTCCTTTGAAGAAAGGAGATACTCTCGAGAGTTATTTGAGAGTATGATATAGATTTATGTCAAAAGAAGCCCAATTAGCAGGGTTTCTGGCGCATTGGCTCCGTCGGTTTGTAGTCCCAGGATCGAGTGCCGTAGACCGCTTCCATCGTGGTGTTCTTTTTGCCGCCGTTAGATTAGTCTTCGGCTACAAGGTGGATCTTTTGTCAGCGATGACTTGTAGATTGAATGCCAGTCTTCGCCTATACGTTGATCTGATGTTGAAAGCTAAAGGAGAAAAAGAATTTCCTCGGCTAGAATTGCCGTATACATATCTATTCGGGTGGTTGCTTCTTCACTATCCTACTTTAATGGACCCAAGCATAGGATCAGTCGACGACAGCTTTTTGCGGAGATACTCTCAAAGTAAATGGAAATATACTTCTCTGAGAGATTGTAGATATGCTCTGAACCTGAGCAAAAGATGGAACTTTTGTTGTACTCCTCCTCCTGCTGGATATGAACAAATGTCGACAAATATGATTGACTCGAAGATGCAACCTTTTAGCCGTGCAGCTTTTGAGTGGTTGAAGATAATTCGACCGTCCCATTTGGTGTATAGGTTTGAAAAAGAATGTTATTTAGAGCCATATCTCCCCAGTCGATTTGCTCGACAGTTCGGGTACGATCAATTGCACATGGAAAATGCTATCACATGCCTTCAAGGAAAGGGTTTTTTGATAGATGGGGCCCGAGCTTGGGCTTATTATAATGCTCGAGATACGAAAGTAACGTTCTCGATGCCAACAAATAGCAATCATGGCCCTCGGATGCTATTTACATACTCAGTATTCTATACATCTTCGAACACCTTTGCTGAGAATTTCAATCTCGCGGATAGCTTCGCGTCTTCAATAAGATTAAAGAAGGGAGGAGTCGTCATATCGCTCATAGGAAATGATGAGGTGCATGAGCCAATAGATGCACCCTTGGAAACTTCAAGGGACGCTATGTTCCCTTAAGAGGTTAACGCGCCACTACGTATTTCTTTGATGGTGGCTAAATCTCCAGCCAAGAAGAGGAGAAGAGAGGAGCCTCCCTCTCCGGCAGCAAAGAAGAAACTGATCTTAGATCATTCCTCTGAAAAGATTACCACTAGATCTCAATCTCGGCAGCTGACCGAGACAATTCAGCAAGAAGAAGCTACTACTCCGACCTCTGTTCAAAGACAAGTCGAGACAATAAATGTAGAGAGTCCTGAAAGACCTCTACATAGAAAGAAGAGGTTGGTCCGTAGAAGTCAAGTTTTGGCAGATGCTACAGCAGGAATCACCATGCCTTCTCCAACTCCTGTTTCTGAGACTGGACATAAGACTCCTAGTCCGGAACAGAGGAAGAATATTGAGCAGAGAAATGAGGCTGAAGAGCCCAGAGACAACATTGCAGAAGAAGAGTATAATGTCGTCCGATCTCCTTTATCTGCTGCGGAATCTTCTCAACTGCCTCTTACACCTGGGGCCCTTCGCGCAGAAGAAGATCGCACAATGATTGAAGCCTTAGAGCATTGTGACTTCGGCTCACAGGAAGACTATGTTGATCAAGCCAATGATGCTGATAGTGGGGAGGTACCAGCAGAAGATGAAAATGATGAAAGTTTATCATCAGAGACTGACGAAGATACACAGGATCCCGAAAGGGATGATGAAGATCATATATCCACTAAAGCTGCTGATGACTCCTTGGATCCTGAAAAGGATATTGAGGAAGAGGCAGCTCCAACAGCTGAAGAAGCGGTCTCGAAGGAAATTCCTGCCGTCGATCCCCAAGGTATAAAATAAAATCAACAATCTTCTTTAAAATAGATTGATAGCTGACATTTTACATATGTACTCCATGCAGAGATTGAAGCTCCTCCAGCACCTCCAGTATGTCTGGACATAGTTCTTGCGACGGAGATTGCTGGTAGCGGCCGTCATCTCTCTTGCGGCTCTGAAGCAGGCAGCAGCCAAGCAGTAGCATCTGAAGCTACTTCAGCTCAACCAGACTCTGCTCCTGCAGATGACAAGCTTATTGTTGGATCCATCCACGGTAATGCATGTTTTTATTTCTGATTTTCTTTATCAATTGCCAATGACAGACAAAATGACAATATTCTGATTTTGCAGAGGAACGACCAGGAGGGGCAACGAGCTCCACTTCGGTTCCTTTATTCAAAGAGCCTACCATTCCAACACGAGAAGTTGAGCGTCCTACTGCTTCGTCATCGACAGAAGTAGCTGCGACTCCTGGTGCTATAGCGACTAATCAGCTTGTTATCCAGTCATTTACCAGATGCTTTTTTGAGTCTTTGGGACCTCTAGTAAATAGAATGATAGAAAAAGAGGGTACTAATTTCTTTATGGTTAGAGGTCCAACCTCTCTCTTAGTAAGGGCTATCCGAGAACAAGGAGACGATGCTCAGGCCACTTTCCTGGATCATATTTTGAATGAGCTAGAGATTTCCATCAAAAACTATAAAGAGCTCAACCAAGGAGAAGTGGAGTCTCTAGTGCAGGCAGAGTTCGAACAACTGGCTCAGGCAGCTGACATTGAAAGGGTGAACCTCCAAAATTTCTTGGATGCTTATACTACAAAAGCTGCTGAATATAATTCTAAGTTAGAATCGGTGATCTCAGCTGCTGAGCGGAGAGAGAAGAGGATTGCAGATCTGAAAATGGAGATTGCTCGTCTTGAAGAAGAACTAAAAAATGAAGTTACAGAGCACCAGACAGCGGTCCAACAAATTGATGCTCTTACTCAGGAAAGGAATGAGTATGTAGCAACACATAATGATGAGATTACTCGCCGAATGGTGGCCATGCCTGCTTTTAATAAAAAAAACTGGGATGGAAGAAGCCAGGAGAAGGGTGATGGCATCACGTGAAGAACGGTTGCAGATCCTGAAGCAGCAAATTGCTACTCTGATAATGCCTCCGTCTCAGTAGAACATTTTGTATCTTTTGTAGCACATGTGTTGTAATGTCTCATATTTTGATTAATAAAAGACATTTTGTTGTGGCTCTATCATTTATTGTATATCTTGTTCAGATATAAATAATAGAGATAGAAAATATATTCAGAGGTACATGACAAGATATATTTCTGAATTTTGTCGGAAAATAATCATATTCATTATATCTGCTCAGAGGTAATATGGACGTGGCAGAATATATCGAATATTATTATTTCAATTGACAACTTAATCAAGAACGATAAGTTGCTGATATGGATAATGAACGATAACGAATCGTCAAAAAGATGTGAACGAAATAAATCGTCAAAAGGAACGGGTAAACCGTCAAATGGTAGAATGAACGAACAAACCGTCAGATGGAGATGAATGAACGGATGAACCGTCAAATGATGATTAATGAACAGGTGAACCGTCAGGTGATAATGAACGGGCGAACTGTTGAATGAATCGAATGAAGGGATGAACCGTCAGATGATGATAAATGAATGGATGAACCATCGGATGAATATAAATGAACGGACGAACCGTCGGATGATGATAAATGAATGGATGAACCATCGGATGAATGTAAATGAACGGACGAACCATCGGATGATGATAAATGAATGGATGAACCATCGGATGAATGTAAATGAACGGACGAACCGTCGAATGATGATATCGTTTCATTGTTCGAGGAACCTCTGCCTATAAATAGAACAGAAATTCAGCAGAAAGGAGCACTTCCACTTTTCCAACATAAAAATATCATCTGGAGATGCACCCAAGAAAGTCGAAGTCACCCCAAAGGTCGAAGAAGGCGTTGAAGAACGTCCGGCCGAACTGGTTCAGCCAAAGCAGGCTGGAGCAGGTGAAGGTTCGTCTGCACCAAAACCACCGCGAGATATTCTGGACTTCCTGCTTGAACCAGGAAAGACTGAAGAAGAAGAGGCCATGAGGCTGGCTGCTTGCAAGTTCCTCGTGGGTTCCAGCAAGGAGGTTATCGACTCTTTTGCCGATTATGTCTTTGATAAGGACGGCAGTGGTCCGCGTCCCAATGTCGAGAAGGATGACAGTGATCTTCCTTGATATCATGTACTTGTCATTCATGATGAAATAAAATTTGAATTTTATTTATAAACTTGAACTTGTCTGATGATTTACAAGCATTTACATTTATATATAATACTTCTTAAGGAATTTGCCATTGATAGGCATCATAGCAATTCGACCATCGAGCTCTGAGAGTTGATAGGCTCCATTTGAAAAGACTTTGCTTATAACATAAGGTCCTTCCCACTTCGCATCGAATTTGCCTTTGCTCATGTGAGTCATAGTCATAGGACGTCTGACTGTTAGAACCAGTTCTCCTTGTTGAAAGGCTCTGACTTTAACTTTGCGGTTGAAAGTCTTCGAGATGTGGGCTTGATATAGCTCAATATGTTGCTGAGCCATTAACCGCTTCTCGTCGAGTGCCTCCAATTCTTGAAGTCGAAGAAGGTCATTGTTCTCTGTAGTGAGCTCATTGGCAATGGTAATCCTTAAAGAAAGGATTTGAAGTTCTAAAGGGAGAACTGCTTCACAACCGTACACCATAGAGAAAGGTGTAAAGCCTGTGGGATTGTGGACCGTAGTTCGATAGGCCCAAAGACATTCACCGAGCTTTTCACTCCAATTCCGTTTGTTAGTAGATACAAACTTCTTGAGGAGCTTGATAATAGTTTTATTGAAAGCTTCGGCTAATCCATTAGCAGCAGGATTATAGGCTGTCGAAGCGACGTTGTCAATTCGGTGATCATCGCAGAATCTTGTGAACTTTTGGCTGATGAATTGAGGTCCGTTGTCATGAATGATCCTTCGAGGGACACCAAATCGATAAATGACATGGTGTTTAACGAAGTTAATGACACTGCTGGTTTTGACTTCAACCAAAGGTATAGCTTCAGCCCACTTAGAGAAGTAATCTGTTATTGCTAAGATGAACAGATGTCCTCTAGAAGAAGGAGGATTAATAGGACCTATGATGTCCATGCCCCAAGCTTCAAAAGGCCAGGAAGCAGCTGTCGGATGTAAAAATTCTGAAGGTTGATGAATGAAATCTGCATGGATTTAACAAGCTCAACATTTTCTTGCATATTCAATGGCATCTGATACCATAGAGGGCCAGTAGTAACCCATACGTCGAATACGATCCTGTAGTTTAGGACCGGGTTGATGTGCCCCGCAGACACCGTCGTGAGCTTCACGCAGTACTTGTTTTGCTTCATCACTAGCTAGACAGCGTAGAAGAAGACCGTCATAAGTCCGTCGATAGAAAGTCTTAGTGGTTTGATTGTAGTAGAATCGTAGAGATCGTCGACGAACACTCGTGGCCTCTTTTGGATCTTCAGGAAGTATGTCATGGACTACGAAGTTGATAAAGGGAGTTCTCCAATCTTCGCTGATAACATTGACTTCAGTAAAATTACTGAACTCAATATTACGATTGTTTTCGACACAAAACAGTTCTCGATTAGAGATAACCACCACTTGTTATCTTCTGATGGGAATGGCTAAGACTGCTGCAAGATTGGCTAAGGCGTCTGCTTCAGTATTGCAAGCTCGGCGTACATAGTCGATGAAGAAAGCTTTGAATAATATAGCCATGTTGATTGCTGCTTCATGATAAGGTACCAGGTCTTGATGTCGAACTTTATAGGTTCCTCTAACCTGATTGACAACCAGCTTAGAGTCGCCGTAGACTTCGAGATATTCGATATCCAATTGCTTGGCTAACTGAAGGCCGATGAGTAGAGCATTGTACTCTGCTACATTATTGGAACAAGATTCATCTAGAGAGTAAGCTCTTTGAATAGTTGATCCGTCTGGAGAGACGAGGACAACTCTGACTCCTGCTTCAATAGCACCATTGGGTCCGACCCTGGATACACCGTCGAAAAATAAACACCAGGTTGGAAACTCTTCAGAGATTATATTGACTTCCAATGTCTCATATAGAATTTCATCGTAAAGCTTGGATGTTTCTGGTACGGGATGAGCCGCCAAGAAATCTGCCAATGCTTGACCTTTGACAGACTTTTGAGGAACATACACCATGTCATATTGGGCTAGAAGAATGGCCCATGTAGCCAGCCTAGAATTGAGTGTACTGGGCTTTTTCATGAGTACCCGAAGAGGATTAACTCGAGATATAACATGAATAGTTTGACCAATGATGTAATGCCTTGTCTTTCGAACAACAAACATAAGAGCTAGACATTCTTTTTCGACCGGACTATAATGGTGTTCAGCACCAATCATAGTACGACTGAGATAGTAGATGGCCTGTTCGTGACCCTCTTTATTCTTTTGGGCGAGTAAAGCACCCAACGAATGGTCCATAGCACGGACGTATATTAAGAATGGAATGCCAGAGATTGGTGGCACCAAGACTGGTGGGTTCATGAGATATCGTTTGATGTCGTCGAATGCTTGTTGACATTCTTCAGTCAAAATAAAAGATGCACCCTTCTTCATTAGTTGAGTGAATGGTCTGCAACGTCCAGACAAGTTCAAAATGAATCTCCTGATATATGCAATTCGACCTTGGAATCCTCGTAGCTCTTTTAGGTTGCGTGGAGGATGCATCTCTTGAATGGCTTTGATCTTCTCGGGATCCACGTGTATACCTTTAGAGGTAATGACGAAGCCAAGAAACTTACCACTAGAGACACCCAAGAATGACTTGGTGGGATTCATCTTGAGCTGATGTTGGCACATGAGATTGAAGATTGTTCTCAAATCTTGGATATGATCTTCTTTTAGACGACTTTTAACAGCGATATCGTCAATATAACATTCGACTATTTTACGAAGATGTTCTCTAAAAATGGTACTCATAGCCCGTTGGTAAGTTGCACCAGCGTTCTTGAGACCAAATGGCATCACCGTGTAGCAATAGACTCCCCGAGGAGTGCGGAAAGATGTGTATTTTTCATCTTCGGGATTCATCTTGATCTGATTGTACCCAGAGAATCCATCCATAAAAGATATTCGTTCGAACCCACAAGTATTGTCAATCATGACGTCCGTGATAGGGAGAGGAAATTTATCTTTTGGACATACTTTATTTAGATCTCGGAAGTCGATGCAAACTCGAACTTTGCCGGTTTTCTTCAGGACTGGAACAACGTTGGCTACCCAATCGGGATGTTCTTCTTCTCGAATAAAGCCACAAGCGATAAGCTTCTTGACTTCATCATCAATCGCATCCATCATTTCAGGCTTGAATCGTCGTTGCTGCTGTTTGACTGATTGTATTGGGCAAAATGTTTAGTTTGTGAGTAGCAATTTTAGGGTCTAAACCTGGCATATCTTCATAGCTCCAGGCAAAGACATCAATGTATTCTTTAATAAGAAGAATCAACTCTTGCTTATCTTCTTCTGGAAGGTTCTTGCTGATGAATATAGGACGAGATGACCCGCTTTCTCCTACATCAACTTGAACTAATTGATCTTCAGTAGGAGGTTCTCTTTGTTCGAATCGAAGTACCCACTGATTGTCCATCTGTTGAGCCCAAGGATCTGTTTCAGAACTTTCTTTAATATCTTCGTCATAGCCTTCTGGAAGTTCGACGGAGACCATGTTAGAAGATACGATCTCCCGATGGACTTTACCAATGCTGGTGTTAGAATCCTATGACCTAGAATCAGAAGAGTTAGAACGCTCCTCGCTATCAGATTCAGAGCCTGCTGGGGATAACATTGGAGGAGAAGCATATCCGAGACCTCTTTTGGTCCTGCTGTAATACATCTCTGACTTTTCTTGTGGAACAACGGTACGGAGAGGAGTCTTTCTGCCTTTACCATAGTTGAGGCCGCTTTTGAAGTCATAACCCATCTTACGGATGATGTCTTTTGATTGTTGACTGTAACGACGGAGTTGGAGATGTCCGGTATCGTTAAGTTTGATGTCATCCGTATAGCTGAATTCTTGTTCCGGTCCTTTACTAAAAAAGTATTGGACTTTCACTTTTCTTTCGAGCAGGAACAATACGATCAGAATCATCTGGATCTTCAAATAAAACTTCTGTTTGAAGAGATTGTACAACTCCCATTGTAAATGATTTGAAGCTATCTAATATATCTAAATAGCATTTAGTATGATAATAACATCAGTATACTGGAAATTTGATTCCTTTTCATTAATTTGTACATCTGAATTTACAGCATGACCTTTAGCCTTAGCAGGCTTGGTCAGATTGATTACAAGAGGGGGAGAAGAAGCACGTGGAGGAGGCTTGTTACGACGGAGGTCAATAACAAGTGGCTCAGAGGAGGTGAGCTCCCTTTTTTCCTTGTTATGAGTTAAATCAACAACAAGTGGCTCAGAAGAAGTGAGCTGCTTTTTGTTCTTGTTACGACGTAAGTCGATAACAAGTGGCTCAGAAGAGGTGAGCTCCCTTTTATCCTGATCATCATCAGTTGATTGCCTCTGGACTGGCAAGTGAATAGCCAGTGGTTTAGAAGACTGAGGATGAGAAATACGCCCTTTGATAGGTATAATAAGAGTGTCTTTGGGCACTGCTTCTTGGTCTTCTTCAGTATCCATGGCCAATACCACCTTCATAAATTCTTCTTTATACATACGAGCATCGTTGCAATACGCTTCGACACCCTTGAAAGGATAAAGGTCTGCAACTTTTTTGTGAACTTCTCCTTTATCATCAATATATTTAAAGCATTGATGAAGAGTTGATGGAACAACATTATGTTCATGGAGGAAGGGTCTTCCCAGGAGAGCGTTGTAAGAACAACCATGGTTGTCGATGATATAGAAGGTCACCTTTGTGCGAAGATTGCCTATTTGGAGTTTTAGGCGAATCTTACCCAAAGGCTCACTCCTTCCTTGGTTGAATCCCAAGATAGTGGTGACAATGCGTCTAGCATCGTCTTCGGCATGATGTGAGAGCAGACCCTGGATCTATCAGGATACGATCGACTTTCATCGAATCGACGTACCCTGTATAGTAGAGAGGACGATCATGTCTATTATCCTCCAGCAGCATATCATTCTGAGTGAAAGTGATGTTTGGAATCAATTCTAATACGCTGTGACAATGACGGCAAGAGACCGGTTCTGCTTTCGGCTTCTTGAGAAGAGTTAGGCAAGTTTCAGCCTGCATCAAGGCTTCACTTAAAGTTTCTCGAGTCTCTTTGGAAAGGCGCAAGAGTTCGAAGATTGATAGCCTAGCCGATGTATTGGCTAATTGAGCCAATATATCAAAGTTGTACGGCTTTTCAAGTCCTGTAGGAGATGATTTCTTCAGGGGTTTGTCAAAACGGACTTGTTGCTTGCCTTTGTCAGCAACCACCGGCTTGGGAGGAATAGGTACTACAACTGGTGAAGATGTAGAAGGGATCTCTTCAGTGGAAGCAGGTTGTACCGGAACAGGTTCAGAAGAAGAAGCAGGATTCTCTTGAGTATCAGGATACTCCTTCAAGTAAGCTTTCCCTGATCTGGTGCCTAGCAAAATTTCTTTGTCAACTATGGGGTCAAAAGATACCATGTTGCAAATCTTTGTCTTGCTTTTAGAGCTGTCTTTATTCTTAGAAGAAGAGGGCACTTCGAACTCGGAAACAAGATCTGGATGGATCCACATAACTTCGCCGTTGTCAAGCGACAAGGGGACGAGACCTTCATTTGGTGAAGGAAGAAGATTCACAATCTCAAGAGTAGCTTTAGAAATAGGAGTCACACCGTGCGATACCATTTGCGAAGAGAAGTCACCAAACTGAACTGAAACCACATTTACAGTAACAGTCTTCTCATCTTGCTGTAGAGTAACTACACCAGCATTGACAAGCTCTTGAATTTTTTCCTTGAGCACGTAGCATGCTCGAGTGGGGTGTCCAATGAATCTGTGGTAGACACAATATTTAGGATGATCAGTCTTACCGACTTCATCAGGTTTCTTTGGATCTGGGAGCTGAATCTTGTTGCTTTTGAGTAAGCACTCAAAAATGCTTGCAGTGTCATTCTCGTCGAAGGAATATTCTACTTTCGGACGAGGTTCCCTTGGTTGAGGTACAGAAGGAGTAGAAGTGGATGTAGGCGGAGCCACATTGACAGCCAAAGATTCTTTATTCTTGTTCAGATTGATGTTCAAAGTCTCTTTTGCTTTGCGGTTGTTCTGGCGATTACCACCACCTGATGTTTGGTGTTCATTCCGATCGGGGTTAGACATTTGTACCCCTAGTTACTTGAACTTCTCGGCACTCACTTCTGCAGCTTTGGCATTGACAATAAATGAGGGCCAATCTTGGAACTGGGTAGATCCTGTCCACATACTGATGATAGGCAAAAGATTTGCCTTACAAGTATCAATAGTGACATCAGCTGGAGTTCCGGGAGGTATCTTCAAGGCTTCACGGCAGAACCGTTCGATGAAACTCTCAGCAGTTTCATTGTGTTTTTGTTTGATTTTGTTGAGAGCCGACATAGTCATGTCGTTGAATCCTTCATAGAACCGTTCCAGGAAAATTTGCTTGAGACCTGAGAAAAAAGTAATACAACCATCGGGCAAACTTTTGTACCATTCGTATGCTACGCCGGCTAAACAACCGACGAACACTCTGGTAAGAAAAGCGTCATTTGACTGGAGTTGCACGGTCATTACCTCAAAATGATTGATGAACTGACTAGGAGAAGTACTGCCATCAAACAAAGAGATCGTTGGTATCTTGTACTTTGGCGGGAACGGGACCTCTTTCCACTCAACTGGATAGGGCTGCTTAATCCCTAATCTTTGCAAGTTGTCTTTCTCTTTGAAAGCTTCGAACTGAGTTCGCAAGAGTTTGACAGCTTCATTGGCGTCTTTAGATGATGAAGAAGGAACAGGTTGAGTTAGAGTGGTAGGAGGAGGAACAGCATTGTAAGCACTACCCCCAGCTCCTGACTGACTAGGTGTAGTTTGAACTTGTACATGAGGCATTTGAGGAGACACTACCCCCAGCCCAGTATTTGCAGGTACTGAAGATGCTATGATCTCTGGATTAGCAATAGGTACAGTCGGTAGTGTAGCATGTAGTTCCACTATGATAGAATGCATACTAGCAACCATTTCAGCCATGGTTTTTAGCTTGTCTTCTAATGCAGCGATTCGTTGTTCCTGATTTGCAGAAGTTGAAGCATCTGGATCTTCATTGACAACATAAGTTGTCACTTCTCTTGGTACAGTGGAAGACATTGTCTGTTCAGAGCTTTCGCTATATGCATCATAGTCGGAGAAAGAGTCATCTCCTGAGTGAGAGACAGGAAGATAACCCGAAGGACCTTGAAAAAGATTTCTTTGACCGATTGTGTCTCGGCTCTTGGATCGAGTATGTCGAAATACTCCTTCAGAGGATTCTTGGAGTAAGTCTAAATACCGCTGGCTTGGTTTACGGGGTTTACCGTGCTTGGAGCATCTTCTACCCCCAGTGTCTCGAGAAGTCATGTTGACAGAAGCATACAAGACTTCATCTTCTTCTGAAACTACTTCAGAGTTTGCAAAAGTTAGACGATCAAAGACAGATCTTTTTGTTGTTTGACAACAACACTGGATGATGACTTTGTGGTTGCAATAATGATCAGATGATTGAACTGAAGGTGTTGAAATAGTATCCCGTCTTTGTCTGAGATGTTCTCGGAGATCGGGAACAGCAGCAGGACGAGGAAAACTCTGACGGATCTGTTCTTTGATAATGTTCGGAACATGATTCTGATTCTTCAAATGTTTAGTCCCTTGAGTGTACAGGGAAGTGCTCACTTCATTGGCATAAGTGTCAGGATCTTTGGCCCTGGAAGTTTGTCTTTGATGTTTGATCTTCGGCATTGGCTGTTTGCATTTTGCCGAAGTTGGTCGATTGAGATATGTTCTTAAATCAGCAAACTCACCCCCAGGGGTTTCTGTCTGAGATACCAGCAGTTTTCCCTGTCTGGAACGGGAAATCTTGAGGGTTAGGAGATCTTGGAACTCTGCTACCGGAGTAGGCATAATACCTTTCTGATCAGTACAGGTTCTTTTAACATGGAAAGAAGAATCCTTGTTTGAAAGAATTTTTGTACTGGCTGGTGCCGAGGCATGTTCAGATTGATCTTCAACAGTAAAAACCGAAGAAGACTGAGAAAATACCAAAGGGCCGTTTCCTTTGTTTTAGAAAGAAGGGTTATCTAAAAAGCGTTTCCCTCTGTTGTCTTCCAAGTCGTGAGACAAGGAAGTTTGAGAAAAGACCAAAGGGCCTTTTCCTTTGTTTTGAAGAGGAGGAGGAATAGCCAAAGGACTACCCCCAGTGGATTGCGCAAGAGTAACAGGGTGTTGGAGAGGAGCAGCACTCTTCCTTTTGTTGTGAGAAGAAGAGAGTTTAGCCAAAAGGCTGTCATTCTTGGATTGCGCAGGAGCAGTTTGCGCATGAATGAATGGCGTACTAGTTTTGGCTATAGAAACTGTAGTTTGCGCACCAGGAGTTCTTGCTACAGAGTGCTTAGGGTGGACTCTTGATGCTAGAATATTGGTTTGTGCAGACAGATTGGCAGCCAATTGCGCCAGAGGCATAGGAGTTTTGTACTTGGCTAAGGCAGCATATGAAGTCTTCTGTGTACTAGCAACAGCAGATTGCGCAGCAGTAGCAGAGACAGATTATGCAGCAGGCTTGGTGACAGAAGCTTTGGACTGCACAGAAGTCTTGCTGGCAGAAACTTTGGACTGCGCAACAAACTTTGGGACCCACACTGGGCGCACTTTGCTCATAGCAGGAGTGGTTACAGTGCGAGGAGTGGTTTTGGAGTTGATCATGGCTTCGTAGGCAGTCTGGTTGATCTTTACAACCAGTGTCTTCTGCGTCTTTTCGATAGACGCTACGTCACATTGAGTTACTACTTCCTCGTCGGAGGAGAAAGTCGTCCCCAGCAGAGTCGCCATTTTGTTTGTAAAAACAAAAGTGTAGAACTTTATTGATACAATCTTTGTAAAAGATTACAATTTGTATTCTGGAAAAGTACAACTGTTGGAATCCAATCTAGAAGACGATTGCTTTATCCCTTGGACGATGTGAACTCTGAAGACGGAGCCTCTGAAGTTGAAGACAACTCTGGAATTGAAGGCAAAAAGCCTCGGAAGTAGAAGGCAAAAGCCTCGGAAGAATGCAGCAGCACTTGGACAAGAACTCCTGGACTCTCTGAACTTTAAAGTCTGATCTCCCTATGATCTGATCTCTGATCTATGATCTCTGATCCCCCTTGAATGGAGACTTGAAACTCTATTTATAGAGTTCTAGAAATAACTAACTTTTAGTTATTCTGGATTACGCAGGAATTGGTTTGCGCAACAGTGAACTGCGCAGGCAGTTGCTGGATCATGGGCCAACTGTCTTGGACACATGGCATCATTTGATTGAAATGCGCATGATCATGTATAGACGGTTGCCACGTACTGAACAAATGATGGCATGAATGCCACGTGTATTTTGTCATTTATGTTGATAGAACGCGCAACCTGAATTACGCTGGCTTTGGATTGCGCAGACTTGGACTTCGCAGGAATGGATTGCGCCAACATAGATTGCGCTGCCAGCTGTCCTCGAGCGCCGTGCTGCACGATTAAACGAACGGTCGCCTCGTTCTCCGCACTGTCAGTTGTCAGAAGATTTGATTTGTGTCAGGTAATGATGATGATTTGTCACGTCAGCCTGCGCGCTTAGTAGTGTGCGCAATCTAGCATGCGCAATCTGTATACTGCACAATCTGATGTCTGCGCAGTTCATTTGAAAGATTTACTTCTTGATCTTCTGACTTTGTTGATGTGTGCAACTTGATTTTTTAGGACCTACACACGAGCCTGGAGTTGCGCTCGTGCAAGGCAAGATGACAAGTTCTCAAATAGTTATCTTTTTATTTTGATATTAATACGCCAAGTCGAAACTTCACAAATCACATCAGAATATAAGACGCAGTATTGGAAGATAGAAATGCTTTTCATTCATAGCTTGCAACGAAGTGCAAGTCGTAATTATATTGGATACCGTTGCGGCTACATTGATTGAAAATAGAAGAAAATACATTCGACAAGTTGCCTGAACTAACCCTTATCGTCTCATACATTCGCCCCTTTATACATAAGTCGTCGACTTGAATTGGCTTCAAAATACTTCAGTATAGGAAGAGCTTCAAAATGCCTCTCCGTACTTCAGCTCCAGTTTAGTTGAGCGCGCCCGTCGCACCTGGAAAAATTGGGAAAATAGGATTAGCACACTTGCTAAGTGGACGAGACGAACCCACTCGTCTAAACCGACTCTGATTGTTAGGGTAGGCATGCTTTAGAGTTGTCTTTCTATTAGAACTAAATGAATTCAGTTCATATTCGATAGCCATCTTTGCGTAATAAAGCATACAGTGAACCATAACAATTTATCTTATTTCTTACCACGGCTGTGCTTGTCCCTGCATAAAAACAGAGATAATATTTACACCTGCATAAGACAATAGGTGAGCATGATACTATCTTATATGCGGTCATTGATGTTACACATCAGTGGGATTATCTCAACGGTATTTTGGCCCGCTCTGTTTAGGTTGTAAGCCTGACTGACGGTCCCGAAATGCATCAGTGCCGAAGCACGATTATTCATTCCCCCTAGGTCGATTCGATTCCGATGCCCCGGATATCGATTCGAGGAAAAATATCAACTTATGCACAAGCTTTCCATGACCATGCCAATGCGTGAATAGTTTAACATATGCAACAGTTTTGTATAGCACGGACAGTATTGAACGGCATTATCATTTCCACCAACTTATGCAACGATTCATTTTTCCCCAAGTCGTACTCCCGATTTAGCATCCCGTAGGCACCAAATTGTCTGAGGCATCATAACCCACGATCGACGTTTCATAATATTTTACAGCACGAAAAATAGTCTATCTTTTTACTAGAACCTTAAACTTTCTGGTTTATGTGATAGACTTGTATTTTTAGAGTGAATTACTCTAATTCGATAATTTTTTCCGAGTTCTTGGACTTAGTGGATTGGCATGCAATTAACTTGGCATCGTTCGATTTGAATGAATTCGAGGCAAGGAATAAGTTTGCGGGACATAGTAGAAAAGAAGGGGTCGAATCACCCACCGATTACTTTGCTTCGTGCAGGTCGTTGAAGCACTACGCAACGTCAATCTTTAGTTACGCGAGCTCCTGCAATGGAACCAACACTTTGTTAGATTTCCTTCTTTTCCCCTTGTATCGAAATTTGTAATTGCATCCATAAAAATGACGCGAAAGCACTTCAATCAAGCCCAGCGGCAAAGCTCCAAGAAAACCATACAGCGGTCCGATCCCGTCGAAGGGACTCTTATAGAGAGCTCACTCTCCGAGACGCAGTCCGCTGCATCTAGGACGTATTCCAACAGAAGTCGTTCAATTAGTTGGATCGATTCTCGTAACTTCCGTCCAAATCGATTTGAATCGATGCCGCAAGGCGTTAACGTTTACCAAGCTTAGCGATCGAGTCAGATGGCCATCTAAGTTCCCGGCCGATTTGACTCGGCGCAAGCATATTATGAAGTTCCGTCGCCTATCGAAAGCGGGGCGCTACATAATATACCACTAAGAAAAAGTTTCGTCCCGAAACTTAAGAACAAGGGTCTGACCTTAGTTTAAACGAACATCGTAGGGTACTTCTCTTTCATCTCCGCCTCCATCTCCCACGTCGACTCCTCGACTGTATGGTTCTGCCAAAGCACGCGGACCAAGGACATCGACCGATTTCGCAGCACCTTCTCCTTGTGGTCCAAAATTTGAATAGGCTCCTCCGAGTAAGACAATTCAGTACGTAGCTCCAACTGATCGAAGCTAACCACATGACTTGGATCGTGCACGTATTTTTGAAGTTGTGAAACGTGAAAAACATCGTGCACATCAGCTAAGGCAGGAGGTAGTGCGATCCGATAAGCAACCGTCGCAACTCGCTCAATAATCTCGAAGGGGCCTACAAATCTCGGGCTCAACTTGCCTTTAACGCCGAACTGCATCACACCGCATATGGACGTTACTTTTAGAAACACATGGTCCCCGGCCAAGAACTCTAGCGGTCGTTGACGAAGATCTGTGTAGCTCTTTTGTCGACTTTGTGCGATGCAGAGTCTATCTCGAATCAAGCGGACTTTTTTGACAGCCTGCTCCACTAGTTCCGGTCCAAGCACTAGTCGCTCTCCGACTTCATCCCAGCATATCAGCGAACGACACTTCCTCCCGTAGAGCGCTTCGTATGGAGCCATCTGAATGCTCAATTGATAACTGTTGTTATACGCAAACTCCGCAAGCAGCAAATGCGTATCCTAACTAGTCTTTAGGTCGATCGCACACAGACGCATCATGTCTTCTAAGATCTGATTGACTCTCTCCGTCTGACCGTCTGTTTGGGGATGGTACGCCGAACTAAAGTTTAGTTTGGTCCCCATCGTCGCTTGGAGGCTCGTCCAGAAATGCGATAGGAATCGCCCGTCTCTGTCCGAAATTATTGAGGCCGGTACCCCGTGCAGTCGAACAATTCATCGACGTAGATTTGTGCCAACCGATCGATGCTCCATCCTACTTTGATTGCAATGAAGTGAGACGACTTGGTCAATCTATCAACAATGACCCAAATCGCATCATTCCCTCGCGGCGTCTTCGGAAATCCTATAATGAAATCCATCGAGATATTGTCCCACTTCTACTCGGGAATGGCGATGTTCTGCAGCTCGCCGCCTGGCCTTTGGTGTTCTGCCTTCACTTGGTGACACGCCATGCATTGTGATACGAACGTAGCCACGTCTTTCTTCATGCCATGCCACCAGAAGTTTGTGCGCAAGTCCTTGTACATCTTGGTGCTTCCAGGATGTAACGAGTACTTCGTATAATGCGCCTCCGTCAGAATTTCTTTTCTGAGTTCGGCAGTTTCAGGAATGCAGAGCCTTCCCTTTAGTCGCATCGTCCCGTCTTCGTCTTCCGCAAAGTCAGTCGCCCTTCCCGTTGAAATCAGCTCGCGCATTTTCTTCAGGAATGAGTCGTCCTCCTGTGCGGTCTTTATCTTGCTAAGTAGGCTCGATCCTAACTTCAGCTGCGCTAGGTGCAGGTGTCGATACTCAATTCCGAGTTCGATACCCATCGTTTCAAGGTCCCACCGTATCTTCTTGTTTATGGCCAGTATTTCCATAAACATTCTGCTAAGTGCATCGGCGACCACGTTTCCCTTGCCCGGTGTATACTCGATCGTTAGCTCGTAATCTTTTATGAGTTTGAGCCAACGTCGCTGTCGTAGGTTGAGTTTTCGTTGCGTAAATAAGTATTTCAGGCTTTTGTGATCTGTGTAGATTCTGTATGCCACACCATAGAGGTAGTGCCGCCATAACTTCAACGCAAAGATGATCGCCGCCAATTCTAGGTCATGTGTCGGGTAGTTTTTTTCGTGCTGCGTCAACTGTCATGAAGCGTAGGAGTTGACTTTGTCTCTCTGCATGAGTATGCACCCGAGGCCAGTTTCCGACGCGTCGCTGAAAATCTGAAAGCCTTCTGGGCCATCTGGAAGTGCAAGGATTGGAGCTGAGACGAGCCGTTGATTCAACTCTTGAAAGCTGGATTCACAGTCGTCGCTCCACTCAAATACTACTCCCTTCTGGGTGAGGCGAGTCAGAGGCGACGCTAGTTTTGAAAAGCTTCACACGAATCTACGGTAGTAGCCCAGGAAACTTCGAATGTCGCTAGCCGAGGCAGATCATTTCCCATCCACCACCGCATCAATCTTCTTTGGGTCCACTGCGACACCTTCGACAGAGATTACGTGCCCGAGGAATGTCACGCTACTCATCCAGAACTCGCACTTACTCTGCTTGGCGTACAATTTGTTTTCACGCAGAATCTGCAGTACCATCTTCAAGTGTTCTGCATGCTCTTCTCGGTCCCTTGAGTAGATAAGGATGTCATCGATGAACATGACTACAAATTTATCGATTTGAGGTCGAAAGACTCGGTTCATCAGATCCATGAACGCGGCTGGGGCATTCGTCAAACCGAACGGCATGACGAGGAATTCGTAATGACCATATCGAGTGCGGAAGGCAGACTTCGATACGTCGTCGGACTTGATCTTCAATTGATGATAGCCTGAACGAAGATCAATTTTTGAAAATACTGATGCGCCTTGCAGTTGGTCAAACAAGTCGTCGATTCGCAGCAAAGGATACTTGTTTCGTACGGTCGCCTTGTTGAGTTCCCGATAGTCGATGCATAGCCGCAACGACCCATCCTTCTTCTTCACGAATAGCACGGAAGCTCCCCATGGAGAGATGTTAGGGCGAATAAATCTGCGGTCTAACAACTCTTGTAATTGCCCCTTCAGCTCTTTTAGTTCTGTTGGAGCCATTCGGTAAGGCGCCTTTGATATCGGTAGTGTATCCGGAAAGGTGTCGATGCAGAATTCAATTTCTCGATCCGGCGGTATCCCGGGCATCTCGTCAAGAAAAACGTCGAGAAAATCTGCCACAACATCAGTCTGCATTGTGTTTGTATTATCCGTCCGCGTGTCTCGAACTGATGCCAAGTATTCCGCGCAGCCGGAACGCAGCATACGCCTTGCCGAGATTGCCGATACCATCATCGCTGTCTTCGAGGCCGTACCGCACGAATATGAGAACTCTGTCTCGCCAGGAAGACGAAACACCACTCTCTTCTCCGCGCACTTGATCGTTGTACGACAAGCGCCCAACCAATCCATGCCCAGGATTATGTCGCAATCTTTGATGTCTAGCACGACGGCATCCAAGGATAGATATCTTTCCCCGACGCAAATATGGCCATCCCTACAAATAAAGTTCGCAGGCATATCGACTCCCGACGGAGTGCTAACGCTAATATTTATATCTAGTGATTGCATGGTTATTTTATTTTCTTTCGCATAATCAGCAGATATAAAGCTATGCGTCGCACCCGAATCGAATAGGACTCGAGCAGGTATATTTTTGTAGAGTAATATACCTGTTACAACAGTATCGGACGCAAATGCCTCATTCCGAGTTAAGGCATAAACTCGGCCTTGAGCTCCGTGGCGTTGGTTCTGCTGGTTGACGGGCACCGCATTCGCACCTTGCAGTATCGGCGCTTTATGCGGATTCGGGACGTTCCTCTGTGGGTTGTGTTGATTCGGACCTTTGTGTGGGCAATATGTAACTATGTGGCCTACCTCGCCACACTTGTAACAAGATATCGTGACACAGTCGACGGTTCGGTGCCCACGCCTGCCGCACCTGGTGCAGTGTTGACTGCCATGGCCTCGATCATCGAATCTGTTCGAACACTTTGTTATTCCCGATCCCCCGGCGCCGGCATCGTTAGGACGCTTGTTGAAGTGGTTACGGATGCCTTTACTCGAATTACGGCCAAAGATGCGGTCACTATCAAGAGCTGCATTATAGGATTCACGGTATGTTCGGCACCTTTGGTTCATGACGTCCCTTTGTAGTTCGTCATTTAGGCCTTGTTGGAAGCGTTCACACCATGCTTCCTTGTTGGACAGGAAGGCGCCGGCAAACTTTGCCAGCTTTGAGAATCTCGAATCATAATCGTCGACAGATATATTTTTATGTCGCAGCGTCATGAACTCGTCTTCTTTTTGTTGACAGACGGTGCGAGGAACGTACTGTTCGAGAAAGGCTTCCTTGAATATTTTCCAGGAAATCGTGGCATCTGTATCGGCTACATAGATTTCCTGCTTTTTAGCGGCCCACCAGTCGTACGCCCTCAGTTGCAGCTGTAACGCCGTACAAGTTACTCTCTAGGACCCTTCAATGCTAAGCAGATTAAACAGGTCCTCCATCTCCACGAGCCATCCCACGATCACATCAGGCTCCGCTCGACCGTTAAACTTTGGTGGATTCATATTGCGAAACTCTTTTGCCTTGAACAAGGAAAAAGAATTTATCATTTGCGGTTGAGTTTCTTCTTCCTCGTTTTTTTCTTAGTCGCCTTGTTTTTCCTCGGGCTCTTCGTCCGTCGTCTTGGTATTGCCCGTTATTCTGCTCACTACCTGAGTCAGGGCATTCATATGTTTCTGTTGTACCTCAAATTGGGCTTTGAATTGTGTCTGAAGCTGCTGCTGCTGCAGTTCCATCAACTGTAGCATCTTCTGCATAGTCGTCTCGCTAGGCTCAGTGCTTTTTGTGCTCGACGTACTATCTACAGTTTGGGTTGGGGCAGGATTGTTTCTTTTCTTAGTCATTCCTACAAAACATAGTAAACCCGTTAGTATTTTTCAAAATATCTACGGGCTTACCTGTATGGAACTTTTATTTCACGCAGCCTGTCGACAAGCATTCAATCGAGCCATCGCAACGAAAATTCCAACAATGAAACATCTTTCGAAAATCTGAGGAAACATAACTGTGCTCTGATACCAATTTGTCACGTCCCGAGTCGACAAACCGTTCGTCCCCGGTGTAACTTTGCCGATTCGATCGTCCTCGCTAAGGCGTGATGCCGCACGAGCCTGGAGTTGCGCTCATGCAAGGCAAGATGACAAGTTCTCAAATGGTTATCTTTTTATTTTGATATTAATACGCCAAGTCGAAACTTCACAAATCACATCAGAATATAAGACGCAGTATAGGAAGATAGAAATGCTTTTCATTCATAGCTTGAAACGAAGTACAAGTCGTAATTACATTGGATGCCGTTGCAGCTACATTGATTGAAAACAGAAGAAAATACATTCGACAAGTTGCCTGAACTAACGCTTGCCGTCCCATACATTCGTCCCTTTATACATAAGCCGTCGACTTGAATTGGCTACAAAATACTTCAGTATAGGAAGAGCTTCAAAACGCCTCTCCGTACTTCAGCTCCAGTTTAGTTGAGCGCGCCCGTCGCACCTGGAAAAATTGGGGGAATGAGATTAGCACACTTGCTAAGTGGACGAGACGAACCCACTCGTCTAAACCGACTCTGATTGTTAGGGTAGGCATGCTTCAGAGTTGTCTTTCTATTAGAACTAAATGAATTCAGTTCATATTCGATAGCCATCTTTGCGTAATAAAGCATACAGTGAACCATAGCAATTTATCATATTTCTTACCACGGCCGTGCTCGTCCCTGCATAAAAATAGAGATAATATTTACACCTGCATAAGACAATAGGTGAGCATGCTACTATCTTATATGCGGTCATTGATGTTACACATCACGTGGGACTATCTCAACGGCATTTCGGCCCGCTCAGTCTAGGTTGCAAGCCTGACTGACGGTCCTGAAATGCATCAGTGCCGAAGCACGATTATTTATTCCCCTAGGTCGATTCGATTCCGATGCTCCGGATATCGATTCGAGGAAAAATATCAGCTTGTGCACAAGCTGTCCATGACCATGCCAATGCGTGAATAGTTTAACATATGCAACAGTTTTGTATAGCGCGGACAGTATTGAACGACATTATCATTTCCCCCAACTTATGCAACGATTCATTTTTCTCCAAGTCGTACTCCCGATTTAGCGTTCCGTAGGCACCAAATTGTCCGAGGCATCATAACCCACGATCGACGTTTTATAATATTTTACAGCACGTAAAATAGTCTATCTTTTTACTAGAACCTTAAACTTTCTGGTTTATGTGATAGACTTGTATTTTTAGAGTGAATTACTCTAAATCGATAAGTTTTCCCGAGTTCTTGGACTTAGTGGATTGGCATACAATTAACTTGGCATCGTTCGATTTGAATGAATTCGAGGCAAGGAATAAGTTTGCGGGACAGAATAGAAAAGAAGGGGCCGAATCACCCACCGATTACTTTGCTTCGTGCAGGTCGTCGAAGCGCTACGCAATGTCAATCCTTAGTTACGCGAGCTCCTGCAATGTGTCACGCCCCGATTCCGTCGAATCGATAGTCGTCCCCCGGGCGTGATGCCGTACGAACCTAATTTGCGCTCGCACAAGGCATAGTCATAATGTAATCCGAGACACGAGATCTAAGAGAGTACGCAGACAAATTGAATTTCACAATAAGTAAAGGAACTTGATTCTTTATTGATAATGAACATCATTTACAGACTCCGGTACAAGATTCATTGACGCGCGGGCTACAACATGACTCGATTATATAAGAGTGCCGATGAGATAGTCGTTCCATACATTGCACACATTCCTCAATATACACAAGTATTCCAGTGACCTGGATGGAAGGGACGCTGAGTCATCTTCCTTGGACTGTCGATAGCCTTCAAAAGTGGAGTCTCAGAGAGAGAGTCTTCGACGCACGACCGAAGCTTCAAAAGTCACGAATGTCGCCGAGCTAGTTGGCGCGTCCTTCCTGGTTCGCGGGACCTGCAAGGAGCGAGGATCAGCACAGAACACATGTACTAACGAATGGCTAATTAAAATCCAAGCTCTGCATTTGATTCAAGAAGTTTCGTAAACATGTTAGCTAGCTATTTCAATGATCTTTCTAACCATCCTGATCGATTTGCATGTTAACATGTTTTGAGACAAGCATATGAAATTGTGTAATATTAAGCAAATATCACATTCATCCCGTGTCCCGTGCACTTGTTAAGTAGTGAAGAAAGGGTGTGAAGGCCACTGGCAATGTCAAGCCATCTCGGACTATAGCATTGGTTAGACGATGCCCCTTTCGCGTCGGGTAGCGATCCCTGTACGAAAGTGTCCGCATAACTCACGTCGATGAAGGGTTGGCGCTTGCTATTCTCGTTCCTCCCGGGCCGAATCGGTCCCTTGGCCTAGGCAACCGTTCGAGGAAACTACACCTTGTCAACAAGTTGTCCAATGACCGTTTTGCTTACTTAGTCATATCGTTGCGATAAACGTTAATCGATTCATTCATTGCTTTGCATAGGCTAAGTGGTTTTGCATAAAGAACATGTTTCTATTTCCAATACCAGCACTTGATAACAAGTTTTTCGTGAAGAATCGTGCTGCGATTTCTTTGATTCTATACTATTATGACAAGCATTCATTTTACTTCACATATTGAGTTTTGGAGTAGAGAGACGAGGCGAAGGAGGTCAGCCACTCGCCTTAGGCTTGCTTCAAGCGAGCGACCGGTTGGCTGTGCTGACGTCGCCTACGCGATCACCTGCCATCGCATAAGCAACTGATTAGAACACTGTATAATTCAAGGATATTCGATATGAATGCGAAGCTCGAAAATGCGTCACGAAAATCCATCGAAACATTCACGAAAAATGCATTCACAAAAATCAAAGCCAAAGCCAATTCAAGTGCGGCATGAAAACCAGAGCAACGGGAGGTCTCTCCCGACTCAGCCGCAGAGCCAATCCTCGAGGCGCAACCCGCTGAATATGGGACTTGGTTCCGAAGAAGCCATTCCATAACGTGGAATGGATCTTAATTCAACCGTTCCCATTCTATCGACTCGACCGATTCCGACCTATCGGTCCCGACCGAATCAATAGCAACAGTGTTCATTTCTCGCGCACCCCGTAGATGGAGACGGGAAACGATGTAGGGACGGGGCACTACACCATAACCAACTAATAAAAAGTTTCGTCCTCGAAACTTAAAGATGAAACCTACCTCTAAGAGAACAATAAAGGAAATTTTTCCTTCATCTCAGATTCAAGCTCCCACGTCGACTCTTCGACCGAGTGGTTCTTCCAGAGGACGCGGACAAGAGGGATCGCTCGATTGTGCAGTAGCTTATCCTTGCATTCAATGATTTGAACTGGCTCTTCAACGTAGGATAAGTCGAACTTTAGCTCCAGCTGGCCAAAGTCTACCACGTGGCTCGGATCGTGCACGTACTTTCGCAGTTGAGAGACATGGAAGACATTGTGTACACCTTCAAGCGCCAGCGGTAGGGCAATTTTGTAAGCCACTGGCGCGACCCGTTCAAGTATTTTGAACGGCCCAACGAATCTCGAACTCAACTTTCCTTTCGCGCCGAACCGAGTAACTCCCCGTATGGGCGACACTTTGAGAAACACGTGATCGCCTTCTTGGAACTCGAGTGGTCGACGATGAACGTCCGCATAGCTTTTCTGACGACTCTGTGCGGTCTTTAATCTTTCCCGAATGAGCCGAATTTTTTGCACGGTCTGTTCTACCAGTTCCGGACCGAGGATCTGCCGCTCTCCGACTTCGTCCTAGCAAATGGGTGATCGGCACTTGCGTCCATACAAGGCTTCATACGGCGCCATTTGAATGCTGGATTGATAGCTATTGTTGTACGCAAATTCGGCCAGAGGTAGATGATTGTTCCAGCTTGATTTGAAGTCAATTGTACAGAGTCGTAGCATGTCTTCGAGAATCTGATTGACGCACTCCGTTTGGCCGTCGGTCTGAGGATGGTAAGCTGAGCTGAACTGCAACTTGGTACCCAGTGCCGACTGAAGGCTACTCCAGAATTGCGACATGAACCGTGAATCCCGATAGGAGACGATGGATACCGGAACTCCGTGTAGCCGTACTATCTCATCAAGATATATCTGTGCCAGACGATCAACACTCCAAGTAACTTTGATGGCAATGAAATGCGCTGACTTGGTTAATCGATCGACGATGACCCATATGGCATCATTTCCCCGCGGCGTCTTCGGCAGACCAACAATGAAATCCATGCACACGTGCTGCCACTTCCATTCTGGAATCGCCAGATTCTGCATCTCTCTGCCTGGTGTTTGGTGTTCAGCTTTCACCTGCTGATAGGCCATGCATTGCGACACGAAGAGTGCCACATCTTTTTTCATCCCGTGCCACCAGAAGTTTGTGCGGAGGTCCTTGTACATCTTCGTGCTACCGGGATGTAAGGTGTATTCCGCATAGTGCACCTCCGACAGGATCTCCTTTCTGAGTTCTGAATCATCCAGAACGCATAGCCTACCCTTCAATCGAAGCACGTCGGTTTCGTCTTCCGCAAAGTCGGTCGTCCTGCCTGTCGAAATTAGCTCTCGCACTTTCTTCAGGTACGGATCGTCCGTCTGAGCGGTCTTGATCTTTTCAAGCAAGCTCGACTCTAACTGCAACTTTGCCAACTGCACATTCCGGAATCTGACTCGGAGCTCGATGCCCATCTCTTCTAGGTCACGTAGCAGTCTGGGGTCGATGGATAACGAGGCAATGTACTTCCGACTCAAGGTGTCTGCCACAATATTTCCCTTTTTCCGGCGTATAGTCGATAGTCAAGTCGTAATCCTTGATCAGTTCAAGCCAGCGCCTCTGCCGTAAGTTTAGTTTTCTCTACGTGAATAGATACTTGAGGCTCTTGTGATCGGTGTAGATCGTGTACGCCATGCCATAGAGGTAATGACGCCACAATTTTAACGCAAACACAATCGTCGCTAACTCCAGGTCGTGCGTGGGATAATTCTTCTCGTGCGGCTTTAGCTGTCGGGAAGCAAAAGATATCAACTTGTTCCGCTGCATCAGCACACACCCCAAGCCCTAACCGGACGCATCGCTGAATATCTGGAAACCCTCAGTCCCTTCTGGAAGCGGAGTATCGGGGCCGAGACGAGCCGTTGCTTTAATTCTTGGAATGAAGCTTCGCAGTCGTCTGACCAGTCAAATGCGACTCCTTTCTGGGTGAGGCGAGTCAGGGGTGATGCGATCTTTGCAAAGTCTTTCACGAAGCGTCGATAGTATCCCGCTAAGCCAAGGAAACTTCGAATCTCGCTGACGGACGTTGGCCGCTTCCAATCGACGACGGCTTCAACTTTCTTCGGGTCGACCGCAATACCTTTAGCATAAATGATGTGTCCGAGGAATGAGACGCTGCTAAGCCAAAATTCATATTTGCTTCGCTTCGCGTACAATTGATTTTTTCGAAGGGTCTGAAGCACGGTCCGCAGATGCTCAGTGTGTTGCTGCCTATTCTTCGAGTAGACGAGTATATCGTCGATAAAAACTACTACGAACTTGTCGAGGAATGGTCAAAACACCCGATTCATTAAATCTATGAAAGCAGCAGGGGCGTTCGTTAAGATGAACGACATTACCAGGAACTCGTAATGGCCGTATCGAGTGCGGAAGGCAGACTTCGGCACATCGTCCGGCTTGATCTTGAGTTGATGGTAACCCGAACGCAGATCAATTTTAGAGAATACCGTGGCTCCTTGAAGCTGATCAAACAGATCATCTATACGAGACAGGGGGTATTTGTTCCGGACGGTGGCTTTATTTATCTCGCGGTAGTCGATACAAAGACGCATAGAGCCATCCTTCTTCTTGACAAACAGCACGGGCGCTCCCCACGGTGAGACGCTGGGTCGGATGAATCCCTTGTCGAGCAATTCCTGTAACTGCACCTTGAGTTCTTTAAGATCTGTAGGGGCCATTTTGTACGGGGTCTTCGAGATCGGTCGAGTGTCGGGGAAGGTATCGATAGTAAACTCAATCTCTCGATCGGGCGGCATGCCGGGCAACTCGTCCGGAAACATATCGGGGAATTCTGCCACAACGTCGGTCTGACCCGCGTTTGCACCATCCAGTCGTATATCTCGAACGAAAGCTAGATAGCCTTCGCACCCGGAATGCAGCATCCGTCGAGCAGATATTGCGGAGATCACCATGCAGGTCGACGACGCCTCACCACACGAGTAGCAGAATTCAGGCACTCCAGGTATGCAGAATGTGACCTTCTTTTCAGCGCAGTCTATGGTTGCGTTGCACGGACCGAGCCAATCCATCCCTAAAATGATATCGTAGTCCTTAATGTTTAGAACTATCGCATCGAGACTGACCTTTTGACCACCTATACAGATAATTTCGTCTTCGCAGACTAAATTTGCAAGTAGTGGCATGCTCGATGGTACGTTAACAGAGAGATCGAGGCCCAGTGGGGTCAAGAAGAATTTGTGTTCGGCGGCAAAGTCCGCCGATATGAAACTATGCGTGGCACCTGAATCAAACAATACAAGAGCAGGTTTATTATTGAATTGCAGTATACCTGTCACGACTGTATCAGATGCGAACGCCTCGTCGCGAGTCATGGCGTAGACGCGGCCATGAGCATTGGGGCGGCGGTCTTGGCCATTCGGTTGTGCGATCGATAGAGCCCGAGGTGCTTGGCCTCGGTTCTGATGGTGTTGTTGGGGGCGTTGGTTCGGCCTAGCTTCCGGGCAGTTCTTTACGACGTGATTTTTGTTGCCGCAAACGAAACATGCACCGCTCTTCA
This sequence comes from Iris pallida, assembly GCA_029216955.1. Classification (NCBI taxonomy): domain Eukaryota; kingdom Viridiplantae; phylum Streptophyta; class Magnoliopsida; order Asparagales; family Iridaceae; genus Iris; species Iris pallida. The sequence continues at coordinate 3,701,587 of JANAVB010001000.1, read as the reverse complement.
ATCGGCACTCGACGGCCAAGTGCCCCTCCTTGTGGCAGAACTCGTAGACTACTCGATCCTTCGTTTGGTTGCCGCCTCCGTTGCCACGATTTTGACGCTTATGAGCGTTGTTCCCTCCCGCATTATTACGGCATTTGTTATTAAAGTTAACAGTGCCGGTAGTAGTAGGAGGATACTCGGACTCCAGATGGATGGCATGGTTGAGTGTCTCGCCCACAGTTTTGTATTCTGATACTGTGACATGAGCACGGATAGTAGAATGCAGGCCCACTACAAATCGTTTAGCTTGACTCGCAGTGGTAGGTAGATAATCTCCAGTGAACTTGGCCAGTTTGATGAATTCGGTCGCATATTGTCGTACAGTCATATTCTCTTACGTCAACTGCATGAACTTGTTTTCCTTTTCCTGTCGCACTGCTGCAGAAAGATATTCATTCTCGAACGCATTTCTGAATGTCGCCCATGAGATCGTCGCCGTATCTTCTTCACGTCGAATAGCCCGCTTCTGCACAGCCCACCAATCGTGCGCGTTCATTCAAAGTAAAAGTTGAGCACACGCGACTTTCTTCGAGTCCTCGACACCCAGCAGCTCGAACTTGTCTTCCAGCTCCTCCAACCAGTCAATCGCCACGGAGGGATCTTCTGTGCCGTTGAAGGAAGTACGACAGCTTTTTGTGAATTTTGACACGTCGAAGTTAGAACTTCTCGGTGTGCAGGTGAGAGCGTGGGCGCCACTGGTTCAGCTTCGTTGGACCGAACCGCAGGCTAGGTCGCGATAGGTGTCATCGTTGAGTTGTTGTTGTTGCCGACGACCGACTGTACGATCTGTTGGAGGATATTCAGCTGCTGCTGCTGCAGCTTGAATTGAGCCTCGAACCGATTCTCAAATTGAGCCTGACGAGCCTCCGCTTGCTGACGATGGAGCTTGTTTTGACGTTGCTGCATTTCAAGCATCTACAGCAAACGTTGCATCGGGTTGCCGGAAGATCCGACTATGGTAGGCGTCATTCCCGTTGGGTTAGTGGAATGCCCGGGTCTAGAAGCACTCGATCTGCTGGAAGCGCTCGTCTCGTCTTCCGCCTGAGCTCCCGTAACTGCAGGAAAAAGAAAGCAACTCTCGTTAGTTTCGAAAAATATCCTGGGTTCAGCGTATGGAACAACTCATCTCATCGACACGAGGTCAGCGGTTAGAGACTAGAACTCGACATTGGAGGCCAAGGACGTAAAGCCGTGCTCTGATACCATTATGTCATGCCCCGATTCCGTCGAATCGATAGTCGTCCCCCGGGCATGATGCCGTACGAACCTAATTTGCGCTCGCACAAGGCATAGTCATAAGGTAATCCGAGACACGAGATCTAAGAGAGTACGCAGACAAATTAAATTTCACAATAAGTAAAGGAACTTGATTCTTTATTGATAATGAACATCATTTACAGACTCCGGTACAAGACTCATTGCCGTACGGGCTACAACATGACTCGATTATAAAAGAGTGCCGATGAGATAGTCGTTCCATACATTGCACACATCCCTCAATATACACAAGTATTCCAGTGACCTGGATGGGAGGGACGCTGAGTCATCTTCCTTGGACTGTCGAGAGCCTTCAAAAGTGGAGTCTCAAAGAGAGAGAGACTTCGACGCACGGCCGAAGCTTCAAAAGTCACGAACGTCGTCGAGCTAGTTGGCACGTCCTTCCTGGTTCGCGGGACCTGCAAGGAGCGAGGATCAGCACAGAACACATGTACTGGCGAATGGCTAATTAAAATCCAAGCTCTGCATTTGATTCAAGAAGTTTCGTAAACATGTTAGCTAGCTATTTCAATGATCTTTCTAACCATCCTGATCGATTTGCATGTTAACATGTTTTGAGACAAGCATATAAAATTATGTAATATTAAGCAAATATCACATTCATCCCGTGTCCCGTGCACTTGTTAAGTAGTGAAGAAAGGGTGTGAAGGCCACTGGCAATGTCAAGCCATCTCGGACTATAGCATTGGTTAGGCGACGCCCCTTTCACGTCGGGTAGCGAGCCCTGTGCGAAAGTGCCCACATAACTCACGCCGATGAATGGTTGGCGCTTGCTATTCTCGTTCCTTCCGGGCCGAATCGGTCCCTTGGCCTAGGCAACCGTTCGAGGAAACTACACCTTGTCGACAAGTTATCCAATGACCGTTTTGCTTACTTAGTCGTATCGTTGCGATAAACGTTAATCGATTCATTCATTGCTTTGCATAGGCTAAGTGGTTTTGCATAAAGAACATATTTCTATTTCCAATACCAGCAGTTGATAACAAGTTTTTCGTGAAGAATCGTGCTACGATTTTTTTAATTCTATACTATTATGACAAGCATTCATTTTACTTCACATATTGAGTTTTGGAGTAGAGGGACGAGGCGAAGGAGGTCAGCCACTCGCCTTAGGCTTGCTTCAAGCAAGCGACCGATTGGCTGCGCTGACATCGCTTACGCGATCACCTGCAATCGCATAAGCAACTGATTAGAATACTGTATAATTCAAGGATATTCGATATGAATGCGAAGCTCGAAAATGCGTCACGAAAATCCATCGAAACATTCACGAAAAACGCATTCACGAAAACCAAAGCCAAAGCCAATTCAAGTGCGGCATCAAAACTAGAACAACGGGAGGTCTATCCCGACTCAGCCGCAGAGCCAATCCTCGAGGCACAACCCGCTGAATATGGGACTTGGTTCCGAAGAAGCCATTCCATAACGTGGAATGGATCTTAATTCAACTGTTCTTGTTCGATCGACTCGACCGATTCTGACCTATCGGTCCCGACCGAATCAATAGCGACAGTGTTCCTTTCTCGCACACCCCGTGGACGAAGATGGGGCACTATGTAGGTGCGGGGCACTACACAATGGCACCAACACTTTGTTAGATTTCCTTTTTTTCCCTTACATCGAAATTTATAATTACATCCATAAAAACGACGCAAAAGTACTTCAATCAAGCCCAGCGGCAAAGCTCCAAGAAAACCATACAGCGGTCCGATCCCGTCGAAGGGACTCTTATAGAGAGCTCATCGTCGAGACGCAGCCCGCTGCATCTAGGACTTATTCCAACAGAAGTCGTTCCATTAGTTGGATCGATTCTCATAACTTCCGTCTAAATCGATTTGAATCGATGCCGCAAGGCGTTAACGTTTACCAAGCTTAGCGATCGAGTCAGATGGCCATCTAAGTTCCCGGCCGATCTGACTCGGTGCAAGCATATTATGAAGTTCCGTCGCCTATCGAAAGTGGGGCGCTACAACCACCACCATCACCATTTATTAACCCACACTCTTTTCTCTCTTCTTATTTATTTTTTTTTTTCCACCATCACTTCTCCACCAACCTGAGAGAGTGGAAGGTTTAGGCAAGTGCATCTTGCTTCATGGAGGAACTCAACTTTTGTTGTTCCATTATCTTCCTCACAACATTCTAAGACACTTTAGTACTTAGCATTTTTAATTTCCATGGCTCATTTCGTGTAGATCTAAGCTTATTGTATTTTCAGATTTCTTGGGTTTTGATCTATTAAACCTTGTTATTTTCAAGTTTTGATGGTTCCATGTTGTAGAGAATTTTGTTCTACCCCATTTTGACCTATAGAAGTTCAAATTTGGACCTATAATGAAGGTTTTATGGAGCTTGGAAGCTATGGGTTCCATGGCCATCCTTCTCAGATTTTCGGAGAAGATGGACACCCATTTACCCAGCCGTATAGATGAGTACCCATCTACTCAGTCGCATGGGATTCTGTTCACCCAGCCGCATAGATGAGTACCCATCTACTCAGCCGCATGAGACTCATTCACCCAGCCGCATAGATGAGTACCCATCTACTCAGCTGCATGGAATTCTATTCACCCAGCCGCATAAATGAGTACCCATCTACTCAGTCGCATGGGATTCTGTTCACCCAGCTGCATAGATGAGTACCCATCTACTCAGCCGCATGAAACTCATTCACCCAGTCGTATGAGACCCCGTTCACCTTGCCGCATGAGACTCGTTTACCCAGCCGCATAGATGGGTATCCATCTAACCCGCCGCATAGATGGGTACCCATTTTAGTGCCCCATCCCGTTCAGTCAATCGGCAGAATCAAAATGCCAACGGCGTTCGGACTTAGCCTTACAACGGCTACTTGGAGACATCGCTCGGTCGAGGCGATCGCTCGCTCATGTGGGATAGTTTCGGTGAACTTGCCTCATCTTAGCCTTCACCTAATAAATCGTATGTTTTCAACTTGCACAAGTAGGCTTGATAATAAAAGAGACGAATCCACATAGCTAAAGGGAATAATCCTGACGGGCCGAATTGAGTTAGAATATGGAAGGTCCAACGATCGTCTTAGAGTTAGTGCACGACGTGCTTTGAAAATGACACTCGATCCTTCGTCCCGTGGCTTGGGAGAAGGAAAGTTGGTTGAGTAGGCAAAGTCATGAATCGTAGCCTAAGTCATAGGCGTCGCCCGCATGAATGCTTCATAAAGCATGCACGGTCCCATCGCCCAAAGCTTGGCATAGCCTTGACCCGTCCTATGAGTTAAGTTGCGTCGCACGACTGCTGGCATAAGTCTAGGCGTCCAAATGACTTGGTCATTCAGAAGTCGAGCGCATGCGCGACACGTTTTCGCAATGTGAGGCTTGACGTAGCATTTGCTCGTTGAGTCGTTGTGCGTTAAGTCAGGCAGGTTATGTTAGGCTATCAGAGTGGAAGCAAGTACGGTCCTACGAGTTCTACAGTTGGGTATAACCACATAGTCTTACGGTCTCAAGACCCGTTGACTTGGGCAGGAGTGTCGCGTAAAGCACGATTGGCTTAAGGCACGACGCACGAACTTAGTGTTTAAGGCATGAACCACGGTTGATTTAATGAGTTTTGGAGGAAGGACTATCGAATAGGCATTGAGTTGAATGAAATGATATGGTAACAGGAAGAAGGCTCGCGACCGTGGGTCGTCGAGGGATCTCAAGGATAGAAGTGATTGATATTGGTTTGAAAGAGATGGTAACATTGAAAGAGGAATGACTGTGTGAGACGTCAATTTGTGTCGAGTCTTGTATGGTCAGTGGACAACTTGTCCACAAGAAAAAGTTTCCACGAGCAGCAACCCTGGGCGCCGAGGGACCGCGTCATTCCGGAGGGAAACACGGTATAGCCGTAGCTGGACGAACCGCTCGGGTTATTCGGAAACTTTTTTCGGGGCTAGCTACTTGCGATGAAAGGGTCTTCGAATAACAAGGCTATAACTCCACAATAGCTTGTGGTGTTAGTGACCAATTCATATAGATGGGTGGCCACAAGCGGCAATTCGCGTGTGTGCCTTTGGATTTAGTCTAGTTGAATGTGTGTATGGTTGGAACACAAGTGTTTGGGCTTAAGAATGGCTACAACATAGACGACGTGCGTCGGCACGAGATGTGGCGTCGAGTCTTAAGTTATCGGCATATAAGTTTGCATAAGTTGGAATTGAGTTATCTTGAGTTTAAGTCAGGAAACGCCGCAAACGCAAAGTTGGTCGAGTGACACTTAGTTCACAAGTTGGATGGGTCAATTGATGATTTAGTAGCAAAAAGGGCCGAAAGACGGCAAGGGCCGTAAGGCAGCTGTCACCCCCAATTTTCAAATTAGGGGTATTTTCGTCATTTTCAAGTTTTATAATATTTTAGGAATTTTATTTGATTTTATATGATTTTTAGGAATTTATTTGAGTCGGTTTGAATTTTACCCAATTCGGACTCAATTTGGAGACCCGGGTAGCCTGGACACTAGTGGGACCCACATACTAGCTGAGCTTGGCCCACATACCATCATAATAGGGCTAGAAACCATAAACCCTATTTCCATGACTTAATTAGTCTTTTTAGAGGCTTAAATTGTATTTAGAATAAACCGAACCAAACCCGAACCAAACCGAACCAAGTCTATTGGGTTTGGGGGCTTATTGGATCAACACCCAAACCCAATAAGACCCCCCTTTGGCCGGCCATAAGAGGAGCACCCCTCCCCTTTACTTCATCTTAAAGTAACTCTCTCTCGCTAATTTCTTTCTTCTTCCCAAGCTTCATCTTCCTCCAAGCAACCCAAACCTAGGTAAGTTTTAATTCTCCATTTATTCCTTTTTAGCTTTATTTTCTTCACCAATATTGTAGAGGAAATGATTCTCCACACCTTGCCCCTAGAATTTGTAGGATTCCGTAGAAATATAGGCTAAGGATTTATCATGGTTTAATCCTTTTTTAGAGTGGTATATATATATTGCATATGTATGTATCAATGCTCATAGTTGTGCATTAGAGCCTTAGAGTTGTGCATGAGAGCCTTGTAGTTGTGCAGGAATACCTTAGAAGTGTGCAAAATGCTATTCAGGAAAAACTGTGTAGTAGAGCCTTAAAGGTGAGCAGAGTAGCCTTAAAGGTGAGCAGAAGTGCCTTAAAGGTGAGCACGAGAGCCTTAAAGGTGTGCAGGTTGTCACAGTGTACTAAAATCCGAGAAATTGAGTATTTTGTGTGTTGTGCTTTATGTGCGGGTGTAAGGGGGATTGGAGAGTGTGTGTGGGGGGGAAAATGGAAGTAGTGGTGGTATGTGAGGGTGTGTGTGTTTGTATTTATATATAGATATAGATATGTGTATGTATTTATATGTATATGGATATGGGTGTGTATGTATATATATATAGAGAGAGAGTAGGAAGAAAATTAGAATAGGAAAGGATAAGAGAAAGGAGATAAGGAATTAGAAAGGGAAGAAAGAGAAGGAAATTAGAAGAAGAAGTTAGAGGAAGAGTTAAGAAGAAGAATTAGAATAGGAGCTACAAGGAAGTTTTGGAGGAAAGCGAGTTAGAGGGTGAAACGGAGCCCGGAGTATCGAAACGCGATGAAACTTGACGTAGGCCTAGGTTATGTGAATTAGATTTTGCGGGTAGGCTCCCGAGTTGAAATCGGAGTCGTAGGGCGCCGGTATCGCGCCGTATCAGTGCGTATCTTGAAATATTCAAGATATCTGGAACGGGCCGTAAGATGGACTAGACGTCCACTTTATCTAGGTATTTTGGTAGGTAACGAACCTATAGGATAGTACCCTACTACCCTAGGGAGCACGGGTTAAAATATCAAGCGTAGGTAGGCTATCTAGATAATCGCCGAAGGTAGAATTTTACCCTTTTTAAGGGTAAATTAAGAAATTGGCCTACGGTCGAGAATTTGAGTTTGAAGTCCAAGATGGACTTGGATATGGGTTGTATAGGTTGGTAATGAGTAGAATTAGCCATCTAAACCTAGTCTTGAACCCGGTTGACCACGGTTGACTTTTTAGACTAAAAGTCAACTATGGGTCAACACGTTACCCAATTTAGTTCCAAATTCCATTTAACTTGGACAGTTGACTAAAAGTCAACTATTAGTCACCAGTGACCTAGAGTTGACCTAGAGTTGACCAGAGTTGACCCGTTGACCAAAAGTCAACGGTATGCCAGTTTTCGACCTAGTTTGATTCGGATTGACTTCTAATGTTCTTCCATGACCAAGATCGACTCGACTAGACATGTCTTGACCTAGAATGACTAAATAGGATTTAATTTGATTTAAATTTACTTCCTAAACTTAGTATTGATACGTCTTGTTCTCTATAGGTCCTCGAGACACTGCAGTTGATCCGGTCGACATATTTTATCATCTTACAGGCGAGTACATTCTCTGATACTTATTCCCAATTTATGATAACTGTTATGATTCGTGTACTTAGTGTTGATATGCTTATTTCTGACACATGGTTCTCACGGATTGGTGTTCTTGGATCCCGACGAGAGATGTTTTCTCCTTCTTAGGTTGGGATGTATTGTGCAAGCACCCTTGTAGCTCTTGCTCAATATATGGTCACTGATTCTAGAGAAGGCTAGCTACCTTCTCATTAGAATCCCGTGCAGTGACGTGTCCTGTTTGGATCCATTCTACCTGTTGGGGTAGGGGGAGTAGTAGCGTAGGCCTGTGATCAGATCCATCCCGCATTCCCGAACAGTGTGAGCCATATACCGTACTTATGACTTGCCAGGCCGATTCTTGACAGGTACCCAAGCCGATCACAAGCTGAAACTATTACTCACACACATTAGATATATAGCTTACCTTGATTTGTGTACATGCCATGCTTCAGTTCTACTTTCTTGTTCTAGCTCTAGCTTTACAGCTTACCATGCCATGATACATACATGTACACTCCATGATTCATTGTATATGCTCTATTTACAATCTTATAGCTTTTATTCTATCTTGAGATCTGTTATGAGATATATGTACTCGTTCCATCCTGACTGGACTGTTGATAAAATATTACAGATGCCGACGAGGGAGATTGTAGTACCTACTACGGTCCGGACGACGTAGTGGGCCTAGACTTGGTCCCGCAGGGCGTAGCTCCGCCTGACAAGACCATACCTCTTGTTTAGTTAGAGTAGGTCTTTGTACTGGACTTTGTTTCCAGTTACTTTTGAGACTGTATTTATATTTGGACTGTATTAGAGACTGGACTTGTATATTATTTGTATTTGGACTTGACAGGTTATATTTTATCGTCTTGTTGTCTTTATCTTTCAGTCTTTACTTTATCATCTTAGAGTTGTGATTGAGTACTTATATATATTCATTGCTTGTCCTCCGTTCGGAGTTGACTATATTCTCGACAGGTTTTGTTATATATATAAACTGTTGTCAGACTAGAAAATCCACAGCGTTCCGTGCCATTTTTCCAGTGAGGGATGGGCGTTGTCGCGTCACGTGCCCTTTTAGCGGGTGCGGGTCGTAACACATTTTAGTGGTGGCCCACGCAGGTCCTGAAGTCGCAATTAGTGCGATGTCGTAGCGGCACTCGTCTTAGAGTGTTGACTATGAGCCTGTGTTACCCATAGGAAGTAGTAAACTAAGAGTGCTCAATCACAGTAGGATCTTTCCTTGCTTATCTTGCTTACCGTCTTTGATATTGATTTACTGCATTCTAGCTGTCCTCCTTTGATATTGCCTTCATGTGCCATATTGATATCTTCTTTTCAATTTGTCTCCAGGATAGTGATGACTCATTCTCCTGGCGAGGAGCACGGGGAGACGGAGAGGTCTGCCACCTCTGGCGGACAGGCTCCGATCACTTCTCCGGCTGATGGGATTTCTGTTGGGGCTCTCGGAGGTACTCCTCCAGCTACCTCGATGACCGTCCCTGGGGCCATTGCGGGTGCTCTTCCCATAGTGTCGGGGGCTACAGCGGAAGCTGCTGGGGGAGTTCTTCCTCCTCAGCAGGGGACTCCTCCGGTGATGATAGGAGCTATTCCTCCATTGTCTTCTCTGCCCACAGACATGAGGCAGATGCTAGCGTTCTTTCACCAGGTGCTGGAGTCCCAGCGGGCCCAGCACGAGGCTCAGTTGAGGCAGACAGAGGCCATGTGCCAGGGCATAGAGGATGCACACAGGTTGGCTATGGCGGCAGTAGTGCGTGGGGCTCCACAGAGGGAGGTTCAGCAGCAACAGCAGCCGAAGATCGGGGATATCCAGGCTTTCAAGAAGCTTGGTCCGAGGGATTTCAAGGGGACCGAGGGCATTATTTATGATGATGACTGGCTCGAGGATATCGAGCGCCATATGAGGGCCTGCCGCCTAGCAGACGACCTGAAGGTCGAGGCGGTTGGGTTACAGTTGTTAGATATTGCCCGGACATGGTTCCGGAACGAGCCGGCTCTTGCAGGAGAGGGCCATACTTGGGCTGAGTTTCGGGCCCTGTTCAGAGAGAAGTTCTTTTCTCCTACGGACAAGATCGGCCTCGTGCGGCAGTTCCAGAACCTACAGCATGGCAGTATGACCGTAGAGGAGTATGCGGCGGAGTTCGGCCGGTTGAGCCGATACGCCGAGTACATGGTGAGTGACCCGGTGATCCGAACGGAGCGCTTCCGGGAGGGATTGACATGGGATATCAAGATCCTGATCCCTTCCTTCTATGCGACATATGCGGAGGTTTATGCGGAGGCTCGGAAGGTGGAGAGGGAGTGGGGCTTGAAGCCGAAGAGGGATCAAGATTTGTTTTCAGGGGCCAGTAGCAGCGCAGGGCCTGCTAAGCGCCCTCAGCTTCAGCATCAGTCGTTCCAGCATCACCAGCAGCAGGGGCAGGCCAGAGCATCTGTCCAGAGGAGTCAGCAGCGTCTGGGGCAGGATGATCCACCGTGCCACTTCTGTAAGAAGCCCGGTCACCTCTTCGAGTTCTGTAGGAGGAGACTGGGGCTGTGTCTCTTTTGCGGTGCCGCTGGGCATCAGATACGGGAGTGTCCCAAGAACCCCCGTGTTACTGGAGCTTCTCAGAGGGCACCTGTTCAGAGGGCACCAGCTAGTGTGCCGGTAGTTCAGCAGCGAGGTCTGCTTCCGACTCAGCAGCAGCAGTTTGTTCAGCACCGCCAGCAGAGGGGTGGTCAGGGTAGAGCCTTTGCTCTTACAGCCGAGGAGATGGAGCCTATTGCGGATGTTGTCGCAGGTTCTATTCTGCTCGATTCTTTTCCAGTTTTTGGCCTTATTTGATTCTGGTGCTACGCACAGTTTTGTGTCTGTTTCTCTTGTTCTTAGGCACAATATTATTGCTGAATATCTGGGTAGGACTTGCAAAATTATGACTGGGAATGGCATCATCCTAGTTAATAATGTTTGCAAGGTGCGAAGAGTTTCTTTGAGAGGCCGGGAGTTGAGTGCGTGTTTGCTCGTAATGCCACTTCCGAGTTACGATGTGGTACTCGGTATGGATTGGTTGAGCACGCACCACGCTAGCATCGACTGCAGAGGGGGCAGGATTCTATTTAGGCCGTCGGGAGAGCCGGAGTATGAGTTCACCAGGGTGCAGTGGAGCAGGGAGATGGATTCTGCGGAGCGTTGTTGGCGGGGCCGGTGTTGCCACATCCACTCATTGCTGAGTTCTTGGATGTCTTTCCCGAGGAGCTGCCCGGGATGCCGCCAGATCATGATGTTGAGTTTTCTATAGATCTAGTGCCGGGTGCTGAGCCTATCTCCCAGCACGTCTATAGAATCAACAACAGTGAGTTAGCGGAGCTGAAGAGACAGGTCGACGAGCTGGAGGACAAGGGCTTTATTCGATCTAGTTCTTCACCTTGGGGCGCGCCAGTTCTTTTCGTCCCCAAGAAGGATGGTACGGTACGTCTGTGTATTGATTACAGGGCGCTCAACAACCTTACCATCAAGAACAAGTATCCTTTGCCGAGGATTGATGACTTGTTCGACCAGTTGAGCGGCACGAGGGTGTTCTCGAAGATCGACTTGCGTACCGGGTACCATTAGCTGAAGGTGAAGTGGGATGACATTCCGAAGACTGCCTTTCGGACCCGCTATGGCCAGTATGAGTATACCGTCATGCCGTTTGGGTTGACCAACGCCCCGACGGTATTCATAAACTTGATGAACAAGGTATTTCATCAGTACCTTGACAAGTTCGTGGTGGTCTTCATTGATGACATTCTCATCTATTCGAAGACACCAGAGGAGCACGAGGAGCACCTGAGGATTGTGTTGGATACTCTCAGGAGGGAGCAGCTGTATGGGAAGCTGTCCAAATGCGAGTTCTTCTTGGATCGCATGGAGTTCCTAGGCCATGTTGTCTCTGGCGAGGGAATTTCAGTGGATCCGAAGAAGATTTCTGCAGTGGAGTCCTGGTCTACGCCGAGCTCAGTAGCAGAGGTTCGGAGTTTTCTGGATCTGGCAGGTTACTACCGGAGGTTCGTGCAGGACTTTTCCAGGATTGCCCAGCCGATGACCCGCCTTACCAGGAAGGACGAGGAGTTTGTTTGGTCCGATGAGTGCCAGGCCGCCTTCGAGGAGTTGAAGGCGAGGTTGACTACAGCTCCTATCTTGACGCTGCCATCTGGATCTGGTGGTTATACGATCTACAGTGATGCTTCAGGACGGGGTTTGGGTTGTGTGCTTCAGCAACACGGGAAGGTAATTGCCTATGCATCTAGGCAGTTATGTCCTCATGAGAGGAATTACCCTACCCACGATCTGGAGCTGGCAGCGGTCATCTTTGCTTTGAAGCTGTAGAAACACTATCTGTACGGAGAGCGAGTTAAGATCTATACAGATCACAAGAGCTTGAAGTACGTGTTTACCCAGAAGGAGCTGAATATGAGGCAGAGGCGATGGTTAGAGCTGATGAAGGATTTTGATATATCCTTACAGTACCATCCGGGGAAGGCCAACGTGGTCGCGGATGCTTTGAGCAGGTATCCCGTGGCCATGTGTTTGACGATGGATCGTCACCTTCTGGCAGATCTGGAGAGCTTGGGTATAGAGGTAATAGTTTCTGGGTTCGAGGCGCAGATGTGGGGTCTGCAGGTGCAGTCGGAGCTGATGGACAGAGTCAGGACAGCTCAGTTCGAGGATGAGGCTCTGAGAGTCATCAGGGAGCAGGTCCAGAGAGGACTGTTGGATGAGTTTTCTATAGCAGGGGATGGGTCGTTGAGGTATGGTACCAGATTGTGCGTGCCGAGCGGAGGACTTCGGGAGGAGGTTCTTCAGGAGGCGCACCGTTCTCAGTACTCTATGCATCCCGGAGCCAACAAGATGTATAGAGACTTGAGACAGCATGTTTGGTGGTATGGCATGAAACGAGAGGTGGCTCAGTTCGTTTCGAGATGCTTGGTGTGCCAGCAGGTGAAGGCCGGGAGGCAGAGACCCGGTAGATTGCTCCAGCCACTACCCATTCCTGAGTGGAAGTGGGAGCATATCACTATGGACTTTGTATCTGGGCTTCCGTGCTCTCCAGGAAGGAAGGATGCGATTTGAGTCATTGTTGATCGATTGACCAAATCGGCCCACTTTTTGCCTTTCAAAGTGGGTTTGTCGACGGAGAGGTTGGCCGAGATGTACGTGCGGCAAATAGTCCGATTACACGGGGTGCCAGTGAGTATAGTCTCGGATCGGGACAGCCGATTCACTTCCCACTTCTGGCGGAGTTTGCAGCTTAGCTTGGGCACATCGCTCAAGTTCAGTACCGCATACCACCCCCAGACAGACGGGCAGTCGGAGAGGACGATTCAGACCCTCGAGGATATGCTGCGTACCTGTGTCTTGGACTTCGAAGGATTTTGGAAGGACCACCTTCACTTGGTAGAGTTTGCTTACAACAACAGCTACCAAGCCAGTATGGAGATGTCACCTTTCGAGGCTTTATACGGACGAAGGTGCCGTACTCCCTTGTCTTGGGATGACGTTGCTGAGAGGGTTTTGCTTGGCCCTGAGATGGTGGTGGATGCTGCAAAGAAGGTCAGGGTTATCAGGGATAAACTTCGGGTGGCGCAGGATAGGCAGCGGCATTGGACCGATAGCCACCGGAGGCCATTGGAGTTTGAGGTATAATTTAGATTTTTTCTAGTATTTGAGTCTGATTGTGATTGTTTTAGATTAAGCTCTAAGTCTTGTGTTTTGTTCTAGGTTGATGATCTTGTCTTTCTACGGATTTCTCCGACGCGTGGCACGATTCGTTTTGGTGGCGGCGGGAAGCTTAGTCCACGATACATCGGACCATTCCGTATCCTGGGCAGGGTCGGTGCAGTGGCTTACCGAGTGGAGTTACCGCCTGCACTAGAGGAAGTGCACAATGTGTTCCACATGTCGCAGCTGAGACGGTACGTGGCAGATCCCAGTCACGTCTTAGACCACTCCGAGATCGAGATGGGACCGACACTCAGCTATCCAGAGAAGCCGGTTGAGATCTTGGACCGAAGAGAGAAGGTACTCCGGAACCAAGTCATTCCCTTGGTTCGCGTTGCATGGAGACACCACTCTCCAGGTGAGTCCACCTGGGAGAGGGAGGACGACATGCGGGAGCGATTCCCATATCGCTTCGAGCCTTGAGGTAAATTCTTTCTTTTTCTTCCTTATTTTGTTCATGATTGCAGTGTTAGTCCTCATTCAATTTCGAGGACGAATTTTTTTAAGGAGGGTAGATTTGTTACCCCCAATTTTCAAATTAGGGGTATTTTCATCATTTTCAAGTTTTATAATATTTTAGGAATTTTATTTGATTTTATATGATTTTTAGGAATTTATTTGAGTCGGTTTGAATTTTACCCAATTCGGACTCAATTTGGAGACCCTGGTAGCCTGGACACTAGTGGGACCCACATACTAGCTGGGCTTGGCCCACATACCATCATAATAGGGCTAGAAACCATAAACCCTATTTTTATGACTTAATTAGTCTTTTTAGAGGCTTAAATTGTATTTAGAATAAACCGAACCAAACCCGAACCAAACCGAACCAAGTCTATTGGGTTTGGGGGCTTATTGGATCAACACCCAAACCCAATAAGACCCCCCTTTGGCCGGCCATAAGAGGAGCACCCCTCCCCTTTACTTCATCTCAAAGTAACTCTCTCTCTCTAATTTCTTTCTTCTTCCCAAGCTTCATCTTCCTCCAAGCAACCCAAACCTAGGTAAGTTTTAATTCTCCATTTATTCCTTTTTAGCTTTATTTCCTTCACCAATATTGTAGAGGAGATGATTCTCCACACCTTGCCCCTAGAATTTGTAGGATTCCCTAGAAATATAGGCTAAGGATTTATCATGGTTTAATCCTTTTTGAGAGTGGTATATATATATTGTATATGTATGTATCAATGCTCATAGTTGTGCATTAGAGACTTAGAGTTGTGCATGAGAGCCTTGTAGTTGTGCAGGAATACCTTAGAAGTGTGCAGAATGCTATTCAGGAAAAACTGTGTAGTAGAGCCTTAAAGGTGAGCAGAGGAGCCTTAAAGGTGAGCAGAAGTGCCTTAAAGGTGAGCACGAGAGCCTTAAAGGTGTGCAGGTTGTCACAGTGTACTAAAATCCGAGAAATTGAGTATTTTGTGTGTTGTGCTTTATGTGCGAGTGTAAGGGGGATTGGAGAGTGTGTAGGGGGAGGGAAAATGGAAGTGGTGGTGGTATATGAGGGTGTGTGTGTTTGTATTTATATATAGATATAGATATGTGTATGTATTTATATGTATATGGATATGGGTGTGTATGTATATATATAGAGAGAGAGAGAGTAGGAAGAAAATTAGAATAGGAAAGGATAAGAGAAAGGATATAAGGAATTAGAAAGGGAAGAAAGAGAAGGAAATTAGAAGAAGAAGTTAGAGGAAGAGTTAAGAAGAAGAATTAGAATAGGAGCTACAAGGAAGTTTTGGAGGAAAGCGAGTTAGAGGGTGAAACGGAGCCCGGAGTATCGGAACGCGATAAAACTTGACGTAGGCCTAGGTTATGTGAATTAGATTTTGCAGGTAGGCTCCCGAGTTGAAATCGGAGTCGTAGGGCGCCGGTATCGCTCCGTATCAGTGCGTATCTTGAAATATTCAAGATATCTGGAACGGGCCGTAAGATGGACTAGACGTCCACTTTATCTAGGTATTTTGGTAGGTAACGAACCTATAGGATAGTACCCTACTACCCTAGGGAGCACGGGTCAAAATATCAAGCGTAGGTAGGCTATCTAGATAATCGTCGAAGGTAGAATTTTATCCTTTTTAAGGGTAAATTAAGAAATTGGCCTACGGCCGAAAATTTGAGTTTGAAGTCCAAGATGGACTTGGATATGGGTTGTATAGGTTGGTAATGAGTAGAATTAGCCTTCTAAACCTAGTCTTGGACCCGGTTGATCACGGTTGACTTTTTAAACTAAAAGTCAACTATAGGTCAACACTTTACCCAATTTAGTTCCAAATTCCATTTAACTTGGACAGTTGACTAAAAGTCAATTATTAGTCACCAGTGACCTAGGGTTGACCTAGAGTTGACCAGAGTTGACCCGTTGACCAAAAGTCAACGGTAAGCCAGTTTTCGACCTAGTTTGATTCGGATTGACTTCTAATGTTCTTCCATGACCAAGATCGACCCGACTAGACATGTCTTGACCTAGAATGACTAAATAGGATTTAATTTGATTTAACTTTAATTCCTAAACTTAGTATTGATACGTCTTGTTCTCTATAGGTCCTCGAGACACTGCAGTTGATCCGGTCGACATATTTTATCATCTTACAGGCGAGTACATTCTCTGATACTTATTCCCAATTTATGATAACTGTTATGATTCATGTACTTAGTGTTGATATGCTTATTTCTGACACATGGTTCTCACGGATTGGTATTCTTGGATCCCGACGAGAGATGTTTTCTCCTTCTTAGGTTGGGATGTATTGTGCAAGCACCCTTGTAGCTCTTGCTCAATATATGGTCACTGATTCTAGAGAAGGCTAGCTACCTTCTCATTAGAATCCCATGTAGTGACGTGTCCTGTTTGGATCCATTCTACCAGTTGGGGTAGGGGAGTAGTAGCGTAGGCCTGTGATCAGATCCATCCCGCATTCCCGAACAGTGTGAGTCATATACCGCACTTATGACTTGCCAGGCCGATTCTTGACAGGTACCCAAGCCGATCACAAGCTGAAACTATTACTCACACACATTGGATATATAGCTTACCTTGATTTATGTACAAGCCATGATTCAGTTCTACTTTCTTGTTCTAGCTCTAGCTTTACAGCTTACCATGCCATGATACATACATGTACACTCCATAATTCATTGTATATGCTCTATTTACAGTCTTATAGCTTTTATTCTATCTTGAGATCTGTTATGAGATATATATACTCGTTCCATCCTGACTAGACTGTTGATAAAATATTACAGATGCCGACGAGGGAGATTGCAGTACCTACTATGGTCCGGACGACGTAGTGGGCCTAGACTTGGTCCCGCAGGGCGTAGCTCCGCCTGACGAGACCATACCTCTTATTTAGTTAGAGTAGGTCTTTGTACTGGACTTTGTTTTCAGTTACTTTTGAGACTGTATTTATATTTGGACTGTATTAGAGACTGGACTTGTATATTATTTGTATTTGGACTTGACAGGTTATATTTTATCGTCTTGTTGTCTTTATCTTTCAGTCTTTACTTTATCATCTTAGAGTTGTGATTGAGTACTTATATATATTCATTGCTTGTCCTCTGTTCGGAGTTGACTATATTCTCGACAGGTTTTGTTATATATATAAACTGTTGTCAGACTAGAAAATCCACAGTGTTCTACGCCATTTTTCCGATGAGGGCTGGGCGTTGTCGCGTCACGTGCATTTTTAGCGGGTACGGGTCGTGACAGCAGCGATATGATTGAGTCTCATTGAGTTGCGAGGCACGGCCTCAACAAGGACTTATAACACGGTCACACGGAAATGGAGTCTTATCGCGTAGTTGTGTCTCTAATTTGGGCCGTAAGGCAAACATGACTTGATAGGTTAACGTTGTTGGCACGAGAAGGGTCTAGAGGCAAGGCATGAGTTAATATTATTGATGCAAGCACGGGATGGTTTAGAGACACGAAATAGGCCAAGGCGTCGGTCCTAAAATTGATCCTAAGACAAGAGTATAAAGACAATCATAAAGGGGACTATGTTGCACAAAAGTAAATCAAACGTGTTAGTTTTTGTATGGGTGGGCGAGGAGCTCAGTCCACCAGTACAGTTGAGTACTGACACCCACATAGTTTCCATGTGCAGGCACAGGTGGATGCTCGTGGCGCAGAGCTCGCTTGGATGCGTCAAGGCACGGAGTTCCTTGGCGATTTGAAGCATGCAGCTACATACATTCAAGACTTATACGGGACATAATGTATGGAAGTCGCCTTCCGAAGCTTCCGCTGGTTCAAGACTTGTATTGAGAGATGAGAGAGAGCTGATTTATTGTAATATGAGACGAGTGGATCTGAGTGATTGTAATCTTGGCCTTGTGCCCCCATTATAATCTTTGTTTCAATATCAATAAAGAGCTTCTTCTGCATAACTTGTGTTTTGTTCTAATTTATGCTGCTATTATTCAATGTCTCTGCATGGGACTTCTGTGCGACGACCCTGTCGCAGTCGCTGAAATTGGCCATTATGGAACCCGCCTTGCACGAGCGCAATCTAGGCTCGTGCGACATCACGTCTTAGCGAGGACGATCGCTCCTACGGGAGCAGAGCGTGACATAATGGTATCAGAGTACGGCTTTACGTCCTTGGACTATCGATTGAATTCTTTAACTTCGTTGTTTCTGCGAACTCTGAGTGTTGCTTCCGCATGTTGATATCGTTGGCGCGTTCTCTCTCAAATGTCCTACAGGATGTCCATACAATAAGTCTAACTATTTTGCAAAATATAGGAGAACAGTTTTTGATAAAACGAAAAGATGGTTTGCATAAGTACGGTTGGTTAAGTCGGGCTAGGTATATACACCAAGGATTGTGTCGACCATAGCAAAGTCGAGTGTAGAATTTGTAGTGTTCGAGCTAGAATGAGTTGAACTCGATTGAGTAAATTGAGATGACTATCGATAGGGGTGCTATCGAGCGACGGTATCGTCAATGCGATATAGATGAGCGTGCTTGGAATTAGAGGAATGGTTCGAACGAGATTCGAAGAAGTCGATTTTGATTCGAATGATAGTTTTGAGGATTTGTTGAATGACTTTATTCCGGAGTGGTGTATGCGATAGTCTCAGGAATGTCGATCGATCGATTGAGGATTCAGGATGTCGATGAGTCTATCAGCAAGCGTCGCACATATGCAAAGCCTTAGATTGAGTAAGTTATTGTCATAAAGTTTGATAAGTGGATTCGACAACGTAGAGATTGACGCGCACGGAACGTGCACGGGATTGAGGATGGTGCGAGTATGAAATGTGAAGATGATTGAGTAGATAAATCAAATGGAGGAAAAGCTAAGGTGTAGCGAACGGATGACTTGATCGAAGGAATTAATACGGATTATATATGAAAAGTTAGCACGACAGGTAGATAGCGTGCATGAAAGGTTTAATTTTGAAGTTACGTGAATGACTCTAAGGATTGGATTGAATGTTGCTCGATGATTGAGTTAACAAAAGGGACAATACAAATTGAGGAAATGCATTGGTCGATGAATTAAGATAGACGGACAAATATACGTGATTTCGGATTTGAACGAATTGATGTTGTAAAAGATTCGAGGGATAATGATCGAACTTAGATTGAATGTTGAAGAGATTATCCAGTCGAATGATAGCATCATTCGTACGATTCGAAATTGGTTGCAAAGGAAGATCATCAGGTTACGTATATCATCGATGGTATTGAAGTGTATCAAAGATCGATATGCGATAACTTGGGGGTACTCTGACTCGACGAATGACGATCGTGCAAGTGTTATTGTTCGGTTGGGTGCTATACTTTGAATTTTGATCGAGATGAATGTTGGATGAAAATGATTATGTCTTGAGGATTATGCAGATAACCACAGTGTCGACATTCTTGTCTTGCGCGAGCACAACTCTAGCCTCGCACATACGTTGCGTCAGATTTAGGGCGATTGTTCTGCGTGAGCGCTGACATGGTGATTCATGTTGCGGGAATGATCAAATTCGAAAAATCAGGATGCGGCAACTTTGATTGTCTCGACTTGTCGATTTGATACGAAGGAGAATTCGAGGATGTTAGGACTTGCGATTGATGAATGAATGAAACTTGAGGATTGAGTAGGTCCAATCCGCGCATCGAGAATGAATTAGTCTAGACTCGAACAAGAGTTACGTCCCGATGTGGATGATTATCCCGCGGGAGCGTGCTTGGTGATTCATGCCCACCGTGGATAATCTGAGTCACGTGAGATCGGGGCACAACATATCGTTAAGTCGGACGACCTTGTGATCGATTACGTGAATTGAGATGTGTGTAGGGAATCGATGCTCGATGTTTAGAAATTGGAGTGATGCGAACTTGGGTAGAAAATTTCGTACTATCAACTTGGTTTGACCTTAGGATGGGGTCAGTATTGATATTGTTGTTTGGGAACTATGATTACAATACTGACAATTGACTTTAGCCTAAAGAGATTGCCTAGCGGCTAGGAAAGATGTCCATGTTGCGAGAGTTAGCATCAGAAGAATTGATTTTCAGGATTGAGTGAATGGATCGATAGGTAGAATTAGATTCACTATCATAAGGCTTGCTTGAAATATATGTATTTCGGGGACGCCTGGAATGTGTGCATGATCCAAACTAAGTGATATGCTGAATCAAGTGAGACTTGAGGAACGAAAAAGTGTCGAGGATTTTGAGATCATGAGTTTGGAAGAAAGATTATGGGTAGCACGAACGTGGCTCGGATTTGGGAAACGCATAGGCGTAGTGTGTGCGAGAGTTCTTAAATGTTGAGTAAAGTGATAAGTCGATAAGTGTACTCAGTTAGTGTCACTCCCCGTTCCCAGAATACGTATTTTAAATACATGTACTGTTGGAATGTGTTTGTTTAATATTCTTTATTTATTGTTCTGTATTTAAATTCCTTTAATTCACGTTAATTAATTTTCTGCATTTTATTTTCTGTATTTACTTTCTGCTTAGCTTTTGGGTTCGGCCTGAGTTGGTTTATTTTTCAGCCATCGAGTGGTTTAACATAAACCTCCACCTACCACTACTTCTTCATTTAAATCTCCATCCCCTTTTCTCTCTCTTTATTACTTCTTCTCATAACTCTTCTTCTTCCTCATAAACCCTCCCCCACCTACCTAGCCGCATAGGCAAGTGCCAACTTGCTTCTTGGTGGATCTTCATTTTTGTCGTTCCATTGTCTTCCTCTCAAGATTCTTAGATACTTTAGTACTTAGCATTTTCAATTTCCATGGCTCATTTCATGTAAATCTAAGTTTTAATGCACTTTCGAATTTTTTGGGTTTTGATCTAGTAACTTTATTATTTTTCAAGTTTTGATGGTTCCATGTTGTAGAGAATTTGTTCTACCCCATTTTGACCTATGGAAGTCCAGATTTGGGCTTGGAATAAAGGATTTAGAGAGCTTGGAAGCAACGGCTTCCATGGTTCTGTCCTCAGAAAATTCGGAGGAGAAAAACAGTTCTGGCCGCATGAAGATTTTTTGTCGCATGAGATCCTGGCCGTATGACAGTACTTGACCGCATAAATTTTCATACGACAAGTCTTCTCGGCCGCATGAGCGCTATCATTTTCAGCCGCATAAGCATCAGTCCCCGAGCTGCATAAAGTCTCACAGCCGCATGAACAATTTTGAGCCGCATAAACTTTTGGGCCGCATGAACATTACTTTGGAAGCCGCGTGAACTTTGCTTTCCCCAGCCACATATGCACGTTTCTCCTCAGCCGCATACGCTCGTTCTCTTCGAGCCGCATGAGCTAGCATCTCCTTGACCGAATGGAAATTTCATACGGCAAGACTTTTAGCCGCATGAGCTCGCTTGAACTATTGTCGCATAGATCTCGGCAATCCTGGCCGCATGAGATCAGAGCCGCATAGACTTACACCCTTTCAGCCGCATAAGGCTTGTGACTCTGAGCCGCATAGACTTACACCCTTTCAGCCGCATAAGGCTTGTGACTCTGAGCCGCATGGCACTGATTATCCCAGCCGTATGGACTTAGTTCACCCGCAGCCGCATAGGCGCATGCTATCCCAGCCGCATGAGATTTCGCTGTTCTCGCCGCATGAGTAGTTTCCAGCCACATAAGGACAAGTTCCTTCGACTGCATAAGACCTGATGTTTCTCAGCCGCATGAGGACTTGACCCTTGTTATTTCTTAGCCGCATATGCATGTTTTATTCAGCCGCATGAACTCTAGCCCATAATGCCTTGGGCTGATTCTTGTCCTGAATTGACATTGATTGTTATCTTGGCATTAATTAACATTGATGGTAACCTTGACTAATAGTTGATCATGCATTCCTAGTTGGAATTAAGAGACTGGCTAGTCGTCTTATTGAATCGAATGAATGAGACACGTTCATATTTATTATGGACTATTGTAATTGATTTGGCCGATCCCGAATATTGGCATACATGCACAGATGCAGTCTTCAATTTATTTATTTATTTTACAAAAGCAGCATGTGTACTTTATGATCAATGCATGATTATTCCGTGGTTAGTTTTGATTGTTGCATTACGTTATATAAGACCTACAACCTAACCGCACGGGTATCATTGTAGAGTTGGGCATATCGTACTCTGTACGGAAGTACTCATACTGAATGACCATGATCCACGGCATGGGATTTCACTCAACGTAGAGACTATTAAGTTAAATAAAATAATGATTGCATGGAGAGAATGGATTCCCGAGTTCTTACATGGCAGCCCTCTTCGAAACTATTAGTGCCCGACAGGCCGGCTGGTCCCCACAGATACTGCAAATCTGCCACACGGGCAGGGAGCGGTATCTGCTTTTATTATTTATTGTATATTGATGACGGGCGTCCCGCTGGAACTCGTCTAATTCATGATTGGTGCAATTGATTGACTGGGTAAACTAGCCTTGCTTGCACATAGTAAGAACTGAGGAATCCTTATTGCATAATTTCAGGGTAACTTGAAACTTACAGTAGCAAGCCGTAGTAGTTGAATAGCCGTTTAAATTGATTTGTTTGTGTACTGTACTTACTCTGTTAACTAACTGAGATGATCAAAATGTCAGGACATGACGGTCCAACTTCCGTCCTTGTTTGGTTGAGAAGTTGGTTCGAAGTGTCGTGATGCTATGTGAATCCCAGTAGCAGCAGAGATCTATATATCATATTCTCTTACTACTGGTTTTTATTTCTCATATCGTGCTCCCTTGCGGTACTTGCTATTAGAGGTCTAACCTCTCTGGTTTTGCATGGCCAGATTTAGAGCCGGTTCCCGAGGACTCAGCTTACTTCCACCTCCAAGATGGTCAATACTAGAGGAATAGTCGCAGGAGGACTCGAGTGGGTTCCTTACTTCCCCGCTCGTTTTGTTATTTACTTTATACTTGTCGTTTGGCACCGACATGTTAGTCGGATTGTCTTGTAATTACTTTTGCATAATTGTAACTAAAGTCAGGCTGCAGCTGATAAACAATTGTGTATACTTTGCTACATCATCTGGCTATGTTTTGTAAAGCTAGATATCAAGAACATTTTGACTGAGCATTTGGGACGTCTTACTGCTTTATCTTACGTGTTAACTATTTTCTGTTTCTTGTTTGAATGATTGAGACGATAGATGTGAAGTGACCATAGCAAGACTTTCATGTAGTATGCACCCCCTTGTCTTTTAGACATCATTGGTCGTATTATACGGTATTCATCTACCCGTAATACGTAGCTGGCTGAGTCATTCCCCCCCTCTCCAGTATTCTAGTTCTGGGGCGTGACAGTTAGTTTTGAGGACGAAACTTTTTCTGAGTGGTGTATGATGTAGTGCCCCGTCCCGCTCAGTCAATCAGCAGAATCAAAACGCCAACGGCGTTCAGACTTAGCCTTGCAACGGCTACTTAGAGACATCGCTCGGTCGAGGCGATCGTTCGCTCAGGTGGGGTAGTTTCGGTGAACTTGCCTCATCTTAGCCTTCACATAATAATTCGTATGTTTTTAACTTGCACAAGTAGGCTTGATAATAAAAGAGACGAATCCACATAGCTAAAGGGAATAATCCCGACGGGTCGAATCAAGTTAGAATATGGAAAGGTCCAATGATCGTCTTAGAGTTGGTGCACGGCGTGCTTTGAAAATGACACTCGATCCTTCGTCCCGTGGCTTGGGAGAAAAAAAGTTGGTTGAGTAGGCGAAGTCATAAATCGTAGCCTAAGTCATAGACGTCGCCCGCATGCATGCTTCATAAAGCATGCACGGTCCCATCGTCCAAGGCTTGGCATAGCCTTGACCCGCCCTATGAGTTAAGTTGCGTCGTACGACTGCTGGCGTAAGTCTAGGCGTCCAAATGACATGGTCGTTCAGAAGTCGAGCGCATGCGCGGCATGTTTCCGCAATGCGAGGCTTGATGTAGCCTTTGCTCGTCGAGTCGTCGTGCGTTAAGTCAGGCAGGTTATGTTAGGCTATTAGAGTGGTAGCAAGCACGGTCCTACGAGTTCTACAGTTGGATGTAACTATATAGTCTTACGATCTCGAGACCCGTCGACTTGGACAGGAGTGTCGCGTGAAGCACGATTGGCTTAAGGCACGATGCACGGACTTAATGTTTAAGGCATGAACCACGGCTGATTTAATGAGTTTTGGTGGAAGGACTATCGAATAGGCATTGAGTTGAATGAAATAATATGGTAACAGGGAGAAGGCTTGCGACCGTGCGTCGTCGAGGGATCTCAAGGAGCATCGAGGGAGAAGGCTCGCGACCGTGGGTCGTCGAGGGATCTCAAGGATAAAAGTGATTGATATTGGTTTGAAAGAGATGGTAACATTGAAAGAGGAATGACTGTGTAAGACGTCAGTTTGTGTCGAGGCTTGCATGGTCATTGGACAACTTGTCGACAAGAAAAAGTTTCCACGAGCGGCAACCCTGGGCGCCGAAGGACCGCGTCGTTCCGGAGGAAAACACGGTATAGCCGTAGCTGGACGAACCGCTCGGGTTACTCGAAAACTTTCTTCAGGGCTAGCTACTTGCAATGAAAGGGTCTTCGAATAACAAGGGTACAAGTCTACGATAGCTTGTGGTGTTAGTGACCAATTCATATAGATGGGTCGGCACAAGCGACAATCCGCGTGTGTGCCTTTGGATTTAGTCTAGTTGAATGTGTGTATGGTTAGAAAACAAGTATTTGGGCTTAAGAATGGCTACAACATAGACGACGTGCTTCGGCACGAGATGTGGCGTCGAGTCTTAAGTTGTCGGCATATATGTTTGTATAAGTTGGAATTGAGTTGTCTTGAGTTTAAGTCAGAAAATGCCGCAAAGGCAAAGTTGGTCGAGTGATACGTAGTTCACAAGTTGGATGGGTCAGTTGATGATTTAGTAGCAAAAAGGGCCGCGAGGCGGCGATATGATTGAGTCTCATTTAGTTGCGAGGTACGGCCTCAACAAGGACTTATAGCACGGCCACACGGGAATGGAGTCTTATCGCGTAGTTGCATCTCTGATTTGGGCCGTAAGGTAAACACGACTTGATATGTTAATGTTGTTGGCACGAGAAGGGTCTAGAGGCAAGGCATGAGTTAATATTGTTGACGCAAGCACGGGATGGTTTAGAGACACGAAATAGGCCAAGGCGTCGGTCCAAAAACTGATCCTAAGGCAAGAGTATAAAGACAATCATAAAGGGGACTATGTTGCACAAAAGTAAATCAAACGTGTTGGTTTTTTATGGGTGGGAGAGGAGCTCATTCCACCAGTACAGTTGAGTACTGACACTCACATAGTTTCCATGTGCAGGCACAAGTGGAAGCTCATGGCGCGGAGCTCGCTTGGATGCGTCGAGGCATGGAGTTCCTTGACGATTCGAAGCATGCGGCCGCATGGAGTCAAGAATTATACGGAACATAATGTATGGACGTCGCCTTCCGAAGCTTCCGCTGGTTCAAGACTTGTATTGAGAGATGAGAGAGAGCTGATTTATTGTAATGTGAGACGAGTGGATCCGAGTAATTGTAATCTTGGCCTTGTGCCCCCATTGTAATCTTTGTTTCAATATCAATAAAGAGCTTCTTCTCCATAACTTGTGTTTTTTTCTAATTTCTGTTGCTATTATTCAATGTCTCTGCATGGGACTTCTGTGCGACGACCCCGTCGCAGCCGCTGAAATCGGCTGTTATGGAACCCGCCTTGTACGAGCGCAATCTCGGCTCGTACGGCATCACGCCTTAGCGAGGACGATCACTCCTACGGGAGCAGGGCGTGACACCCATCTACTGCCGCATGAGACACCATCCACCCTTGGCCGCATAGTGCCTATGTTGGTTGTTTTTCTTGTCCTATTTGGCTGATTTATGGCCAAAATTTCTTCCAACTTCCAAGATAAAAGTTGTAGATCTTTTCCTTGGCTTCAAGAATATGTTACTAACTATTTATGCAAGTTTTCTCATTTATGATGATGTAAGGATAGAACACGATAGTGGCCTGTTAAGGCGCACTCTTAACCAGTAACAAGTAACATGACATGACAATGGCCCGTTGTGGCGCACTCACGACAAGAATGATTGACATGGCATGATAGTGGCTCGACATGGCACACTCCTGATAAGTAAACTTGACATGATATACCTGACATGATAGTGGCCCGCCGTGGCACACTCTTGACATGATAAACCTAACATGATATATCTCGATATGTTGTTGTGACGGCTAGCTTGACATGACAAGAATGAATGACCTGGACACCGTGGACGATTGTGCTTGTACAAATGAACCCTTCTTATTTTACATCATGTCTAGGACAGGGACCCCTGAGTACCACAGTCAAGGGTACCTACTAAAAAGGACTAAGACTAATAACTAGAATAACACAGTAGTCATGAAGAGATTTTCTAGCTACAGGCAATCCCGTTATCTGGACGCCCCACTTGGGATCTGTAACCTGCCGTCGAGTAGGGCACATTTTCAGCACACTGTCATGTGTTGCACCCTCTAAGTCACCTAAGGGTAATGTATTTTCTGGACGATGTACCCACTTGAATTTAACCCCTAATTGCGTCTGGATTGCCTGGATGGTCTGCAGGGCTTGTGGCTGTGGAACAATCTCACTGCATCTTACTGTAGGTCCTAAAAAATCAAGTTGCATCAATCAACAAAGTCAAGAAATCAAGAAACCCATCATTTGGATGAATTGCGCAGACAATAGATTGCGCAGCAATCCGATTGCGCATACTGCTTTGCGCACACTTCCAACTGCGCAGACTGACGTGGCAGAAGTCATCATTACCAAATCAAATCAAATCTTTTCTGACAACTGACAGCACGAATAACAAGGAATCTGTTCGTTTCCTGCGCCGCACAGTGCTCGAGGGCGGCTGACAGCTGGCAGCGCAAACCAATCCTGCGCAGTTTGAGTCTGCGCAAACCATGTATGCGCAATTCAACTCTGCGCACTCTATCAATATAATTGTTAAGTTACACGTGGCATTCATGCCATCGATTGCTCATTACGTGGCAACTGTTTATGCACGATCATGCACATTTCTATCAAATGATGCCATGTGTCCATGATAGTTGGCCCACGATCCAGTAACTGTCTGCGCAAATCAATGTTGCGCAAACCAATACTGCGCAAATCATCCTGTGCAGTCCAAAAATAACTGAAAGTTAGTTATTTTCAAAACTCTATAAATAGAGTTTCAAGTCTTCATTTTAAGGGGGATCAAGATCAGAGATCAGAAATCAGAGAGTTCAGGAGTTCTTGCCAAAGTGCTGCTGCATTCTTCCGAGACTTTTGTCTTCAACTTCAGAGGCTTTTGCCTTCAGTTTCCAGAGTTGTTTTCAACTTCAAAGGCTTCGTCTTCACAGTTCACATCGTCCAAGGGATAAAGCAATCGTCATCAAGATTGGATTCCTATAGTTGTAATTTTCCCAGAATTCTTGTAATCTTTATTACAGTTTGTATCAATAAAGTTCAATACTTTTGTTTTTGCAAACAAAATGGCGACTATGCTGGGGACAACTTTCTCCTCCGACGAGGAAGTAGCAACTCAATGTGATGTAGCGTCTATCGGAAAGACGCAGAAGACGCTGGTTGTTAAGGTCAACCAGACAGCCTACGAGGCGATGCTCAACTCCAAGACCACTCCCCGTACTGTAGCCACTTCTGCTGAGAGCAAAGTGCGCTCAGTTTGGGTCTCCAAGTCTGCACAATCTGGCATTTTTGCCACCAAGGATGCTGTATCAACTGTTGCACAATCTGCTAGTCAGACTGCTGCACAAACTGTTGTGCCAACTGTTGCACAGTCTGTCTCAGCAACTGCTGCACAATCTGTTGCAGTCAAGACTGCACAATCTGTTGCAGTCAAGACTGCGCAATCTGTTGCAAATATTGCGCAAGCTACTTCATATGCTGCCTTGTCAAAACAGAAGACTCCTATGACTCTGGCGCAATTGGCAGTGGCTTTTCCTGCACAAAATAGCACTCCAGTAACTAAAGTGCTTCCCAAGCACTCTAAGACAAGAACTCCTAATGCACTTCCTACCAAAGCTTCTAATGCACAAATGACTAGTGCACCTTCCACCCATGCGCAAACCAAGTCTGCGCAATCTAAGAAAAATAGCCTTTTGGCTAAATTTCCGGCTTCTCACAATAAAAGAAGAGATTCTACTCCTCTTCCCAAACACCCTATTGCCCCTGTGCAATTCATTGAAGGTAGTCCTTTGACTATTCCTCCTTCTCTTCAAAGCAAAGGAAAAGGTCCATTGGTCTTTTCTCAAACTTCCTTGTCTCATGACTTGGAAAATAACAGAGGGAAACGCTCTTTAGCTAACCCTTCATCTCAAAACAAAGGAAAAGGCCCTTTAGTCTTTTCTCAGTCTTCTTCAGTCTTTACTGAAGAAGATCCATCTCAATGTGTCTCGGCTCCAATCAATTCAAGAACTCTGGCAAACAAGGATTCTTCTTTCCTTTATAACAAGAGTACTTGTACTAATCAAAGAGGTATTCTGCCTACTCCGATAGCAGAATTCCAGGACCTCCCGACTCTACAAATTTCTCGTTCCAGACAGAAAAAACTGTTAGTGTCTCAAACAGAAACTCCTGGGGGTGAATTTGCAGATCTAAGAACATATCTTAACAGGCCAACTTCGGCAAAACGTAAGCAACCTATGCCGAAGGTCAATCCTCAAAGACAAACCTCCAGGAACAAAAATCTTGATACATATGCCAATGAAGTGAGTACTTCCCTGTATACTCAAGGGACTAAACATTTGAAGAATCGGAACCATGTTCCGAATATTGTTAAAGAACATATTCCTCGAACCTTTCCTCGTTCTGGCATGGTTTCTGATCTCCGAGAACATCTCAGACAAAAACGGGATAATGCCTCAACTCCTCCAGTTCAAGCATCTGATCATCACTGTAATCATAAAGTCATCATCCAATGCTGTTGTCAAACGACAAAACGATCTGTCTTTGATCGTTTAACTTTTGCTAAATCTGAACCTATGTCAGAAGAAGATGAAGTTTTGTATGCTTCTGTTAACATGACTTCCCGAGACACTGGGGGTAAAAGATGCTCTAAGCATGGTAGACTCCGCAAGCCAAGCCAACGGTATTTGGAATTACTTCAAGAATCTTCAGAAGGAGTATTTCAACATACCCGTTTCCGAAGCCGAGATACAATCGGTCAAAGGAATCTCCCTCAAAATCCTTCAAGTCATCTCCCTGTTTCTCAGTCAGGAGATGATTCGTTTTCTGATTATGATGCATACAGTGAAGTTCTGAACAAACAGTATCTTCCACTGTGCCAAGAGAAGTGACGGCTTATGTTGTCACCGATGATCCAGATGCTTCAACCTCCGCAAATCAAGAACAGCGAATTGCTGCACTTGAAGATAAGCTAAAGACCATGGCTGAAATGGTCGCTAGTATGCATTCCATCATTGTAGCACAGCATGTTATACCACCAACAGCACCTATTACTAGTCCAGAGATCATAGCGTCTTCAATACCTGTCAATACTGGGCTGGGGGTAGTGCCTCCCCAAATGCCTCCTGTACAAGTGCAAGTACAAACTACGCCTAGCCATTCAGGAGCTGGGGGTAGTGCTTACAACGCTGTTCCTCCTCCTACCACTACAATTCAACCTGCTCCTTCTTCTTCATCAGAAGACGCCAATGAAGCTGTCAAACTCTTACGAACCCAGTTTGAAGCATTTAAAGAGAAAGACAATCTACAAAGGTTGGGGATTAAACAGCCCTATCCGGTTGAATGGAAGGACGTCCCGTTTCCCCCAAAGTACAAAATCCCTACAATCTCTCTGTTCGATGGCAGTACTTCCCTGAGTCAATTCATCAATCATTTTGAGGTAATGACTGTTCAACTTCAGCCAAATGACGCTCTTCTTACCAGAGTGTTCGTCGGTTGTTTAGCCGGCGTAGCATACGACTGGTATAGAAGTTTGCCCGATGGTTGCATTACTTCTTTTTCAGGTCTCAAACAAATCTTTCTGGAACGGTTCTATGAAGGATTTAATGATATGACGATGTCAGCTCTCAACAAAATCAAACAAAAACATAATGAAACTGCTGAGAGCTTTATTGAACGGTTCCGCCGTGAAGCTTTGAAAATGCCTCCAGGGACTCCAGCTGCTGTCACTATTGATACTTGTAAGGCAAATCTTTTACCTATTATCAGTATGTGGACGGGATCTACCCAATTCCAAGATTGGCCCTCATTCATCGTCAACGCCAAAGCCGCTGAAGTAAGTGCCGACAAGTTTAAACAATTGGGGGTACAAATGTCTAATCCTGATCGCGATGAGCATCAGAATTCAGGTGGTGGCAATCGCCAGAACAATCGCAAAGCGAAAGAGACTTTAAACATTAACTTGAACAAAAATAAAGAATCTTTGGCTGTCAATGTGGCCCCACCTACATCTACTCCTACTCCTTCTGTACCTCCACCGAGGGAACCTCGTCCGAAGGTAGAATATTCTTTTGATGAAAATGACACTGCAAGTATCTTTGAGTGTTTACTCAAAAGTAACAAAATTCAACTCCCTGGTCCAAAGAAACCTGATGAAGTCAATAAGACTGATCATCCCAAGTATTGTGTCTATCACCAATTCATTGGACATCCTACTCGAGCATGCTATGTGCTCAAAGGTAAGATTCAAGAGCTTGTCAATGCAGGTGTAGTCACTTTGCAACAAGATGAGAAGACTGTTACGGCAAATATGGTTTCAGTTCAATTTGGAGATTTCCCTCCACAGAGGGTACAGCATGGTGTTATTCCGATTCCTAAAGCAACCCTTGAGATTGAGAATCTCCCGCTTCCATCCAATGAAGGTCTTGTTCCCTTGTCTCTTGACAATGGTGAAATTATGTGGATTCATCCTGATCTTGCTCCAGAATTTGAGATATTTTCCAAGAAGAAAACTCGTTCTAAAGGCAAAACCAAAATCTGCAACATGGTATCTTTTGATCCCATTGTTGACGAAGAGATTCTGTTAGGCACCAGATCAGGAAAAGCTTATTTGAAAGATCATTCTGAAGGTCAAATGGATCCTGCTTCTTCTTCCGAACCTACTCCGGCACAACCTGCATCTGCTGAAGAGGTCCCTTCTACATCTTTACCAGTTGTAGTATCAATTCCTCCTAAGCCAACAATGGCTGACAAAGGCAAATAACAAGTTCGATTTGACAAACCTCTAAAGAAGTCATCTCCTACTGGGCTTGAGAAGCCTTACAATTTTGATATATTGGCTCAATTAGCCAATACACCAGCCAGGTTGTCAATCTTTGAACTCTTGCGTCTTTCCAAAGAG
This sequence comes from Iris pallida, assembly GCA_029216955.1. Lineage (NCBI taxonomy): Eukaryota > Viridiplantae > Streptophyta > Magnoliopsida > Asparagales > Iridaceae > Iris > Iris pallida. Next base: position 3,670,280 of record JANAVB010001000.1, on the reverse strand, counting down.
ACACGAGAAACTCTAAGTGAAGCTCTGATGCAGGCTGAAACTTGCTTAACTCTTCTCAAGAAGCCAGAATCAGAATCGGTCTCTTGTCATCACAGTCATAGCGTCTTGGAACTGATCCCAAATATTACCTTCACTCAGGATGATATGCTAATGGAAGATAATAGACATGATCGTCCTCTTTATTATACGGGATATGTAGATTCAATGAAGGTTGATCGCATCCTGATAGATCCAGGGTCTGCACTTAGTATTATGCCAAAGACAATGCTAGATGCATTGAAGATACCAGTGCATAGTCTTTCAACCACGATCACTACTATTCTGGGATTTAATTAAGGGAAGAGCGAACCTTTGGGCAAGATTCGTCTAAAACTCCAAATAGGCAATCTTCGCACAACGGTGACCTTTTATATCATTGACAATCATGGTTGTTCTTATAATGCTCTCCTGGGAAGGCCATTCCTCCATGAACACAATGTCGTTCCATCAACTCTTCATCAATGTTTTAAATACGTTGATGACAAAGGACAAGTTCATAAGGAAGTTGCGGACCTTTATCCTTTCAAGGGTATTGAAGCTTATTGCAACGATGCTCGTATGTACAAGGATGAATTTATGAAGGTAGTATTGGCTATGGATACTGAAGAAGATCAAAAAGCAGTACCTCAAGACACTCTTATCATACCTGTTAAGGGGCGAGTCTCTCATCCTCAATCTTCCAAGCCACTGGTTATTCACTTACCAGTTCAAAAGAAATCAGTTGATGCTGATGAAAATCAAAGGGAGCTCACCTCTTCTGAGCCACTTGTTATCGACTTACGTCGCAACAAAGACAAAAAGCAGCTCATTCCTTCTGAGCCACTTGTTGTTGATCTAAATCGCAACAAGGAAAAAGAGAGCTCACCTCTTCTGAGCCACTTGTTATTGACCTCCGTCGTAACAAGCCTCCTCCACGTTCTTCTTCTCCCCCTCTTGTAATCAATTTGACCAAATCTGCTAAGGTTAAAGGTCCTGTTGTAAATACTGATGTACAAATCAATGAAAAAGCATCTACTTTCCAGTATACTGATGTTATTTATTATACTAAAAGTTATTTGGATATGTTAGATAGCTTCCAATCAATTACACTGGGAGTCGTACAATCTCTTCAGACAGAAGTCTCGCTTGAAGATCCAGATGATTCTTACCGTATTCATCCTTCTTTAAAGAAAGGTGAAAGTTCAGCTTTTTTATATAAAAGACCAGAAACAAAGATTAACTATACGGATGATAGCAAAATTAACGATACGGGACGTCTCCAGTTCCATCGTTATAGTCAACAATCAAAAGACATCCTCCGAAAGATGGGTTACGACTTTAAGAGCGGCCATAACTACGGTAAAGGTAGACGAACTCCCATTCGTACAACAGTTCCAAACGGAAAATCACAAATGTACTATGACAGGACCAAGAAAGGTCTCGGATATACTTCTCCTCTACTGTTATCCCCAGCAGCTTCTGAATCAGATAGTGAAGAACGTTCTAACTCTTCTGATTCCAGATCATGGGATTCCGATACCAGCATCGGTGAAGTCCATCGTATAATTGTATCTTCTAACATGGTCTCTGTCGAACTACCAGAAGACTGTGATGAAGATGTTAAAGAAAGTCCGGAAACAGATCCTTGGGCTCAACATATGGATAACCAATGGGTACTTCGATTTGAACAACGTGAACCCCCTACTGAAGATCAACTACTTCAAATTGATGTAGGAGAAAGAGATTCACCTCGGCCAATTTTTATTAGCAAGAATCTTCCAGAAGCAGACAAACAAGAGTTGATTCTTCTTATTAAAGAATATATCGGCATCTTTGCCTGGAGTTATGAAGACATGCCAGGTTTAGATCCTAAGATTGTGACTCACAAACTGAACATTCTTCCTAATGTTAAACCAGTCAAACAACAACAAAGGCGATTTAAGCCTGAAATGATGGATGCAATTGATGATGAAGTCAAGAAGCTCATCGCTTGTGGCTTTATTCGAGAAGAGCAGCATCCTGATTGGGTAGCCAATGTCGTCCCAGTTCTGAAGAAAACTGGAAAAGTTCGAGTCTGCATCGACTTCCGAGATCTCAATGAAGCATGTCCAAAAGATGAATTTCCTCTTCCTATCACAGATGTCATGATTGACAATACTTGTGGGTTCGAAAGGATATCTTTTATGGATGGATTTTCCGGGTATAATCAGATCAAAATGCATCCTGAAGATGAAAAGCATACATCTTTCCGCACTCCTCGTGGTGTTTATTGTTATACAGTGATGCCATTTGGTCTTAAAAACGCTGGTACAACTTACCAACGTGCTATGAGTACTATTTTCAAAGATCATCTTCGTAAAACAGTCGAATGTTACGTGGATGATATTGCTGTTAAAAGTCGTCTAAAAGAAGATCACCTCCAAGATTTGAGAACAGTATTTAATCTCATGCGTCAACATCAGCTCAAGATGAATCCCACCAAGTCATTCTTAGGTGTCTCTAGTGGCAAGTTTCTCGGCTTCGTCATTACCTCTAAGGGTATACACGTGGATCCCGAGAAGATCAAAGCCATCCAAGAGATGTGTCCTCCACGCAACCTAAAAGAGCTACGAGGATTCCAAGGCCGACTTGCGTACATCAGGCGATTCATTTCGAACTTGTCTGGACGCTGCAAACCATTCACTCAATTAATGAAGAAGGGTGTATCTTTTGTTTGGACTGAAGAATGTCAACGAGCATTCGACGATATCAAACAATATCTTATGAACCCACCAGTTTTGGTGCCACCTATCTCTGGCATTCCATTCTTGATGTATGTCCGTGCTATGGACCATTCATTGGGTGCCTTACTTACCCAAAAGAACAAAGAAGGCCATGAACAAGCTATATACTATCTTAGCCGAACTATGATTGGTGCTGAACACCGTTATAGTCCTGTCGAGAAAGAATGCTTGGCTCTCATGTTTGCTGTGCAAAAGACGAGACATTATATCATTGGTCAAACTATTCATGTTATATCTCGAGTTAACCCTCTCCGGGTACTCATGAAGAAACCAAGTACACTTAATTCTCGGTTGGCTACATGGGCAATCCTGCTAGCTCAATATGACATGGTGTATGTTCCACAAAAGTCTGTCAAAGGTCAAGCGCTGGCGGACTTCTTAGCGGCTCATCCTGTGCCTGAAACATCTAAACTCTATGACGAAATTCCTGACGAGACGTTAGAAGTCAACATGATCTCCGAAGAGTTTCCAACCTGGCGTTTATTCTTTGATGGTGCATCAAGAATTGGACCAAATGGTGCTATAGTGGCAGGTGTTGGAGTTGTCCTCGTTTCTCCAGACGGATTAACTATCCAAAGAGCCTACTCTTTAGATGAACCTTGCTCTAACAATGTGGCAGAATACAATGCCTTACTTGTCGGCCTTCAGTTAGCTAAACAACTGAATGTTGAATATCTGGAAGTCTATGGTGACTCTAAATTGGTTGTAAACCAGGTTAGAGGAACCTATGAAGTCCGTCATCAAGACCTAGTACCTTATCATGAGGCGGCAATCAATATAGCTACATCATTCAAAGCCTTCTTCATTGACTATGTTCGACGAGCTTGCAATACTGAAGCCGATGCTTTGGCCAATCTTGCAGCTGTCTTAGCCATCCCTATCAAAAGACAGCAGCTCGTGGTTATCTCCAACCGAGAACTGTTCTGCATCGAAAACAATCGTAATATTGAATTCAGTAATTTTGCTGAAGTCGATGTTATTGATGAAGATTGGAGAACTCCTTTCATTGACTTTGTGGTTCATGACATACTCCCCGAAGATCCTAAGGAGGCTACAAGCGTTCGTCGACGATCTCTCCGATTCTATTACAATCAAACTACCAAGACCCTCTATCGGCGAACTTATGATGGTCTTCTTCTACGCTGTTTAGCTGGTGATGAAGCCAAACAAGTGTTACGTGAAGCTCATGATGGCGTTTGTGGAGCACATCAACCTGGTCCTAAATTACAGGATCGCATTAGACGTATGGGTTATTATTGGCCCTCTATGGTATCAGATGCCATTGAATATGGAAGAAAATGTCGTGCTTGTCAAATCCATGCAGACTTCATTCATCAACCCTCGGAATTCTTACACCCGACTGCTGCTTCATGGCCTTTTGAAGCTTAGGGTATGGACATCATAGGTCCTATTAATCCTCCTTCTTCTAGAGGACATCGGTTCATATTGGCGATAATCGATTACTTCTCCAAGTGGGCCGAAGCTATACCTCTGGCTGAAGTCAAGACTAGCAGTGTCATCAATTTCGTTAAACATCATGTCATCTATAGATTCGGTGTACCTCGCAGAATCATTCATGACAATGGACCTCAATTTATTAGTCAGAAGTTCACTAGATTCTGCGATGATCATCGGATTAACAATGTTGCTTCGACGGCGTACAATCCTGCCGCTAATGGTTTAGCTGAAGCCTTTAACAAAACCATTATTAAGCTCCTTAAAAAGTTTGTATCCACTAACAAACGAAATTGGAGCGAGAAACTTGGCGAATGTCTTTGGGCCTATCGAACTACAGTCCGCAATCCCACAGGCTTTACACCTTTCTCTTTAGTGTATGGCTGTGAAGCTGTCCTTCCTTTGGAGTTACAAATTCCTTCTTTAAGGATCGCTATTGCCAATGAGCTTACCACAGAAAATAATGACCTTCTTCGACTCCAAGAGTTGGAAGCATTGGATGAAAAGCGGTTAATGGCTCAACAGCATATTGAGTTATACCAAGCCCGCATCTTAAAGACATTTAATCGTAAAGTGAAGGTCAGAGCCTTTCAGCAAGGAGAACTTGTTCTAACGGTTAGACGTCCTATGACTATGACTCATATGAGCAAAGGGAAATTCGATGCAAAATGGGAAGGTCCCTATGTTGTGAGCAAAGTCTTCTCAAATGGTGCTTATCAACTTTCAGAACTTGATGGTCGAGTTGCTATGATGCCTATCAATGGCAAATTCTTAAAGAAGTATTATGTATAAATGTAAATATTTGTAAATTATCAGTCAAGATCAAGTTCATAAATAAAATACAAATTTTATTTCATCATATGATAGTACATAATATTAAAGGTCACTATCATCTTTCTCTATATTTGGACGAGGGCCACTGTCGTCCTTCTTAAAAATACGGTCAGCAAAAGAGTCGAGAACTTCCTTGCTGGATCCCACAAGAAACTTGCAGGCAGCCATCCTCATGGCTTCTTCTTATTTAGTCCTTCCAGGTTCAAGCAGGAAGTCCAGAATGTCTCGTGGTGGCTGAGGTGTAGACGAACCTTCGCCCGCTTTTGCCTCCTTCGGCTGGATTGGATCGGCAGGGCGTTCTTCAGTGCCCTTCTCAACCTTCGAGGCGATTTCGGCCTTCTTAGATGCTTCTCCGGATGACATTTTTATGTTGAAGAGTAGAAGTGTTTATTCCTGTCAGATTTCTGCTATATTTATATAGACAGAAGTTCCTCAAATAATGAAACGACGGTTCATCCGTTCATTTATTACATTCATCCGACGGTTCATCCGTTCATTAACTTCCGACGGTTCATCCGTTCATTAACTTCCGACGGTTCATCCGTTCATTTATCACATTCATTCGACGGTTCATGCGTTCATTTATCACATTCACTTGACGGTTCATCCGTTCATTTATTTACACTCATCCGACGATTTGTCCGTTCGTTAATCTCTGACGGTTCATCCGTTCATCTATTTGTGACGGTTAACCCGTTCATTTATTATCATTTGACGGTTAATTCGTTCATTTCAACATCATTTGACGATTTACTCGTTCTTTCATTGTTATCTGACGGTATTTCCGTTCACTCATTTTTTTTATATACATTGACGATTCATCATCGTTCATCTTCTACATCAGCAACTTGTCGTTTTCGATTAAGTTGTCAATAAATATCTATCTATTATTTATATCTGAATAAGATATGCAATAAATAATGGAGCCGCAACAAAATGTCTTTTATTTAATCAGAATATAAGACAGTACAAAAAATGCTTCCACAGCAACAAAAACAAAGATACAAAAGAGTTTCAATCAGGAAGGAGGAACAATCAAATTGTTGATCTGTTGCTTCAAGGTCTGCAACTCTTCTTTATGACTAGTTGTTACTCTCATTCTTGCTTCTTCCATCCCTTTTTCTTCATCAAAAACAGGCATATCTATGGTCCTGCGGGTAATTTCAGCACTATGAGTCTCTTCATACTCATTCTTCTCTTGAATTAGGGCATTGAGTTGTTCAATCATAAGTCGTTGATTGGCAGTTTCTTCTTCAAATTCCTTCTGAAGGCGAATGATTTCCGCTTTCAATCCAGTAAGCCTCTGTCCTTTGTTCTCAGCTGCCAAAGTAACTGATTCTATCTTTGAGTTGAATTCAGCGGACTTTGCAGAATGAGCTTCTAAAAGGTTCTGAAGGTTTATCCTTTCAATATCAGCTTCTTGGGCTAGTCGCTCATATTCGGCTTGTACCAGAGAATCTATATTCTTCTTCTTGAGCTCTTTATATTTCTTGATGGATACTTCCAACTCATCCAATATATGTTCAAAAAGAATGGCTTGAGCCTCATCTCCTTGATCCCTTATGGCTCTTATTAAAAAGAAGTTGGCTTCCTAACCATAATAAAGTCAGCTCCTTCCTTCTCTATCATCTTATGGGCAAGAGATCCCAACGATTCAAAAAGCACTTGGTAAATGATTGTACAACTTGCTGATTGATGGCTATAGTTCCAGGAGTCGAAGCTACCCCTGTTGAGGATGGGGTAGTCGGTTGCTCAATCCTTTGCTGCTGAATGATAGGCTCTTTAAACAAAGGAGCCAGAGTGGAACTAGCTGCTCCTCCTGTTTGTTCTTCTGCAAAAAGTAAAATTATTATTTTACTAATTTGCCAATAAACAAAAAGATCAAATTAAAAAGCAGTCTTACCTTGATTGGATCTAACAACAACTGCATTTCCTGCTGGAATAGACTCCCGTTGAACGGAAGTAGCTTCAATTGCGACAGCTTGGCTGCTGCCCGCTTCAGAGCCGCAAGATAAGTGATGGCTACTACTAACAACTACCGTTGGAATAGGCACCATAGCCAGGTCCATCGGAGGTGTTGATAGAGTATCAAGACCTGCAAGAACTACAAATGAAGATATTAGATATCAATCTATTTTAAAGAAAGAAGATTGTTAAATCTCATTTTATACCTTGGGGTTCGGTGGCAGGATTCTCTTGCTGAACATCTTCACCAGCCACTTCTTCAGGAGATATTTCTATCTCGACGTCTTCATCAGGGTTAACAACCTTTTCTACGGACGCCTCTACTTCAATATCCTTTTTAGGATCCGAAGCATCGTCGGCGGTATCAAGAGATATGTGTTCTTCGTTGTCCCCTTCAGGATTCTGTATATACTTATCAACATTTCCAGACGAAGAGCTTTCTTCATCCTTATCTTCTTCTTCTTCTTGGGCTGCATTCCCACTGTCAGTTGCGGTTAGATCCTCCTGCAGGCTATAACAATCTTCTAAAGCTTCGATCATTTCACGCTCTTCTTCTTCACGAAGAGTCTTTGGAGTAGGAGGAAGCTGAGTCGTCTCCGCGACAGGAGAAAGGGGTCGTGTAATATTTAGCTCCTCTTCAATGATGTTTTCTCTGAGTATTTCAACTTCAGTTCTGGGGTCAAGATCTCCCCTTTGTTCAGTCTCTTCAAGGATTTTACTCCCTGTTTCAGAAACAGGGGTGGGAGATGGCATTATAAATCCTGCTGCAGAATCTACTGAAGTCAGGAGTTGTTTGGAAGAAGAGGCTTCTAAATTTCTTCTGGTGACCAACTTTTTCTTCTTTCTGTGTAGAGGTCTGTCGGGACTCTCTACATTTATTGGTGCTGTTTGCTTCTGTACAGAAGTTGGTGTAGTAGCAACTTCCTGATTTGTCTCGGCTAGCTGCCGAGATTGGGATCTTGTAGTCACTTTATCAGAAGAATGCTCCAAGACCAATTTCTTCTTTGCGGCAGGAGCAGGAGGCTCCTCTCTTCTTCTTTTCTTGGCAGGAGACTTTCCCACTCTCAGAGAGATACGCATTGCTGCGTTTACTTCTTGTTGGAACATCATTTCTCTTGAAGTTTCTAGGGGTTCATCCGCCGGCTCGTTTGCCTCATCATTGGCAGGGATTGATAAAGCTATCCTCCCTTTCCTCAATCTTATCGCAGAAGCAAAACTATCGGCGAGATTAAAGTTCTCGGCAAAAGTATTTGCAGATGTGTGAAATACCGAGTATGTAAAGAGCATCCGAGGCCCTTGAGGAGTGCTCTTTGGTGGCATCGAGAAGGTAGCCTTTGTGTCACGGGCATTGTAGTAGGCCCAAGCTCGAGCCCCGTCAATCAAGAAACCCTTGCCCTGAAGGCAGGTGATTGCGTTCCCTACGTGGAACTGATCATACCCAAATTGTCTAGCAAAACGGCTAGGGAGGTATGGTTCCAAAAAGCATTCTTCTTCAAAGCGGTATACTAAATGAGATGGTCGAATTGTCTTCAACCATTCAAAGGCCACACGGTTTAAGGGCTGCAGCTTTGAATCTACCATATTGGGTGGCATCTGGTCATGACCAGCCGGGAGAGGGGCGCAACAGAAGTTCCATCCTCTGTTCAAATTTAAAACAAATCTACACTCACTCAGAGAGGTGTACTTCCATTTACCCTGAGAATATCTGCGCAAGAAGCTGCCATCTACTAGTCCCATACCAGGGTCCATTAAAGTTGGATAGTGGAGGAGTAACCATCCAAAGAGATAAGTGTACGGCAGTTCGAGACGGGGGAATTCTTTCTCTCCCTTTGCCTTCAGCATCGAGTCAACATACAAGCGAAGACTCGCATTCAATCTGCAGGTCATTGCCGATAACAAGTCAACCTTATAACCGAAGACTAGCTTGACGGCAGCAAAAAGTACACCGCGATGAAAACGGTCCACTGCACTAGATCCCGGGACCACGAATCGTCTGAGCCAGTGTGTCAGAAACCCTGCTAACTGGGCTTCTTTCGACATGGGTCTGTAACCCATTCTCAAAAAACTCTCCAAAATGTCACCTTTCTTTAAAGGTGGACATTGATGATCATCCTTCATTTCCTTATCATAATGTTTACTTTCTTCCATCATCTTCATGACTTCTGTGCTATTTAAGGGTTTGAAAAAATTAGGGTAACACTTGTCGTTCTCCTTAGTTTTCTTTTCCTCTAAATGGTTGAGAAACAAGTATGGAAGCCACTTCGAAGAATAGCAAGTGTTGGCCGTAGCACTTTTATAGTACAAAGAGCAAATCTTGTAATGGCATAGCAGTTCCTCAAACACTGCTACCATTTCAGCATTTTCTTTTCTGAGTTTCTCTAACTCATCATTTGTGGGAACAAACTCCTCATACGGAGCATCCGCCATAGGCAAGTATGAGATGTACTTCATCTCGTGGAGTGCAAACCCCATCTCTCCACCCGGGGTCATGAAGGTTCCTGTTCTGTAATTGTATCGCTCAGCCAAGGCCAAAAACATATGAGGGTTAGGAGCAAACCCGTATACAGTGGCATGCACTGCTTGAAACAGGTTAATTTGTTGAAGTTTGTCTTGGAAGGTTGTCAGAACCCAATTTGCAATGCAATTCCATCGTTTGTAATCTGGATTCACTAATCCAGTCATTCTGATATCCTGTTCAGGGTATCTTCCTTCTTCCTTCGCAAATTCATTTGCGAATATAGGGGTTCTGACGGGCATCAGCATAGAGGAGTTTTCCGGTGGAATGCAGCTGGGTCTCAAACCTCTCAACATAACACTGTATCTGTCAGAAGAGCTGTAAAACATATCTTTCCCGTTAACCTTCTTTACAAAGATCTTCCCTGCACGAGCATCCTGGAGAAGGGTGATGTTCCAATCCATTTTCCTTGGGTAGCTCGCATGAGCGTACCGTGACAAAGGAAGGCATCGAGCAATGTCAGGAATGAAGAATGATCTGTCTTTCCGGTGGACTACCATCTCCTCCATCCTTGGCCTAGGCTGGGAGACTTTTTCAAAGGCGTCACCAAACAAGAATAAGGGTTTCTTGTGGATAACAGCATCTGCTGATTCCATAGGCTGTCCATTCATCAGACACATTAAAGTTTCGTTGTCCTGAGAAATCAATATTGCCTGACGAGAAGTCGGCAGATCGTACTGAGGATAATGGACGTGAGACAAATCTTATTTATATTCAGATTCAGACAAAGTTCCCACAAAATGTTCATAGTTTGGATCTTCATTGGTTTCAACTGCATCAAAAACAGATGAAGATCAGTACAAGTCAAAAACTCTATTTTTCAGACAAGCAAAACAGAAGAGTACACAATCCTCAGATTGCGCTAACATGGATTGCGCAACATTAGTTTGCGCATCATAATAGGGTGCGCAAACCAATCGATTGCGCTGACATTCAGCGCAAATCAATCGATTGCGCTGACTTTCTGTCAGCACAATTCGATAGATTGCGCAGGATTACAGTCTTCATAAAAATGAAGACTGACTGTTTATGCAACTAAAAAACCCTAAAAAGGGGTGGCGCAATTTGAACTCATCTCTAAAAAGAAATGAGTTTCGAAGATCGAAGGAAGTCAAAACACCCTAAAAAGGGGTTTTCGATCGGTTTTACTACCTATCAGAGCAGGGTGCGCAGACTCATGTCGAGATGCTTGCCGAGCAACTCTGTCAGAAGATTCGGCTGGAGCTTTTCCCTTCGCAGTGGCGGCGGCGGTAACATTAGATCGTCGGGGCGCCATAGAAGTCGTCGGAGAAAGAAGACAGAAAGGGTTCGGGGATTTTTCTCTCAAAAGCACGAAGGAGGCAAAGTAAAAAAATGAAATGAAGAAGTGGGCTATTTATAGCCTTTGAAATACGAAACGGCTGCCTTGGATTGCGCCTAAAATTTGGGTGCACTTTACTTTGCGCAGACAGCTCATCATCATGCGCAACTTGATTCAAAATTCAAAAATTCAAAGTATTTCGAAACTTTGAATCAAATCAACTTTCGAAAACTTTGAAGGGGGTCTTGTAGGTCCTAAAAAATCAAGTTGCATCAATCAGCAAAGTCAAGAAATCAAGAAACCCATCATTTGGATGAATTGCGCAGACAATAGATTGCGCAGCAATCCAATTGCGCATACTGCTTTGCGCACACTTCCAACTGCGCAGACTGACGTGGCAGAAGTCATCATTACCAAATCAAATCAAATCTTTTCTGACAACTGACAGCACGAATAACAAGGAATCTGTTCGTTTCCTGTGCCGTACAGTGCTCGAGGGCGGCTGACAGCTGGCAGCGCAAACCAATCCTGCGCAGTTTGAGTCTGCGCAAACCATGTATGCGCAATTCAACTCTGTGCACTCCATCAATATAATTGTTAAGTTACACGTGGCATTCATGCCATCGATTGCTCATTACGTGGCAACTGTTTATGCACGATCATGTGCATTTCTATCAAATGATGTCATGTGTCCATGATAGTTGGCCCACGATCCAGTAACTGTCTGTGCAAATTAATGTTGCGCAAACCAATGCTGCGCAAATCATCCTGCGCAGTCCAAAAATAACTGAAAGTTAGTTATTTTCAGAACTCTATAAATAGAGTTTCAAGTCTTCATTTTAAGGGGGATCAAGATCAGAGATCAGAAATCAGAGAGTTCAGGAGTTCTTGCCAAAGTGCTGCTGCATTCTTCCGAGACATTTGTCTTCAACTTCAGAGGCTTTTGCCTTCAGTTTCCAGAGTTGTTTTCAACTTCAAAGGCTTCGTCTTCACAGTTCACATCGTCCAAGGGATAAAGCAATCGTCATCAAGATTGGATTCCTATAGTTGTAATTTTCCTAGAATTATTGTAATCTTTATTACAGTTTGTATCAATAAAGTTCAATACTTTTGTTTTTGCAAACACTTACTAGTAACTAGGCCTGTGATAACCCTAGTTAGTTAAAGTATCAAGCCGTACTTATTGCTTGGCCGTGATTGTTGAATGGGGAATAACCAGTCTAGTCTTGTCTTGATCCTGTACAAGATTGTTACATGTCCTAATTTCTTATATTATCTTGCCGATAAATGGTGGGAGAAACCAAGTTCTGTCCAGACGAAAGGTTACAACCCCGGTCCTTGTTTGGTTTACGGGTTGTAACCTGGTTATCTGAATAGTCTCATGGTTATCTCATCGTATATCACCTGTCATGCTTTTCCTTAATTACTATCTTTTATTATGTAATTATATTCTTATGCTAATTGCTGGTTTCAGTTCCTAAGTGAAGCCTCCTTTGTGGCACTTGCTCTTTCTGGGGTCTGACCCAGTTGGTTTTGTATGACCAGATTTCAGAGCAGCTCCAGAGGATCTACCGACTTTCCAGCCCGATGGTGACCACCAGGCGTAACCAGGACAACGAGTGGTTTTTATTTTGGCTCTCCCACTCTATTGTAACATTATTCTTTTGAGGCATTTAGCCGACGAGCACGTGTTAGCTCGGTTGCACCTTATTATTGTCTGCCTACGGGCTGTAACATGATTGACAGATCCTAGGGTTGATCATGTATGACTAAGCTCTTGCTAGTCATCACATTTTGTAACGACTAGCTTCATGATCAGCTGAATATGTAATGTTTGGGACGCCTTACTATTGTATATTTGGTGATCTTACATCTTGTAATATTTACTTACTTGCTTGAGATTGAGACAATAGGCTTGTTCATGACCATAAGAGACTGATGGCTTGTAGTTAAACCCTCATATATCTAGACAGCCGTGACCGTATAGTGAGGTGGATTCTATTTCAATATACGTAGCTGGCTATGTATGCCCCCGCTCTCCAGTATTCTGGTTCTGGGGCGTTACTTGGTTTAAGTGGTGGCCCATGCATGGTCTTATAAATTAAGATATGTGAGGATTTACCGAATAGATGTCTCAATCACTACTCGTCCTTGATCTCTGCTCGTATCCTCTAAATCCCTGGATTCTTGACCTGATCACATGCTTGTATCTTTGATCTATCACTGGTCCTTCCTTATTGTTTCCTATGTCGTCTTCTTCAGCGACATTGTTCCTGGTTCTACCGATCGGCAAGGCGGAGCACCTCCCGTGGACCAGCAGCAACCTGGAGATCAAGTCCAGCATTCAGGAGTAGCCTCCAGAGTCGTGCCTACTGGAGAAGAGCCACCAGTTCAGCCCGTTCAGCCTGCAGAGCCTGATGATGGTACTTTGGTAGGTCTCATCAGATCATTGTTAGCTTCTCAAGATCGCCGAGGAGATGCCTTGCACCAGGCAGTAGAAGATGCTCTGGACAGAGGTGGACATCATAGGAACAATACAGTCAATAGCTTCAAGCGCTTGAACCCTCCTTTCTTTGATGGTAGCGAAGATGCTATCGTTGCTAATGCGTGGCTTCAGGACACAGAGGTGATATTAGAGGCAGCAAAGACTCCAGAAGATGAGAAGGTGGCCGTAGTGCGCCTGCAGTTATTGGATCTAGCCCGCAGCTGGTGGGCGGCACAGGCCGTCGGATTATTGGCACCTATTGCTTGGGCAGTATTCCGTGAGAGATTCCGAACCAAGTACTTCGATGCTGTAGCTCGGTACGATCTACAGACCAAGTTCACCAATTTGAAGCAAATGGTCAGGACGGTCGATAGGTATGCAGTCGAGTTTTCCAGGCTTAGTCGGTTTGCTCCTGTAACGCCCCAGTCCCAAAATACTTAGGACCAAGTACGTAGACATGCCAGCTGTATATAAACGATGAATACTCCAATATATGGAATCCTCGTATATATACATAAGTTGTAATAATATAATCACAGGCCAGAAAAATCAGTAAAAATATATCTCATCCACAGCAGACACAGAAGATATAAGAAGTCAAAATAGAATAAATGAGTGAGTCAAAAGATAGCCGGGTGGACATGCCCACACCAAACAGCTATATAAAAATGATCTCAAATAAAGTAGATGTCCACTATGAGTCTCAAAGAACCACATGAATCTAGATATCAGCGGGAGACGCCTCGTCATCTGTTACGCCCCGATTCTGTCGAATCGATAGTCGTCCCCCGGGCGTGATGCCGTGCGAACCTAAGTTGCGTTCGCACAAGGCATAGTCATAAGGTTATCCGAAACACAACATCAATTTAGAGTACGCAGAGAAATTGAATAACACATTTGAAATGGAAATAGACTTTTCATTGATAATATGAACTTTACATAGACTTCTTTTTACAATCATTGCCGCGCGGGCTACAACATGACTTCGACTTACAAAAATGAACGCCGATGAGATAGTCGTTCCATACATTACACCCTTTTTATACAAGCAAAAACCAATACATATTTCCACCTGCTATGGCGGGAAGTCGAGTCGTCATTTTTCTTTGGACTGATGTGCGGGTCTTCTTCAAAAGGAAATCCAGAAAACAAGCCTTCACACAGACGAGGCTTCAAAGAGTTCACGCCGCCTTGAGCTCTAGTTGGCACGCCCTTCGTGGTTCGGGGTACCTGCGTGGAGAGCGAGGATCAGTACATTACACTTTGTACTGGTGCGTGGCTATTTAAATTCCAAGCTCTCATTTGGTTGAAGAGTTTATATGACATTATAGTATGAATGTTTCTAACCATCCTATTGGATTACAAACAAGTAATGACAAGCATAGTGAACTTTACGTTGAAACTTACCCCGGCGGACCGTGTCGCGCCTTAAGAAACTTACCATGTTCTTCCTTATCCATTCTTATCCTTTTTCATTTCCAAGTGCCTTATTACGTGTGATTGGTCACTGGCATCACAAGCCATCCTGGACGTATAGCTTTGTTAATCGGGATCCTTTCAACGCAAGTAGCTAGCTCCGTTGCAAGCCCCCGCTTAACCTGTGCTGAAACCTTATGCACGGCTATACCCTGTTTCCTCCTAGGCCGAGTCGGTCCCGTGGCCTCGGGTTGCCGCTCGAGGAAACTATTGCCTTGTCGACAAGTTGTCCATAACCGTGTAAAGACATATTTTTCCTTTTTAGTTATTAAGACATAGCCTACATTCTCTTTGAAAACCCATCCTTTTTTCCATGTTCGTGCCCTTGCATTTATCTTTTCATCCGCAACAACATTATCGATTTTGCCTAAGAAGGGGGTCGAGAAGAGAAGGGTCAGCCACTCACCTTGAGTTTACCTTGGCGAGCGAACTTGTTGGTCGCGCTAGACGTCGCCTACGCGATTACCTGAAATCGCACAAGCAACCGATTAGAACACTGCATTATTCAAAGAGTTCGATAGGAAATGCGAGTTCGAAATACAAGCTATGAAAACCATCGAAAACATTCACGAAAACGCATTCAGAAAACAAAGCCAAAACCAACGCAAGCGGCGTGAAAAGCAGAGCAACAGGAGGTCTCTCCCGACTCAGCCGCAGAGTCAATCCTCGAGGCGCAACCCGCTGAATATGGGACTTGGTTCCGAAGAAGACATTCCATAACGAGGAATGGATCTTAATTCAACCGTTCCCGTTCGATCGACTCGGTCGATCCCGACCTATCGGTCCCGGCCGAATCGATAGCGACAGTGTTCCTTTCTCGCACACCCCGTGGATAGAGTACGGGGCACGATGTAGGGACGGGGCACTACACCATAACCAACTAAGAAAAAGTTTCGTCCTCGAAACTTAAGAATAGAACCTACCTCTATGAAAATAACGAAGGGAACTTTTCCCTCATTTCTGACTCGAGTTCCCATGTCGACTCCTCTGCCGCATGGTTCCTCCAGAGTACGCGGACGAGAGGGATCGCCCGATTTCGAAGTAACTTATCCTTGCGTTCCAATATTTGAACGGGCGCTTCAACGTAGGATAAGTCGGACTTTAGCTCCAGCTGGCCAAAATCCACCACGTGGCTAGGGTCGTGCACGTACTTCCGCAGTTGGGAGACGTGGAAGACATTGTGTACACCTTCAAGCGCCGGTGGTAGGGAAATCTTATAGGCTACGGGGGCGACCCGCTCGAGTATTTCGAACGGCCCAACGAATCTCGGACTCAGCTTCCCCTTTACGCCGAACCGAGTAACTCCACGCATGGGCGACACCTTCAGGAACACGTGATCGCCTACACAGAACTCAAGCGGTCTTCGATGGGTGTCGGCATAGCTCTTCTGCCGACTCTGTGCAATCTTTAGTCTTTTCCGAATTAGCTTGACCTTCTGCACCGTCTGTTCTACCAGCTCCGGGCCGAGTATCTGCCGTTCCCCGACTTCATCCCAGCAAATGGGCGATCTGCACTTCCAACCGTACAAGGCTTCATACGGCGCCATTTGGATGCTGGACTGGTAGCTATTGTTATATGCAAATTCTGCCAACGGTAAGTGGACGTCCCAGCTTGATTTGAAGTCGATTGCGCAGAGCCGTAGCATGTCTTCGAGAATCTGATTAACGCGCTCCGTTTGGCCGTCGGTCTGTGGATGGTAAGCTGAACTGAACTGCAACTTGGTACCCAGCGCCGACTGAAGGCTACTCCAGAATTGTGACATGAACCGTGAATCCCGATCAGAGACGATGGATACTGGAACTCCGTGCAGCCGTACGATCTCGTCAAGATAAATCTGCGCCAGCCGATCAACGCTCCAAGTAACTTTAATGGCAATGAAGTGCGCCGACTTGGTTAATCGATCGACTATGACCCAGATGGCGTCGCTCCCCCGTGGTGTCTTCGGCAGGCCAACAATAAAGTCCATCGTGACATGATCCTATTTCCACTCTGGAATGGCAAGGTTCTGCATCTCCCTGCCCGGTCGCTGATGCTCAGCTTTCACCTGCTGACAGGCCATGCATTGTGACACGAAGAGCGCCACATCACTCTTCATCCCGTGCCACCAGAAAGTCGTGCGGAGGTCCTTGTACATCTTGGTACTGCCTGGATGCAAGGTATACTTCGCGTGATGCGCCTCCGACAAAATCTCCTTTCGTAGTTCAGAATCATCCGGAACACATAGTCGGCCATTCAATCGCAGCGCGCCGGTCTTGTCTTCCGCAAAGTCGGTCACACTACCTGTTGAAATTCGCTCGCGCATTTTCTTCAGGTACGGATCATCCTTCTGAGCGGCCATGATCTTTTCCAGCAAACTCGGCTCTAACTGCAGCTGCGCCAACCGTATATCCCTGAATCGAACCCGGAGATCGATGCCCATTTCTTCAAGATCTTGTAGTAGTCTGCGGTCGATGGATAGCGAGGCAAGGTATTTCCGACTCAGAGCGTCCGCCACCACATTTCCCTTGCCCGGAGTGTAGTCGATCGTCAAGTCATAGTCCTTGATTAGTTCGAGCCAGCGCCGCTGTCGTAAGTTCAGTTCTTTCTGGGTGAAGAGATACTTGAGGCTCTTGTGGTCGGTATAGATCGCGCACGCCACGCCATATAGATAGTGACGCCACAATTTCAACGCGAACACAATCGCCGCTAACTCCAAGTCGTGCGTAGGATAGTTCTTCTCGTGCGGCTTCAACTGTCTGGAGGCGAATGATATCACCTTGTTCCGCTGCATGAGCACACATCCCAAGCCCTGGCCTGAAGCATCGCTGAATATCTGAAAACCCTCTGGCCCATCAGGAAGTGCGAGTATGGGTGCCGAAATCAGCCGCTGTTTTAGCTCCTGGAATGAAGCTTCACAGTCATCCGACCACTCATACACGACTCCCTTTTGAGTGAGGCGAGTCAGTGGCGATGCAATCTTCGCGAAGTCTTTCACGAAGCGTCGATAGTATCCCGCCAAACCAAGAAAGCTTCTAATCTCGCTAGCAGACGCAGGCCTCTTCCAATCAGCAACGGCTTCCACTTTCTTCGGGTCGACTGCAATGCCTTCGGACGAAATGATGTGACCAAGGAAGGATACGCTGCTGAGCCAAAATTCGCACTTACTCCGCTTCGCAAATAGCTGGTTCTCTCGAAGTGTCTGGAGCACGGTCCGCAGATGTTCTGCATGCTGCGCCCTGTCTTTCGAGTAGATGAGAATATCGTCAATAAAGACTACCACAAATTTATCAAGGAAGGGTCGAAACACCCGATTCATTAGGTCCATGAAGGCGGCAGGGGCGTTTGTTAGGCCGAATGGCATCACCAGGAACTCGTAGTGGCCGTACCGAGTGCGAAAGGCTGACTTTTGCACGTCGTCCGACTTGATCTTGAGCTGATGATAACCCGAGCGGAGATCAATCTTCGAAAATACCGAGGCGCCTTGCAGTTGATCGAATAAGTCGTCTATGCGGGGCAAAGGATACTTGTTCCGGATGGTGGCCTTGTTAAGCTCTCGGTAATCGACGCACAGACACATGGACCCATCCTTCTTCTTCACGAACAATACGGGCGCTCCCCACGGTGAAACACTAGGCCGAATAAACCCTTTATCGAGTAATTCTTGTAGCTGGACCTTGAGTTCCTTCAGCTCAGCAGGGGCCATTCTGTACGGGGCCTTTGAAATCGGTCGAGTATCGGGGAATGTATCGTTGCTGAACTCGATCTCTCGGTCGGAGGGCATGCCGGGTAGCTCGTCCGGGAACACATCGGGGAATTCTGCCACAACGTCGGTCTGACCTACGTTTGCACCTTCCTGTCGCATGTCTCGGACGGACGCCAAGTAGCCTTCGCACCCAGAATGCAGCATCCTCCGAGCAGAGATTGCCGAGATCAACATGCAGGTCGACGACGCCTCACCACACGAAAAGCAGAATTCAGGCACTCCTGGTATGCGGAAAGTGACCGTCTTCCTGGCACAGTCTATGGTTGCGTTGCACGGCCCGAGCCAATCCATCCCCAGAATGATATCGAAGTCATTCATGTCTAGGACCATCACGTCCAGACCGATCTTTTGACCGCCAATACAGATAATCCCGTGGGTGCAGGCTGAATTAGTGAGTATTGGTGTGCCCGAAGGTGTGCTCACGCTAAGGTCGAGGTCTAATGATACTAATGGAAATTTGTGCTCGGCGACAAAGTCCGCCGCTATAAAACTATGCGAAGCACCTGAATCAAATAGTACGCGAGCAGGCACATTATTAAAACTAAGTATACCTGTCACGACCGTGTCTGAGGCAAGCGCTTCGTCCCGAGTCATGGCGTAGACGCGGCCCTGGGCATTGGGGCGACGGTCTTGGCCATGTTGAGGTGCAGGCTGAGGGACTCGAGGCGCTGGAACTTGATTCCCTGGACGGTGTTGAGGTGGCGGGGCATTACGGTTCTGTCTTTGGGGGCAGTCTTGTTTGTAGTGACCTTTCTGGCCGCAATAGAAGCATCCCCCATCGGCGACAAGGCACTTGCTCGCCTCGTGCCCAACGGAACCGCACTTGGCGTATCGCGGTGGCGTGTTATGTCCCCGATAGCCGCCATGGTTCTGACGCTTTGACGCATGGTTGTTACCTCCCGTATAGCCAGGACGTTTGTGATTGGAGTGGCGCACAACGTCGTCAGCACTGGAAGGATACAGGCTCTCAAGACGGAGAGCGTGATTCAGAGCCTCGCCCGTGGTCTTGTACTCCGGGACGCCGACATGCGCACCAATAGATTGTCGCAGTCCCACTTCGAACCGTCGCACGCGGCACTCTTCAGTAGGCAGAAACGCACCAGCGAACTTGGACAATTTGTTGAACTCTGCGGCGTACTGTTGTACCGTCCTGCTCCCCTGCTTCAATGACATGAATTCGTTTTCCTTTGCTTGGCGAACGGCAGACGGAAGGTACTCGAGTTCGAAGGCCTTGCGGAACGTGGCCCAAGAGATCGGCGCGGTAGTGTCGTCCGGTCGAATCGCTCGCTTGCGCACGGCCCACCAGTCGTGCGCGTTCAACCGTAGTTGAAGTTGTGCGCAGGCGACTTGCTTTGATTCTTCGATGCCGAGGAGCTCGAAGTGGTCTTCTAGTTCTTCCAGCCAGTCGATCGCAATGGAAGGACCCTCGGTGCCGCTGAAAGAGGTGCGACACGCCTTCTTGAATTCTGACACTTCGAAGTTGTACTTCTTTGGTGCCGCTGGTTGAAGCTCAGGCTCCGCCGTATCGACTTCAATGGGTGGAATCGTCGGCACGGTGGTAGTAGGTACGGTGACGGTAGGTGCCGTCGCAGAATTTCCGTTGGCCGCAAACGTCTGGACGATCTGCTGTAGGGTATCTATCTGCTTTTGTTAAAGTTTGATGTGCGCATCGAAGCGAGCTTCGAACTGGGCCTGTCGTTCCTCTACTCGTTGATGTCGGTTCTCGGACTGGGTCCGCTGCGCCTCCATCATGCGCAGCATCCTTTCGATGGTATCATTAGAAGGTCCGGCCTGCCAACGATGCGAGCTACTAGAGCCACTGGAAGCGCTCTGTTCTTGCTCGG
The DNA here is from genome assembly GCA_029216955.1 of Iris pallida. Classification (NCBI taxonomy): domain Eukaryota; kingdom Viridiplantae; phylum Streptophyta; class Magnoliopsida; order Asparagales; family Iridaceae; genus Iris; species Iris pallida. The sequence goes on along the minus strand of JANAVB010001000.1, from coordinate 3,649,863 downwards.
CCGTGGGTTCCGCCACTTCTGCTATACGAAGGCAACGCATCAGTCTTAAATTATTACGGACTCATTGTATGGAACAACTTATCTCATCGTTGCGTGGTCAATGGTTTGAAACTCTAGACGCGAGGTCAAAGGATGTAAAGCCGTGCTCTGATACCATTATGTCACGCCTCGATTCTGTCGAATCGATAGTCGTCCCCCGGGCGTGATGCCGTGCGAACCTAAGTTGCGTTCGCACAAGGCATAGTCATAAGGTTATCCGAAACACAACATCAATTTAGAGTACGCAGAGAAATTAAATAACACATTTGAAATGGAAATAGACTTTTCATTGATAATATGAACTTTACATAGACTTCTTTTTACAATCATTGCCGTGCGGGCTACAACATGACTTCGACTTACAAAAATGAACGCCGATGAGATAGTCGTTCCATACATTACACCCTTTTTATACAAGCAAAAACCAATACATATTTCCACCTGCTATGGCGGGAAGTCGAGTCGTCATTTTTCTTTGGACTGATGTGCGGGTCTTCTTCGAAAGGAAATCCAGAAAACAAGCCTTCACACAGACGAGGCTTCAAAAGAGTTCACGCCGCCTTGAGCTCTAGTTGGCACGCCCTTCGTGGTTCGTGGTACCTGCGTGGAGAACGAGGATCAGTACATTACACTTTGTACTGGTGTGTGGCTATTTAAATTCCAAGCTCTCATTTGGTTGAAGAGTTTATATGACATTATAGTATGAATGTTTCTAACCATCCTATTGGATTACAAACAAGTAATGACAAGCATAGTGAACTTTACGTTGAAACTTACCCCGACGGACCGTGTCGCGCCTTAAGAAACTTACCATGTTCTTCCTTATCCATTCTTATCCTTTTTCATTTCCAAGTGCCTTATTACGTGTGATTGGTCACTGGCATCACAAGCCATCCTGGACGTATAGCTTTGTTAATCGGGATCCTTTTAACGCAAGTAGCTAGCTCCGTTGCAAGCCCCCGCTTAACCTGTGCTGAAACCTTATGCACGGCTATACCCTGTTTCCTCCTAGGCCGAGTCGGTCCCGTGGCCTCGGGTTGCCGCTCGAGGAAACTATTGCCTTGTCGACAAGTTGTCCATAACCGTGTAAAGACATATTTTTCCTTTTTAGTTATTAAGACATAGCCTACATTCTCTTTGAAAACCCATCCTTTTTCCCGTGTTCGTGCCCTTGCATTTATCTTTTCATCCACAACAACATTATCGATTTTGCCTAAGAAGGGGGTCGAGAAGAGAAGGGTCAGCCACTCACCTTGAGTTTACCTTGGCGAGCGAACTTGTTGGTCGCGCTAGACGTCGCCTACGCGATTACCTGAAATCGCACAAGCAACCGATTAGAATACTGCATTATTCAAAGAGTTCGATAGGAAATGCGAGTTCGAAATGCAAGCTATGAAAACCATCGAAAACATTCACGAAAATGCATTCAGAAAACAAAGCCAAAACCAACGCAAGCGGCGTGAAAAGCAGAGCAACGGGAGGTCTCTCCCGACTCAGCCGCAGAGTCAATCCTCGAGGCGCAACCCGCTGAATATGGGACTTGGTTCCGAAGAAGACATTCCATAACGAGGAATGGATCTTAATTCAACCGTTCCCGTTCGATCGACTCGGTCGATCCCGACCTATCGGTCCCGGCCGAATCGATAGCGACAGTGTTCCTTTCTCGCGCACCCCGTGGACAGAGTACGGGGCACGATGTAGGGACGGGGCACTACATCATCAAGGTATGTTGGATCCAGTGCTGAGACATACTCCTGCGAGAAATCGTCTATACCTGGAGAGATCACCAGGTCCTCAGAGGGACGTAACAAGATACAGGAAGAACATGCCATATGAACTGAATATAAATGCACCATAAAAATAAAGATAAAGTAAAAGTGTCCAAACCATAACACGGCTCAATATCCCATCATCGAAACAGTAGGCTATCCCTACAACCAGACAAGGACAAAGGGTAACATACTATTCCGCGATGTGACATTTTTCCATGCTATGATTGGAGCATGAAATTGCTAAGGTCTCATAACCTTTCTAGTAGGCAATTTAGAAGACATATTGATGTATGGGCAGGTGAAGGCTGACTCCCCCAAGACACGGTAATAACTCACAACACACACACGTCAAGTACCAATACTATCAGCCGGCATAACTCGAGGCTAGCGGCCCACGTGACCCATCAGTCTATATAGCTCGAGGCTAGTGACCCTCGTGACTCGACCACCGTAGTACGCAGTTACTACAATTGCTGGAATTGGGGTAGCCCATACATTTAACTGTCTTCTCCCTCCCAAGGTCACTAACAGAAGGTAGTCCGCTAAGACTAGGTCCATATGCAAAAAAAAAGACAAGAAGGAAAATAACTGAAAGCAAATAAAGTGAACTAAAAATAGCAAATAATGGATCCAATTAAAAATAGATAATAAATATGCAGTAAATAAATATAAAGATGCATCTAATTATAAACAGTAAATAAGGCAAGGTATTTTGCCTGAGGGTGGTGCGAGAGGCAGCAAAATCCAACAATCAGAATCGTCAATACGAAAGTCAAAATCCACAAGAAGCTCCCGATGCTAAAACAAACATCACGAACGAATTTGGAATAAAAGATATGCCTAGGAAACGCCTGTCCAAAAGTCAAATTCTGGAACAGGGGTAAAATCGTAATTTTGGGTCAAAACGATGTCCGCCGTTGGACCCGTCTTGCACCGAAATATGTGCCAGTATTTATGGTCTCTAAAGTCATCAAACTATATATCTACGGATTCAGTTTGAGGAGAGGAACTCAACGGTATGTCCAGTTTTGGATTCCAAGGAGCCGCGTACAAAATCGTCCGTTTGAGTGGGTCGCGGGCCCGCCAAAAAGGGGTTCCAATTCGACCTTCTCAGAATCGAACCAAACTTGGCATACATGACCAAAAAAATGATACGGTCCTGCTGGCGCAAGTTTTGTCTCGATACGACGAATGTACACGAAGTTATGACCAAGTTTGCAAAAGGTCGATACGGGGGTATTTCGACGGATACGTACTGATTTCGTCGCGCACACGCAACGAAATTGAGTTCCGTCAGTTCCCACACGTCGACAACATCCATACGTGCCTTTTGATGCGTATAGTGTGTGACCACGTCGCCCGGTTTGACGGGACGCACGACGTATCGGAAGGAATTTAAAGTTTCAGAACAGTTTTAAAAGCGATTTTTCTCAGTTTTTGGGAAACATATTTCTCGACCTATACTCGACGAAAAATTAAACTACAAAAAGGGTTTTATAGTCCTATAAGTTGTCTACAAGTTTGTTTAAATAAATTTTCTAGAAAACCCAATATACTGACAGGAATTTGGCTTCTAATTTGGGTGGTTTGCACAGTTTTAACTCTGTTTACGAACAGAATTTTTGATCGATTACACGTCGATTCTTAGGGAATTCTCGACGGCTACCATTAATTCCACTTGAAGGTTTACACAGATGGTCATGTTAGCTATACGTAGGATCCGACGGTTCAAAAAATTATTGAAAAATAAGGAATAACTTTGATTAGAAACGTTGGTACCTGGAATTGGTTGAAAACATCGTTGTCCTCTGTTTACTGTCGGGTTTGGTCCTCCTCCGGCGGTGCGACGGCTCTCCTGCGGTCGTCGGCCCCGTACAGGTGGTCTGTGTCATGCGCAAAGGAGTTGGCGGATCTTGGGGTCGAAGGGTTTTGGTTGGGAGGAAGTTTCGCAGGGTAAATTTGAGTTTTCCTAAGTTACTCGAACTTAATATATGTTGGTTTCAAGATTTATCCCAGGATTTAAATTCGAATTTTTGATTCGGATTTAAACATGGATTCAATCCAAAACGGAGGAGAATTCAATTAGGATTTAAAGAGAAAAAAATTGAATGAAATCGATAAGGATTTAGGAGAGTTCAAAATTTTTCGGATGGCCGAATTTCTGAACCAGCCGTGCTCGGCCTTGGTGTGGGTACCGTTCCCCCTTGTGGGGAACAGTAGCTGCAGTTTAATTTTTTTTAAGAGACTTTACGCTGTCTCCTTCCCATACATCGCTGACGAAGCATTGTTCAAATGAACAGTGCTGACGTCAGCTTTTTTTTTATTATATATATATATATATATATATATATATATATATATATATATATATATATATATATATATACACATACTAAGAACCTATTTATTTTACACTTAACCCATCAAAATTACCATGAAAATTTCTCATAAAAAATTAAATAATTTCCAAAATATAAAAATTGTTTTCTAACTATTTAGCAAGGTAGATTTGCACCTATAACATATATATGTGCGAATGAAATCTAATATTATCGAAAATTTGGAATAACTAAAAATTGCGACTAGGTATATATTTTGGAAAAGTTGCGTATTTGACTCATATAACCTAATTACAAATAAAAATTTATATTAACTATCCATGTTTATACTCTTAGAATAAATTTATGTAACTCATATATATATGAGGTAAAATCCCAAGGACAATATTTATGGATATATAAATACAAGGATAATACAAAGAAGGAATAAATATAAATATAAAAAATATGTAGCAAAATTAGGGGGTTTACATCCTACCCAACTTAGAAAAATTTCGTCCTCGAAATTAAAAAATAATCTTAATATCAAAAACAACAATAGTATATATGAGAGAAGGGAGGCACGTCAAATATGCCTTAGTTTTTGAAAGGCTGTCAAGGTGGTTTTAACGGGATCCAAATTACCATCATATTCTACAAGGTTGAGTAGCCTTTATCCGAGGCTCTACCCAACTTATAGAACTTGGCTTCTTGTAAAAAAAACGTCGTTACAAGACTCCTAGAAATTCAACCCCAAGGAAAAATGAGAATATTAGCACTCCTGTCCACAGTCAAGGATCCTAAGGGATGCCTGGATATTGCCACAACGTTCTTGGTCAATAATTTACTAAAGGAAAAATTATTACAACTTAACATTGCCTCCCTATGGGTCATGCTTCCAACAAACTGGTAGAAACCTCTTATTTATCTATAACTAGAACGCGTTGGTACAGTGGGATTGGAGTCTTCGTATAACACGGGTAACTAGAGATGGGGTTGAAGAACTTTAGGGGAAGAATAATTCATGGACAAAGAGGTGAGGGTCTTTAATAAGCGCAGGAACCTTGCTGTAGAATTAGAATAAGTAAATGTTTGAACCTTTAAGTCATAATGACTAACATGCGCGGGTTGGTTAAATAGGATATGTAAGTCTTGAAAATTTGTCTTCCGTGATTTTTGTGTATAAGTAGCACATGGTGTCGAAAGTAGTGCATATGCAACATTGCTGATAACTAGTGATTCATACTAAGACAAGTATTATGATATGCATGTTGACCAAGCTATTTGATGTGTTGTTCGAACGCTAAGCCACTTATAAAACAAATAAATATTGCAACTGGAATAATACCTGCCAATTCTCCAACCTCAGGATGGGTGCCTATTACGGTCATACTAAGTGTTTGCCCCTGCCTTTGTCCATTTCTCCTGTCCATCCTGACTAAATTGTGCCGCTTGGTCAGCTAAGTGTGATCCTCTAGGATAACTTCCATATGGTGGTTGGTTTGGCTCTGCTACTGGTCTATGTGCTGCGGGTCTTTGTATCCTTTGTTGTGCTACTTTTAGTTGTTCTGTACAGTCTCGGGCCTTGTGATGATTGGAGCCACAATTCATGCATTGTCCTAATCTGTGACGACAATCCTTCATGACATGACCTTTCCTATGACAGAAGCGACATGTAAGAAGCTCATCAATTGGATAAGGTGATGCTCTTCTTGGTGGTTGTGTCATAGAATGTCTGATTGGTCCACCATGGATAAGGTTACTTGGCCCAGTTGCTGGAATATGGCGTCTCTGAGCCTGTTGTATTTTCTTGTCAAAGAGTTTCTGGCTTCTAGCTTCTTCTAACACTGCAGCGTGAGAAACTCTAGACTGCACTGTAGTATGCTTCTTGAGCTCTGGTGTCAATCCTTGGTGAAATCTCTTGGCCCTTTCCTGCTCAGTAGGAATCAATGTCTCACCGAATCTGCTCAGTCGACTGAATTCTGCATCGTACTCATCTACGGTTATGTTTCCTTGCTTGAGGTGTAGGAACTGATCATAGAGGGCATCACGTACATGGATAGGAAAGAACCTCTCATTGAAGAGTTTGTAGAATTTTTCCCAAGTCTGTTTGGCTCCCAAGCGTCTTCCTTCGGCTTCCCACCAATGATGGGCATTGTCTTCCAAGAGCAAGTCTACTGCTGTTATCCAATCATTTATTGGCAACTGGGACGCCCTCAGTAGCTTCTCCGTGCTGATAAGCCATGCAGTGACCTCTAGGGGTTCCTCGGTACCTCTGAAGGACTTGGGATTCATATCCATGAAGTCATTGATAGAACCCTCATATGGATGTAGAGCTGGTACTGGTACCGATGTCGGAGGTGGAGGTGGGGGCCTAGTTAGTGCTTCCGTCATGCTCTGCCTCATCAGTTCAGCTTGTTGCCACTAAGTATGTATCATGGCATACATGAACTGTGTAGTAGTAGGGTTTCCATCCTCTGGTGGTGGAGGCATCTGTGGCCCGCACTGAGGTGGATACTGCCGAGTGGGTGGTGGAGGTGATGGTACATTCTCCTCGGGTGGTACTATGGTAGCCTGCCCAGTCTGGATTACTGGTGGCACTTGGGTTTCCTGTTGTACCATTGATGGGGTTATGGTAGTCTGCGGCTGTCCTGACTGATACGGGGTCACCGGGGTCATTGGTAGGACCTCTCTTTACTGAGTGGCTACATCACCAGACGCGATCGTCGAGGTAGGAACGTGTCCGCTTCGAAGGTTCATCCTTCTGGCACGAAAATAGAATAATGTTAGAATAGATTCGAACAAGTTATAGGTCAAGCAGTTGAAAGAGAATTGTCAACATAGTTGCAGATGAGATATTGGGGAGCTAGTTGATTATAGCTCATTCTATATAAAAATTATAAAGAGCGAACCAAGTACACTAGGTTGATCAGACCATCATGCACCGGTTCTGATAGACAATATGTTAGTGGGGTACCTTTAATAACATATGTGTCATGAACAAGCTCGAAAATGAATAAGCTTGCAAATCTAGGCTATGATAGCAGCATTGGTCAAGATGTTAGAACATAAGTTCGTGAGATAATGATGAAAGTAAATATATAAAAAATTGCAGTCCTTTATGAATTCGAAGTTTTGTTCGGGATTCGTGCCTATACAGTCGTTCTACTGTCTTCCGGTCCGAGGCAATGGTGATGTTCAGGGAAGTGTTATGTATTGAGGCATTCTACCCAACTATAAAAGTTAGACTAGTAATGTGGGAATGATGGAACATGTCTACCTAGTACGAGTCATCGTCCTAACCTCTACCAAGCATGAATTAGACTGATAGTATGGAGGGTCAGATATAAGGCAATACAGGTAATCAAAGAGTGTTCGAAAAGTTTGGAGGTCAAAGGAGGCAATAATCATGGATGAGATACTATTCCTATTCCTATATGCAGGCTTGTTGGGCACAGTCATGTAACCCAACAATATTTTTTGACCTGCATGGGCCAACACAAAAACATGTAACGCCCCAGTCCTAAAATACTTAGGACCAAGTACGTAGACATGCCAGCTGCATATATACGATTAATACTCCAATATATGGAATCCTCGTATATATACATAAACTGTAATAATATAATCGCAGGCCAGAAAAATCAGTAAAACTATATCTCATCCACAGCAGACACAGAAGATATAAGAAGTCAAAATAGAATAAATGAGTGAGTCAAAAGATAGCCGGGTGGACATGCCCACACCAAACAGCTATATAGAAATGATCTCAAATAAAGTAGATGTCCACTATGAGTCTCAAAGAACCACATGAATCTAGATATCAGCGGGAGACGCCTCATCATCGAGGTATGTTGGATCCAGTGCTGAGCCATACTCCTGCGGAAAATCGTCTATACCTGGAGAGATCACCAAGTCCTCAGAGGGACGTAACAAGATACAGGAAGAACATGCCATATGAACTGAATATAAATGCACCATAAAAATAAAGATAAAGTAAAAGTGTTCAAACCATAACACGGCTCAATATCCCATCATCGAAACAGTAGGCTATCCCTACAACCAGACAAGGACAAGGAGTAACATACTATTCCGCGATGTGACATTTTTCCATGCTAGGATTGGAGCATGAAATTGTTAAGGTCTCCTAACCTTTCTAGTAGGCAATTTAGAAGACATATTGATGTATGGGCAGGTGAAGGCTGACTCCCCCAGGACACGGTAATAACTCACAACACACACACACGTCAAGTACCAATACTATCAGTCGGCATAACTCGAGGCTAGCGGCCCACGTGATCCATCAGTCCATATAGCTCGAGGCTAGTGACCCTCGTAACTCGACCACCGTAGTACGCAGTTACTACAGTTGTTGGAATTGGGGTAGCCCATACATTTAATTGTCTTCTCCCTCCCAAGGTCACTAACATAAGGTAGTTCACTAAGACTAGGTCCATATGCAAACAAAAAGACAAGAAGGAAAAATAACTGAAAGCAAATAAAGTGAACTAAAAATAGCAAGTAATGGATCCAACTGAAAACATATAATAAATATGCAGTAAACAAATAAATAAAGATGCATCTAATTATAAACAGTAAATAAGGCAAGGTATCTTGCCTGAGGGTGGTGCATGAGACAGCAAAATCCAACAATCAGAATCGTCAATACGAAAGTCAAATCCACAAGAAGCTCCGGATGCTGAAACAAACATCACGAACGAGTTTGGAATAAAAGATATGCCTAGGAAACGCCTGTCCAAAAGTCAAATTCTGGAACAGGGGCAAAATCGTAATTTTGGGTCAAAACGATGTCTGCCGTTGGACCCGTCTTGCACCGAAATGCGTGCCAGTATTTATGATCTCTAAATTCATCAAACTATACGTCTACGAATTCAGTTTGAGGAGAGGAACTCAACGGTATGTCCAGTTTTGGATTCCGAGGAGCCGCGTACAAAATTGTCCATTTGAGTGGGTAGCCCGCCAAAAAGGGGTTCCGATTCGACCTTCTCAGAATCGAACCAAACTTGGCATACAGGACCATAAAAATGATACGGCCCTGCTGGCGTAAGTTTCGTCTCGATACGACGAATGTACACGAAGTTATGGCCAAGTTTGCAAAAGGTCGATACAGGGGTATTTCGACGGATACGCACTGATTTCGTCGCGCACACGCAACGAAATTGAGTTCCGTCAGTTCCCACACATCGACAACATTCATATATGCCTTTCGATGCATATAGTGCGCGACCACGTCGCCCGGTTTGACGGGACGCACGGCGTATCGGGAGGAATTTAAAGTTTCAGAACAGTTTTAAAAGAGATTTTTCTCAGTTTTTGGGAAACATATTTCTCGACCTATACTCGACGAAAAATTAAACTACAAAAAGGGTTTTATAGTCCTATAAGTTGTCTACAAGTTTGTTTAAATAAATTTTCTTGAAAACCCAATATACTTACAGGAATTTGGCTTCTAATTTGGGTGGTTTGCACAGTTTTAACTCTGTTTACGAACAGAATTTTTGATCGATTACACGTCGATTCTTAGGGAATTCTCGACGGCTACCATTAATTCCACTTGACGGTTTACACAGATGGTCATGTTAGCTATACGTAGGATCCGACGGTTCGAAAAATCATCGAGAAATAAGGAATAACTTTGATTAGAAACGTGGGTACCTAGAATTTGTTGAAAACAGAGTTGTCCTCTGTTTACTGTCGGGTTTAGTCCTCCTCCGGCGGTGCGACGGCTCTTCGGCGGTCGTCGGCCCCGAACAAGTGGTCTGTGTCGTGCGCAAAGGGGTTGGCGGATCTTGGGGTCGAAGAGTTTTGGTTGGGAGGAAGTTTCGCAGAGTAAATTTGAGTTTTCCTAAGTTACTCGAACTTAATATATGTTGGTTTCAAGATTTATCCCAGGATTTAAATTCGAATTTTTGATTCGGATTTAAACATGGATTCAATCCAAATCGGAGGAGAATTCAATTAGGATTTAAAGAGAAAAAAAATCGAATGAAATCAATAAGGATTTAGGAGAGTTCAAAAATTTTCGGATAGCCGAACTTCTGAACCAGCCGTGCTCGGCCTTGGTGTGGGTACTGTTCCCCCTCGTGGGGAACAGTAGCTGCAGTTTAAAAAAAAATTTAAGAGACTTTACGCTGTCTCCTTCCCATACAACGCTGACGTAGGGGTGTAAAATGAACAGGACGGTCCGTCGTCCGTCCGAGTCCGGCTCGATAAATAGTCCGACCGTTGACTGTCCGAACCACTATATGAACCGAGCTTGAACAAAAATACTAGTCCGATCCTATAACGAGCTCGAGCTCGATCATATACTTGTCCGGCTCGAATATGTCCGTAAACACCAATAATATTTTTTTATTAATATTTTTATCGTTGTTAAAACATACAAAACTTCAAACCTGCCATCCGTAGGTCAATAGCTATAACTCGTTTGTGGTTTCAAAGAAAGAAATTAATTTCTAAGTTTGGAAAATAATTTCCTATTATATTTTTTTGTTGGTCCAGCTGTCTCCATTTCCAAATTCTAATTAACATAATTCTAAGTACAGTCTACACTACACATTCCTTTTTTCCTATCTATTGAAAGCCAACCAGCTTCAATACTCATTAATATATTTGAAATTAGTATCCAACTATCTGTTTCCAACATATATTCATTATTATACATTAATTTTAGTATTTTTTTTGGTTGTATTTTTAAAATCCAACTCTTACTCTCTTTCCAATTTTCAATCCATGCTAATTACTGTTTTCCATAAGTTTCTCTTCCACAAAAATTTCAAATCTATGCTAATTACCCATTAATTTTGCTATTTTCCTTTTTTAGTTGTATTTTTTTCCTATTTGTTGATGGCCGGCCAACTCCAAGTGCCACCTTCAATACTCATTAATAATTTATTTTCCATAAGTTTCTCTTCCACAAAAATTTCAAATCCAAGCTAATCATTAATTACCCATTAATTTTGCTATTTTCCTTTTTTAGTTGTATTTTTTTCCCCTATTTGTTGATGGCCGGCCAAGTGCCACCTTCAATACTCATTAATAATTTACTAATTACTATCCAGCTGTGTGTTTCCAACGTATACTCATTACTACCCATTAATTTTACTTGGTTGTATTTCTAAAATCCAACTCTTACTCTCTTTCCAATTTTAAATCCATGCTAATTATTTTTTCCATAAGTTTCTCTTCCACGAAAATTTCAAATCCATGCTAATCATTAATTACCCATTAATTTTGCTATTTTCTATTTGGTTGTATTTTTTCCCTATTTATTGGTGGCTGGCCAGCTTCCCCATGCTAATTACTACTGCACAGTTGACAGACTGACAATCCTTCTTCTTCTCCATTTTTTTCCTCCAATCAAACCTCTCTTTCCAAATTCCAAGAGTTTCTATCCACCTATTCAAATTTTAGACTCTTCGTTTTCTGTAATTTTTCATTCATTATTAACCAAAATTATGGAGAATGATATATTCTACTATCTATATTATCATCTGTTTAAAAACCCACCAGAACTACAAGAAAACCTAAAACCACCACTAGAAAACTTATTTCCTGCTAGAATTTTGATCCATCAGCACCATCAATCCTTCATTCGTCGTAGTATGGCTTCTCTACCTCTAATTTCGAGTAAGTATTTTTTTTCCATGACTTTTTCCTTATCAAAAGAAGAAAAATGTTTTATTTTTCATGTGAAAGACCTAAACTTTGATGGGAATGGCCAACTTTATCACATTTCTTTGTTCTTTAGTTACTGTTGCTTTATATGAAAATTATCTCATACCAACATTATTTGGCTTTATTTTCTTGTGATAAAGAGATAAGGATGAATTGGTACTAAGTTATTTTTATGATGATTTTTTTGTAGGTTTGGAGCAGATTGATAATGCTCAACGACTTCAAGAAGCTCCCATTAGTGATGATGGAATTGATGTGAATGGCCTGGATAATCAGGGAGATAAGCAAGAAAAAGCTACTAAAGTTGGAACCAAAACCAAAAAAAGAACATCACCAGTATGGCTTGAGTTCGAAAAGGGTGAAGAAACAGGTGAGGATGGTATTGTTCAATTGTTTGCTAAATGTCTTCATTGCTCAAAAAAGATGAGTAGAACTATAGATGGCTGCACAACCACATTCAAAAGACACTTAGATAAGTGCAGTGTTCGTCTTGCTAAACAAAAAAAAACAGAAGTTATTGGGCAAAGATTTTTTCAAAGGTGCATCTTCTTATGATTTGATTGGGAAACTAGCTGTTCACAAATTCGATAAAGAAAAAGTTAGAGAATTATTGGCTACAATGATCATTGTGCATGAATATCCATTTAGGATGGTGGAACATGAATTTTTTGTGTTATTTTGCCAACTTTTGAATCCTGAATTTGAGAAGGTATCACGTGTTACTATAAAAAATGAGTGCATGAACTTGTATGCATTAGAGAAGAAAAAGTTAAAGGATGTGCTATCAAGTGTTAGTAGAGTTAGTTTGACATCTGACTTATGGACCTCAAATCAGACCATAGGATATATGTGTCTCACTTGTCACTTTCTTGATTCAGAATGACACTACAAAAGCGTGTGTTAAACTTTTGTAGCTTGCCTCCACCACATACTGGAGTTGATATATCTGATGCAATTTTTGCTTGTCTTTTGGATTGGGGAATTGAGAATAAAATCTCTTCAATAACACTTGACAACGCTTCCTCAAATGATGTTGCTGTTAGAAATTTGAAGGATAATTTTTCAATGAAGGGTAAACTTTTCTTCAAGGGTAAGATTTTTCATGTTAGGTGTTGTGCACATGTGTTGAACTTAATGGTGCAAGACGGATTGCATGAAATCAAAGAAGTTATTCAAAATATTCGTGAAAGTGTTAAGTATTTGAAAATGTCACCTCAAAGACTTCACAAGTTTGTAGAAATAGTGAAGCAATTGCAACTTCCAGTCTCTAAACGTTTAATTCTTGATGTTCCAACTCGTTGGAATTCTACTTATGCAATGCTAGAGTGTGCTTTGGGATTTAGACAAGTTTTTCCTATGTATCATGAGAGGGATAAATCATATGAGTGGCTTCCATCTATGATGGATTGGGAAAAGGCTGAAACTGTATGCAAGATTTTAGAAGTGTTCAATGAAGCCTCTAATGTCTTCTCTGGTACTTCTTATCCAACTTCGAATTTGTTACTTCCAGAGCTTTGGAAAATTAAACAAACTTTGAATGACAAGTTAGTGGAATTTGAAGAAAGTCCTTTTCTAAAGGAAATGGTGCGAAAAATGAAAGCTAAATTTGACAAGTATTGGGGGGAGTGCAATTTGTTAATGTCTATTGGTGCTGTTTTGGATCCAAGATACAAAATGAAGCTGATTGAGTATTGTTTCCCAAAAGTTTACTCTGTTTTTGAGTCTGAAAAAAATATCAACCTTGTTCTTTCCTCTTTGCATGAATTGTATGGTGAATATGTTGCTTCCAGTGTTGCAAAGAGCAAAAACATTAAGGCATTAAATACTATTGGTGCTTCTACTAGCAGTAACTTAAAAGGAAAGTCAAAAAATGTGTGTGAGTTTGAGATGTGGGCTCAAACTCAGGATGCAGTGGAACTATCCAAATCTGAGTTGGATAATATACCTTGAAGAAAGTCTTTACAAACATGACTCTGAGGAGCATTTCAATGCATTGGACTGGTGGAAAGCAACTACTCTAAAGTTCAAAATACTACCAAGCATGGCTCGAGACATACTATCTATTCCTATTAGTCGTGTTGCTTCTGAATCTGCATTTAGCGCCGGAGGTAGAGTTCTTGACCAATTTCGAAGCTCTTTAAAACCAGAGACAGTAGAAGCATTGATTTTTACAGGAGATTGGATACGTTCCAATTATAAGCTGAATATTTTAAAGGTTAGAATACATTTATTTCTTTATTTTATGAATATTGATTGTCAATTAATATGATTACCTTGTAAATTTTGAATCTTATTCTTTATCAATCTTTAGGTCCAACCTGAAGAAGAGGCTATGCAAATGGTGGATTTTGATTAGTCTGGATGAAATCGGATATTTAGATGTAAGATAACAATTAGATTGTATTCTACTTAGATATTAATTTTAGATGATGCTAATTCTATACTCATGTTCCTTTAAATATGGTAGCATTTTGCAGGTTTAGTACAATGCAAGTGGATCAACAAAGTGGAGCATCAAAGTTCAAACTATCAAGTGGAGCATCAAAGTTCAAACAGTAGAATTTGATAATTGTTTTGGCATATCTTTTTGTTGTACTTATTTCTAGGATGAAAGATGAGACTTTAAAACTTTGATTTTGGATGTTTTGTGGGATTTTCATTCCTCTACTAAGCTATGTTTTGTGGGACTTCGCACATAACTTATCTTGCTACTTAGTTATCTTATCTTTGGATATTTTTATTGGATTGGATTTATGTCATGTGCATGTTTATAATTTGAAACAGGTTATATCTAAACAAAGACAAATAACCAAAAATTAAATTTATGTTTTAATTTTAAAGCAGCAGTTATTTGAACTGTGTTTGTGTTTAAATGATACAAATATGTAATTTATATATCAATGGCTTTGTGTTACAAGGTTAATTGTATTTTTTTAACCATTTTTCAACTCTATTTTTAAAATTAAATTAATTTATGCTCATTCCACCTAATACAAATTTAGGTAAAAAGTATAATCGAGCTAATGTCCGGTCCGAGTCCGGTCCGTCCGAATTTGTCTATCGAGCCGAACACGAGCCTAGTTAATTCCTAACAAACCGAGCTTGAACATTAATATTTGGGTCCGATCTGGTCCGAGCCGGACTTAGGTCCGTCCGAGTTTAATTTCGGTCCGAGCTTAAGCATGAGGTTGTTCGAGTCCGTTCCGTCCGTTTACAGCCCTACGCTGACGAAGTACTGTTCAAATGAATAGTGCTGACGTCAGCTTTCTTTTTTTCTTTTTCTTTTTTTATTCTATATATATATATATATATATATATATATATATATATATATATATATATATATATATATATATATATACACTAAGAACCTATTTATTTTACACTTAACCCATCAAAATTACCATGAAAATTTCTCATAAAAAATTAAATAATTTCCAAAATATAAAAATTGTTTTCTAACTATTTAGCAAGATAGATTTGTACTTATAACATATATATGTGCGAATGAAATCTAATATTATAGAAAATTTGGAATAACTAAAAATTGCGACTAGGTATATATTTTGGAAAAGTTGCGTATCTGACTCATATAACCTAATTATAAATAAAAATTTATATTAACTATCCCCTCAACAACAGAAGCAGAAACAGTCTTCCGTAATGGGCTGCACTCATTGTGTGAAGCCAGGACACGTTGTTTCGGAGTGTCGCAGAGCACAGAGATTGTGTTTGGCTTGTGGGATACCGGACCACAAGATAGGGTCCTGCCCGAATAGGGCCAGTTTATCATCGGTCCAGACTAGTCCCTCGGTAAGGAGACCAGCACCAGTGCAGCAGCAGCAGCAGTACCAGCCTCCGAAGCCATTATTGCCTCAGACCTAAGTATTCCAACAGCAGAGACCCCAGCAGTATGCCCTGACCCCAGCTCAGATTCAGAACCGGCAGAGAGGTTCCTAGCAGGATGTCTTCCCTCTTCCTCAGGCCTTCAAATTCCTTGCTTGCATGATTGATTATTTGATTGATTGCTTAATATAGCTTGTCCTTGCCACTCTAGCCTCTTGATTAAATTCCAAGGACGAAATTCTTTTAAGGTGGGTAGAGTTGTAATGCCCGTGGTTCGTATTACGTATTTCGGTATACGTGTACGTGTTTTGATTCGTATTGCATGTCTCCTTGCTTGGTTTAATTGGGCATTTCTTTGCTTGGTTCATCTTGGTTCGGTTCGACTTGTTGGGTTGGTTCGGTTTTGTTGGAGAACCAACCCACCTACCTACCACCACCATCACCATTTATTAACCCCCACTCTTTTCTCTCTCCTCATTTATTCTTCTTCTTCCCCACCATCACTTCTCCACCAACCTGAGAGAGTGGAAGGTTTAGGCAAGTGCATCTTGCTTCATGGAGGAACTCAACTTTTGTTGTTCCATTATCTTCCTCACAATATTCTAAGACACTTTAGTACTTAGCATTTTTAATTTCCATGGCTCATTTCGTGTAGATCTAAGCTTGTTGCATTTTCGGATTTCTTGGGTTTTGATCTATTAAACCTTGTTATTTTTAAGTTTTGATGGTTCCATGTTGTAGAAAATTTTGTTCTACCCCATTTTGACCTATAGAAGTCCAAATTTGGACCTATAATGAAGGTTTATGGAGCTTGGAAGCTATGGGTTCCATGGCCATCCTTCTCAGATTTTCGGAGAAGATGGGCACCCATTTATCCAGCCGCATAGATGAGTACCCATCTACTCAGCCGCATGGGATTCTGTTCACCCATCCGCATAGATGAGTACCCATCTACTCAGCCGCACGAGACTCATTCACCCAGCCGCATAGATGAGTACCCATCTACTCAGTCGCATGGAATTCTAGTCATCCAGCCGCATAGATGAGTACCCATCTACTCAGCCGTATGGGATTCTGTTCACCCAGCCGCATAGATGAGTACCCATCTACTCAGCCGCATGAGACTCATTCACCCAGCCGTATGAGACCCCGTTCACCTTGCCGCATGAGACTCGTTTACCCAGTCGCATAGATGGGTATCCATCTACCCAGCCGCATAGATGGGTACCCATCTACTGCCGCATGAGACCCCATCCACCCTTGGCCGCATAGTGCCTATGTTAGTTGTTTTTCTTGTCCTATTTGGCTGATTTATGGGCAGAATTTCTTCCATCTCCTAAGATAAAAGTTGTAGATCTTTTCCTTGGCTTCAAGAATATGTTACTAACTATTTATACAAATTTTCTCATTCATGATGATGTAAGGATAGAACACAATAGTGGCCTGTTAAGGCGCACTCTTAACCAGTAACAAATAATATGACAGACAGTGGCCCATTGTGGCGCACTCACGACAAGAATGATTGACATGATAGTGGCCCGACGTGGCGCACTCCTGACATGATATACCTGACATGATAGTGGCCCGCCGTGGCGTACTCTTGACATGATAAACCTGACATGATATATCTCGATGTGCTGTTGCGACGGCTAGCTTGACATGACAAGAATGAATGACCTGGACACCGTGGACGATTGTGCTTGTACAAATGAACCCTTCTTGTCTTACATCATGTCTAGGACAGGGACTTCTGAGTACCACGGTCAGGGTTACCTACTAAAAAGGACTAAGGCTAATAACTAGAATAACACAGTAGTCATGAAGTGATTTTCCAGCTACAGGCAATCCTGTTATCTGGGCACCCCACTTGGGATCTGTAGCCTGCCGTCGAGTAGGGCACATTTTCAGCACACTGTCATGTGTTGCACCCTCTAAGTCACCTAAGGGTACATGTATTTACTGGACGATGTACCCACTTGAATTCAACCCCTAATTGCGTCCGGATAGCCTGGATGGTCTGCAGAGCTTGTGGCTGTGGAACAATCTCACTGCATCTTGCTAGTAACTAGGCCTGTGATAACCCTAGTTAGTTAAAGTATCAAGCCGTACTTATTGCTTGGCCGTGATTGTTGGATAGGAAATAACCAGTCTAGTCTTATCTTGATCCTGTACAAGATTGTTACATGTCCTGATTTCTTATATTATCTTGCCGATAAATGGTGGAAGAAACCAAGTTCTGTTCAGACGAAGGGTTACAACCCCGATTCTTGTTTGGTTTACGGATTGTAACCTGGTTATCTGAATAGTCCTATAGTTATCTCATCGTATATCACCTGTCATGCTTTTCCTTAATTACTGTCTTTTATTATGTAATTATATTCTTGTGCTAATTGCTGGTTTTATTTCCTAAGTGAAGCCTCCTTTGTGGCACTTGCTCTTTCTGGGGTCTGACCCAGCTGGTTTTGTATGGCCAGATTTCAGAGCAGCTCCAGAGGATCTACCGACTTTTCAGTCCGATGGTGACCACCAGGCGTAACCAGGACAACGAGTGGATTTTATTTTGGCTCTCCCACTCTATTGTAAAATTATTCTTTTGAGGCATTTAGTCGACGAGCACGTGTTAGCTCGGTTGCATCTTATTACTGTCTGTCTACGGGCTGTAACATGATTGACAGATCCTAGGATTGATCATGTATGACTAAACTCTTGCTAGTCATCACATTTTGTAACGACTAGCTTCATGATCAGCTGAATATGTAATATTTCGGACGCCTTACTATTGTATATTTGGTGATCTTACATCTTGTAATATTTACTTACTTGCTTGAGATTGAGACAATAGGCTTGTTCATGACCATAAGAGACTGATGGCTTGTAGTTAAACTCTCATATATCTAGATAGCCGTGACCGTATAGTGAGGTGGATTCCATTTCAATATACGTAGCTGGCTATGTATGCCCCCGCTCTCCAATATTCTGGTTCTGGGGCATTACAGCCTTACCGAATGGCTCCAGCAGAACTGAAGGAGCTGAAGGTGCAATTACAAGAGTTGCTAGACTGCAGATTTATTCGCCCTAGCGTCTCTCCATGGGGAGCTCCCGTACTGTTTGTGAAGAAGAAGGATGGGTCGATGCGGCTATGCGTCGACTATCGGGAACTCAACAAGGCGACCGTGCGGAACAAGTATCCTTTGCCACGAATCGACAACTTGTTTGACCAACTGCAAGGTGCGTCAATATTTTCAAAAATCGATCTTCTTTCAGGCTATCATCAATTGAAGATCAAGTCCGACGACGTATCGAAGTCTGCCTTCCGCACTCGATATGGTCATTACGAATTCTTAGTCATGCCGTTTGGTTTGACGAATGCCCCAGCCGCTTTCATGGATTTGATGAACCAAGTCTTCCAACCTCAAATCGATAAATTTGTAGTCGTGTTCGTCGACGATATCCTTATCTATTCAAAGAATCGAGAAGAGCATGCAGAACACTTCAAGACGGTATTGCATATTCTGCGTGAAAATAAATTATATGCCAAGCAGAGTAAATGCGAGTTCTGGATGAGTAGCGTGACATTCCTCGGACATGTAATCTCTGTCGAAGGTGTCGCGGTGGACCGAAAGAAGATTGAAGCGGTGGTAGATTGGAAACGACCTGCCTCGGCTAGCGATATTCGAAGTTTCCTGAACTTAGCGAGCTATTACTGAAGATTCGTGCAAAGCTTTTCAAAAATAGCATCGTCTCTGACTCGCCTCATCCAGAAGGGGGTAGTATTTGAATGGAGTGACGACTGTGAATCCAGCTTTCAAGAGTTGAAGCAACGGCTAGTCTCAGCTCCAATCCTTGCACTTCCAGACGGTCCAAAAGGCTTTCAGATATTCAGCGACGTATCGGGAACTGGCCTCGGGTGCGTACTCATGCAGAGAGATAAAGTCATCTCCTACGCTTTACGACAGTTGAAGCAGCACGAGAAGAACTACCCGACGTACGACCTAGAATTGGCGGCAATCGTGTTTGCGTTGAAACTCTGGCGGCACTATCTGTATGGTGTGGCTTGCAGAATCTACACAGATCATAAAAGCCTGAAATACTTGTTTACGCAACGAGAGCTCAACCTACGACAACGACGTTGGCTCGACCTCATAAAAGATTTCGAGCTAACGATCGAGTATACGTCGGGCAAGAAAAACGTTGTAGTCGACGCGCTTAGCAAAATGTTTATGGGAACACTAGCCATAAACAAGGAGATACGGCGAGACCTTGAAGCGATGGGTATCGAACTTGGAATTGAGTATCGACACCTGCACTTAGCTCAGCTGAAGTTAGGATCGAGCCTACTTAGCAAGATAAAGACCGCACAGAAGGACGACTCATTCCTGAAGAAGATGCGCGAGATGATTCCAACATGAAGGGCGACTGACTTTGTGGAAGATGGAGACGGGACGATGCGACTAAAGGAAAGGCTTTGCATTCCTGAAACTGCCGAACTCATGAAAGAAATTCTGACGGAGGCACATTATGCGAAGTACTCGTTACATCCTGGAAGCACCAAGATGTAAAAGGACTTGTTCACAAACTTCTGGTGGCACGGCATGAAGAAAGATGTGGCTACTTTCGTATCGCAGTGCATGGCGTGTCAGCAAGTGAAGGCGGAACACCAAAGGCCAGGCGGAGAGCTGCAGAACATCGCCATTCCCGAGTGGAAGTGGGACAACATCTCGATAAATTTTATTATGGGATTTTCGAAGATGTCGCGGGAAAATGATGCAATTTAGGTATTGTTGATAGATTGACCAAGTCGGCTCACTTCATCGCAATAAAAGTATGATGGAGTGTCGATCGGATAGCACAAATCTACATCGACGAGATTGTTCGACTGCACGGGGTACCGGCCTCAATAATTTCGGACAGAGACGGGCGATTCCTATCACATTTTTGGATGAGCCTACAAGCGGCGATAGGGACCAAACTAAATTTTAGTTCGACGTACCACCCCCAAACATACGATCAGACGGAGAGAGTAAATCAAATCTTAGAAGATATGTTGCGTTTGTGTGCGATCGATTTAAAGACTAGTTGGGATACGCATTTGTCGCTTGCGGAGTTTACATATAATAACAGCTACCAGTTGAGCATTCAGATGGCTCCATACGAAGCGCTCTACGGAAGGAAGTGTCGTTCGCCAATATGCTGGGATGAAGTCGGAGAGCGACAAGTGCTTGGGCCGGAATTAGTGGAACAGGCCGTCGAGAAAGTCCGCTTGATCCGAGATAGACTCGGCATCGCACAAAGTCGACAAAAGAGCTACGCAGATCTTCGTCGACGACCGCTAGAGTTCTTGGTCGGGGACCATATGTTTCTGAAAGTAACGCCCATGCGCGGTGTGATGCGGTTCGGCGTTAAAGGCAAGTTGAGCCCGAGATTTGTAGTTCCTTTCGAGATTATCGAGCGAGTTGCAACGGTTGCTTATCGGATCGCACTACCTCCTGCCTTGGCTGATGTGCACGATGTCTTCCACGTTTCACAACTTCAAAAATACGTGCACGATCCAAGTCATGTAGTTAGCTTCGACCAGTTGGAGCTACGTACTGACTTGTCTTACTTGGAGGAGCCTATACAAATTTTGGACCGTAAGGAGAAGGTGCTACGAAATCTGTCGATGTCTTTGGTCTGCGTGCTTTGGCGGAACCATTCAGTCGAAGAGTCGACGTGGAAAATAGAGGTGGAGATGAAGGAGAAATACCCTGCGTTGTTTGTCTAAATTAAGGTCAGACCCTTGTTCTTAAGTTTTGGGACGAAACTTTTTCTTAGCGGTATATTATGTAGCGCCCCGCTTTCGATAGGCGATGAACTTCATAATATGCTTGCGCCGAGTCAGATCGTCCGGGAACTTAGATGGCCATCTGACTTGATCGCTAGGCTTGGTAAACGATAACACCTTGCGGCATCGATCAAATCGATTTGGACGGACGTTACGAGAATCGATCCAACTAATGGAACGACTTCTGTTGGAATAAGTCCTAGATGCAGTGGGCTGCGTCTCGGCGAGTGACCTCTCTATAAGTGTCCCTTCGACGGGACCGGACCGTTGTATGGTTTTCTTGGAGCTTTTGTCGCTGGATTTTGATGAAGTGCTTTCGCGTCATTTTCATTGATACAATTACAAATTTCGAAGCAAGAAAAAAAGAAGGAATTCTAACAAAGTGTTGGTGCCATTGCAGGAGCTCGTGTAACTAAAGCTTGACGTTGCGAAACGCTTCGATGATCGGCACGAAGCAAAGTAATTGGTGGGTGATTTGGACCTTCCTTCTACTCTGCCCCGCAAACTAATTCATTGCCTCAAATTTATTCAAATCGAACGATGCCAAGTTAATTGCATGCCAATCCACTAAGGTCAAGAACTCGAAAAAAATGTATCGATTTTGAGTAATCTACTCTGAAAAATACAAGTTTCTCACATAAACGGAAAAGTTTAAGGTTCTAGTAAAAAGATAGACTATTTCACGTACTGCAAATTAATGTGAAACGTTGATCATGAGTTATGATGTCTCGGACAATTTGGTGCCCACGGGACGCTAAATCGGGAGTACGACTTTGGGGAAAATGAATCGTTGCATGAGTTGCGAGAAATGATAATGTCGTTCGATACTGTCCGTGCTATACAAAATTGTTTGCATATATTAAACTGTTCACGCATAGGCATGGTCATGGACAGCTTGTGCACAAGTTCGTTTTTCTCGAAAAGGTATCCGGGCATCGGAACCGATTCGTCCTTTGGGGAATAAATTATCGTGCTTCGGCACGAGGCATGCGGGACCTTCAGTAAGGCTTGCAACCTAGGCTGAAAGGGTAGCGTCTCATGCGAATTTCGATTAAGTCCCTAGTAGTACATAACACCAATGACCACATGTAAGATAGTAGCATGCTCATCTATTATCTTATGCAGGTGTAATTACTATCTCTGTTTTATTCAGGGACGAGCACGGCCGTGATAAAAAACGTGATAAATCACTATGCTTTTCTGTATGCTTTATTACTCGAAGATGGCTATCGATATGAACTGAGTTCATTTAGTTCTAAATAGAAAGACAACTCTAAAGCATGCCTATCTTAACAACCATAGTCGGTTTAGACGAGTTGGTTCGTCTCGTCCACTTAGCAAGTGTGCTAATCCCCTTCCCCAATTTCCCCAGGTGCGGCGGACGCTCCAAACTAAACTGAAGCTGAAGTACGGAGAGGCGTTTTGAAGCCCTTCATATGCTGAAGTATTTTGAAGCCAATTCAATCGACGGCTTATGTATAAAGGGACGAATGTATGGAACGACAAGTGTTAGTTCAGGCAGCTTGTCGAGTATGTTTTATTTCGTTTTTAATCAATGTAGCCGCAACGGCATCCAATGTAATTACGACTTGCACTTCGTTGCAAGCTATGAATGAAAATTAAATTTCTATCTTCCTATACTGCGTCTTATATTCTGATGTGATTTATGAAGTTTCAACTTGGCGTAATAATATACAAATCAACATAACGTTCTTGCCTTGTACGAGTGCAATTCCAGACTCGTACGGCATCACGCCTTAGCGAGGACGATCGAATCGGCAAATTAACATCGGGGACGAACGTTTGTCGACTCGGGGCGTGACATTTTACCTGCTTGGGCTCTCTGGGCTTCGAGCACTCTACGTAGCATGCCCACTAGATCAGTGGGATCCACGGGCACTGGTGGGGACTTGCACTGGACGATTGATGGGGACGGTCGGTCAGCTGCAACGGTGAAGGGTCTGGACGTGCTGGGGGAGATGGGGTGTGTTCAGATAATGACACCTCATCGTCAGCAGGGGTAGTCTTTTTCTTGGTCATAATCTGGAAGGTTTAGGGTACAAACATAAGCAAGGTATCCTACCAGTCTATAATCAAACAAAAATATTTATTTATATATAATTCGGACCTATGTTGTGACAAATCAATGTTCTAGTGTTCTAATTGTTTCTAGGTATGTTTTCCTAAGTTGTTGTAGGACCTGCATGGGCCACCACTAACCTTGCCTTTAATTTCGAGGACGAAATTTTCTGAGAAGGGAAGATTGTGAAACCTAGTTTCTGTATTTGAAATGTTATTATAAATAATATTAATGTTATAATATTTATTGCTATTATTATTAGTATCATTTTTGAGAGTTAAAATTAATTTCAAAAATTAAAAACATGGACTTTTGAATGTTGACCCAGACCCGAGCCCAAACCCAGACCTGGATCTAATCCTATTTCTTAAATTCTGAATTCTTTCTATTAAAAAAAAATAATATTTTCCTTCTTTGAGCTGGTCCACGAGGGACAAGCACTTACCCCTTCTCACGTTCACTCCCTCCTCCTTAACTCTCTCCCCTTCAATCCCTCTCACCCACAGCATACTCCCCCACTTATCTTCTTATAACTCCCACAAACTAACCCATTATCCCCACTTCTCTTAAGAACAACCCTTCACCAACACTTCTCTCTCACTCTCTCACAGAACTCCTTAAACCCATCCTCTCCCCAAACCCCCTTCACCCGACCCCCTTCTCGGCGCTCCGGCCGGTCTCCTCCCCTTGTCCGCCCTTCCCCGCAGCCGTCTCCTCCCGTTCGCCGGCCTCCAGCAGCGCCCCGGCCCCGCGCGGACCCCCTTCGCCGGCACCCCAACTCCGGTCTCCCCGGCGCGCCTCCGCGCCGACCCCTCCGCGCGGACCCTTCCCGAAAGCCCCCTGTGCGACCCCTCCGCACGGACCCTTCCCCGACAGCCCCCTGCGCCCCTTCGTCGACCCTCCTCGGCGCCCCTCCGACCATCGGCCGCCGCTTCCCGGCGACCCCAGCGGCCTCCCCGACCAGATCCAGCCGCGCGCCCGTCCCCGAGGCAGCGCCCCCGTTTCCTAGTGCCCCTTCGTCGTGTCCGCAGCGCCTCCCCGCGCGTTCATGGCCTCGTCCAGCGCTGTCCAGCGCTTCGACTGTTCCCGACTTGCTATTCTCGTCTTTCTTTTTCTATAACTATCATCTAAGAGCTCTAGCCGAGCAACCCGAGGTATAACCCATGTCCCGTTCTATTTTCATGCTGTCTGTGATGAGATTGGTCCCGAATTCCCTCATGGGAATTCGGTTTTTAGCGACGTCGTAGTTTCAGAACCTTTGGGAAGGTTCTGTTGGTTGTTTGGATTTTCTGGAACTATTCGGAAAATGGATTTCGATATATTTTAGCTTCCGGATATTTTCGGTATTTTGCTGTGATGTTTTGGTTGGATTCGGACTCCCGAATTTGGTTCGGGTCGTTCCGAATTAATCTGTGGATTGGTTATGGATTATTTATATATATATTTTTTGGGATTCCCTGGTTTGGGATTTGCAGGAAAGATTATTGGCATATTTCCCAGTTTTTGGGTTGACCAAAAACAGAGGAGATGCTGCCGGATTTTTCCGTAAATTTAATTATATTTTAAAAATGATTTCAAAATGGATTTCGGAATTATATTAAATATTTGGATTTTGGGCGACGACCGTATCGGTCAATGGGCCCCGGCTAAGTGCAAACGAAACCGGCTTCGCCCGGACGTTGAGGCATTAGCCTAGTTGACGATTGGACCATATCTGAGACTAGTTCTTATTTAATTTAATTTATTATTTATTTATTTATAATTAATTATAGAAAGTTTAGAACTAACGACCGTTTCTGTCTTATTTCAATTTATGTAAATAAATTGTAATGGACATAAGTCCAGCTGGTTGTTGGTTCTGTAACTGTAATTTGGTAGTGTAGAATTTTTGGTTATTTGCTGATTTTGCGAGTTTTTGTAGCATACGAATAAATTTAATAAAAGTTATTTTCATATAAAAATTAATAAAGATTTTCTCACCTAAAATCTACAAGTTTTAATATTAACTAACGATCATGTATTTCTCACTAAAATAAGAAATTTAGTTTTATATTTATAATTATGAAAATACAAAGTTTTAATCAAATTAAATTGATATCGACGAGTTTTCCAAAATACAAAGTTTAAACGATCTTTTCCCTCGTTATAAATTCAACGCACCGATAATTGTAATTCTGTTTGTGTTTTGTTAAATAAGAATTAAAATGGATTAGGACACAATTAGAGATTTCAACTAGCGTAGCTAGATTGGTAACCCTGGAATCTGAGTCAATTTTTCGAATGTAGGAATTCGATGACGATTCTGAATTTCCATCTCGAAGTCTTCATCCTCTCCAGTCAAGTCCATTTTGAGGCAAGTATAGTTTGTGTTAGTTTTACAGTTATTTTAATAATCGCTTTAATGCAAATTTAAACCACGATGCAAACACGAAACTCTCCCTGAGAGTACTGACTGCAATTACTGTTACTGATTGGGGACTGGAGGAATAGAGTAATGTTTATGACCACATCCAACTGTAACTTAGAATTGTATTAGCTTACCCCTCACACACACGGGGATAAGCCGAATCGTATCAATAGGATACAACTGTACATCCCAAGCCGGTCATATTCATTGCCTATTCAAATCACACTGTTTTACTGCTAGAAAACTGTTCATTTCTAAACTGTTTAAAAGTGCATGATTCTATTATTTATTTTAACTGTTTAAATTAGCATGAATTGTACTTTGCTCCCTCCTGACTGGAGATACATTTTTAGGGGACATTAAGGATGCTGAGCTGTTATACAGCAGTTACTGCGACCCTGTTCTGTACCCTGTAGTACTGCCAGAGTCCCCATTGGAGGACGTTGGGACTGAGGCCGATGAGCCGGCTGATAGATATTTTTTTTTTTCAGCATTGTTGTTTATTTCAAACTCTGTTATTTATTTCAGTACATTTTCCAGTTGTATTTCATTTCAAAGTTTAATAAAGTTTCATTTCCCGAATTTGAGTTGTGACAAATATAGATGTTGTTGTATGGTTACATGCTAATGGAACAGCTTACTGCCGCCGTCTCAACAACCGTGCAGGCTGGGCATGATCCGGTTCGACCCAATTATTTGGGATCGGGTCGTGACACTATTTGCTTTACCTGGTGAATTAAAGGGTTAAGAGAGTTAAATGAGAAAAAGTTAAGTGAGGAAAAAATAAAATGCTTGGTTTTATGGTGGAGGTTTAGGAGGGAAGGTTATAGAGGGTTAAGTGAGGGTTTATGTCACCCTCTTTTGTCCATTTTTTAACCTCCAAATCGGAGGGTTGACGAAGGGGATTGAGAGGTTTTGTTTAAAAAGTCATGAATACCCCCTATTTGTTCTATAAAATATCATGATTTTTTTTTTCTTTTCATTTTTTCTTGTTTTTAACATGTTGCTCCGTACCTTCATAATTTGTGAAAATATTTTGACAATTTCTAATTAAAATTTTAATCAAATTTAATTTTATGACATATGTAATAAGGTTATTTTTATAACTATCATAATTTATTAATCCTCTTCTCACTCAAAGCCTCCAATCCAAGACAGAGTTACTAAACAGCCTCACTTAACTCTCTCTAAATAAAGTTATATGTATTGACTCTACTCTCTCTCACTTAATTTTTCCTCATTTAACCCCACTTAATTATGCATTTTTTTTCAACTGAATCCAAGCAGACCCTTAATCAATCTAGGGGATTAAAAAATAAAATAAAAATCTGACATCTTGTTAGCTTTACTTTATCCATGACCATACTATAATTGACGTACTAAGTTGCGAGACATGTTAATTTCGACTTACTCATATTTCTCTTTGTGCGTTCATCCATTTTCATTTGGTCTAAATGTAATGGTTAGATTTTTTTCCCCCCAGTTCCCAACTATGTGAAAAATATGTGGAAAAGAAATTAATTCCATGGAATTATTTTCCTAGGAAAAAAATTTCATGGAATTTTAAAAAATTTCCATGGAAAACTTAATTTGGGTGTTTGTTTGCCATTATTTTCCACGAAAAATAGTTATTTTTCATGGAAAATGATATTTTCCTATGGGTTGGACAAGTTTTATTTTCCACCATTTTAGATGAAAATATGGAAAATGATAGTTTTTTGGAAAATAATTCCATGGAAAATATAAGCTATCAAACGCTACAATTGGTGGAAAATTTGTGATGGAAATATTTTCCATGGGAAAAAACCCAATCAAACACAGCCTTAGAGCTTGTTCGTAAATCGTAAGCGTTGGAAAATATAGATTTGTACTTTCAAAGATAGATTTTATATAGGAATCCATCTACTTTCTTGTCCCTCTAAAAGTGAACAAATGTGTTTGGTTGGAATAGAAAAGTGAAAAGTGGCAAGTGAAAAATTAAATAAACGTGTTTGGTTTAGATAGAAAAGTGAAAAGTAGATAGTGAAAGAGTATATTATAATAATAGTAAATTATAATTAATTCACATAATAATTTAATAAATTAAATAATTAGTTTAATAAATTAAGATAATTAATAAGAAAAATTATATCTAAAATTATTAATATATTTTAATTAATTATTAGTTAGTTTAATAAATAATTAGCAAAAACAATGGATGAAAATGTTAATTTGTTAATTACTTGCTAAGTAGTTTGGGTCTCCAAATCATTGTTTACCTAGGCAAATGAACAGTGATTTGGAGACCCAAACCCTAATGTCGGTCATTTTCGAGACCCAATTTGAGCTTTATCTAATTATTTACTATTAATTGAGAAACTGATTTAAAAAATTACTAATTATATTAATTACTATATTTCAATCGATTGGCAATTATTTGTGATTAACTATTATTAATTACTATTAATTGTGATTAACTACTACATTAATTACTTTTACGGTCTCTTCCAGCTGAAGTATTTTTATAACTATTATTTATCTTTAAATCCTACTTTACTCCAATCCACTTCCTAACTAAAAAAATGGATGTGGGGAAGCCTGCAAATACAGCCTACAGGAACTGCAATACATAAACCAATGTTTCTTCCAACCAGACTTCCAGCTGAACCGAACAATGAAACCGAAATTTTTTCGGTCACTTTCAACTGGAAGAGTATTTTTCCAACCACTTCCCATTTACCAAACACATCCTCATGTGAGAGAATTGGAATTTCATTTTTACCTAGGAAAGTATACTATATAAATATTATCAATATTATATTCCTTTAATCAAATGAGAATAAGTTGTTTGATGAAAATTTATGTTAGAGCTATACAATTGGACAAAACAATTTGTGATGTATAGGACATAAATTGATAATGAAATGGTTCTCCTTTTCATAAGAATTTTATGCTATTCAACGACCATACAAAATAAATAAAATTCGCCTTTGAATCATAAATTCTTGTTCATGCTTAATATGTCTTAGGGCATATAAGGAGAGAATCATTGGATTTCAATTATTTGGAGTGATGGATCTCATCACGGCATGTCACTATTCAAATTTCTCTGTTGAAAGCTCCAGACGAAGTATACCTTCAAGCGATTGGATCAAGACGAACAGACTATCTTCCAGTTAAAATTTTTTTGGATTAAGTATATTATCTTCCATATATGTACATGAATGTTAATTTTTTTTTGCAGTCCACCATCAAATTTTTCTAGTTTAGAACGGTCAAAATTTTGATAGTACTGAGCACACACTTTCATGTCTTCAAAACTACTAAAATTTTGGCAGTACTAGCTATTTTTAGAACCGCCAATTTTTTACCGTCTTGTTTCGTCCCCGACGCGTCTACCCTTGTTTTTGAAGCTTTGAAATCTTTATAATAGGATTCGAAATTCCAATAATGCAGCTCAATAAAAAAAAAACTCCGATATACATAAAAATCTAAAATTAAAAGAAAATTTAATGTTTTCAAGTTTATTTGGAAAAACGTACAACTAAGGTGAGGAGGAAGATGAAGAGGGAACAAGGAGAAATGAGTTGTTTTTTTAACTTAAATATGTTCGTCTCCTAACATATTATATAGTGTACTTAACAGGGGTGGGCACGGGTCGGACCGGGCCCAATTTTTATAGATTCGAACCGGACCTTTTTTTGACGGGACGGGACGGGACGGACTTAAAATTCTTTGGAACCGAATTGGATCCAGCCCGTTTGAAACGGGTCCAATACGGGACAACCCGCGGGTCCAAACGGGTCATGTACATTTGTTTTAACATATACAAAACTAGCCCTATACAATACTGTACCAGAGACTTCAAAAATTATTTTATACAAAAATCACTTTCCATTCTCCAGTAATACATATGAGAAGAGAAATGTTTGGGTTAGGCCTTCTGGTAACATGTTGTAGGTTTTACTTTTTAGTTTAGGAATTTAAGTAAAATTACTATTATACCCCTACAAACGGGCAGGGCCGGGTCCCGTTTGTTTGCAAATAATGACCCGCCCCGAACCGTTAATATAACACGATCCACCCTGCCCCACCTCGTCCGGTCCCGACCGGTTTGGCTATTATACGGTTCGAACTGGGTCGGAACCGCGGGTCCTCGAACCGTATGCCCACCCCTAGTACTTAGTGTTTTTTTCTTTCTATTTTATCACGTTGTGTCATGTCCAACCCACCAAGTTGGAAAGCCTTTAACCTTTTAACGGTTATATGGGTAGCGATTATGAGGTATTTTTAGAGTACCGGTTATAGACGACTATGAGGGGTCCGATTTTGAGCGATTTTAAGTAGCGGCTTTTAAACCAGTCAAACCCATGCTTAGTAATTCATTAACAAGTGGTTATGAAAGTTGTTTACGCGAATAAAATTACCTGTATATTCAACAAAACGGTCATGAATACGAGAATTACCACCCAGTCCACGTTTCGATCATGAGATAGAAGTCCATATTTGATCAAAATAATTGAAACATGAGATAGAAGTCTATATTTGATCAAAATAATATAGACATATAAAATAATATAAAATGCCTGGTTGAAAGTATGAGAAAAAAAAAATAAACTTACAAGGAGAAGTAGCCATAGTTTGGAAGAAGTAAAAGAAAAACACAGATGAGAAAAAAAAGGGTAGGATATTAGTAGTTATAATTATACATCTTTTTTGAGGATATAAATGAAATAAAATAATAAATTCCTCAAATTCATTCCATTTTGGGTGTTTGTAAAGCCAACAAAAATTATATTACATCGCTTTTGAATTTTTTTTGAGCTAATCAAAACCATTGCCTCAAAAAAGTTAACAAGACTTTTCATAAACGGTTAGTTAATTTTTCTTTCAAAACTGGTAAAAACATCGTTACCAAACAGACCCAAAGAGACTTCCTAGCACAAAGGAAAATTTTGGGATGAGATATAATGAGAGAGTGGTGACTTATATTATATAAACAAACCCCTTAATCTATACTACTATATAATGAAAAAAAAGTAGTATTCACCATATAACTTTTTGTTCCAAAAATATCTTCATCTATGTTTACGAATTTAAATTGTTCACTAAATTTAATATTGGTAGTTATGTAATCAACCCCACTATATAATGAGAAATGTAGACTTAACCGTAAAAATTTTTGTTTCAAAAATACCCTCATCTATGTTTAATGTTTACAAACTAAAATATATCGGTAGTTATGTAATATATACTACTATATAATGAGAAAAATATGTTTTACCGTGAAAGTTTTTATTCAAAAATACCCTCATATATGTTTACTAGTTAAAATTATTCACTAAATTTAATATGGGTAGGCATGTAATTACTTGTAGAAAAAAGAATTTTTTTTTGAGAAAACTGTTATTTGCTCTTTTCGAATATTATAGAATTGCATATATAGTAGTTAATTATTAGTGTTATTTAGTTAAAAGGTCTCACATAATAGTTAATATTAGAATTTAAGTCTAAAAAAATATCTGATATTAGTGTTTGTATTTGAAATTAACTGTTCAGTTAGATAAGTGAACAGTAAATTTAAGTTCCATACACTAACTTTTCGAAAATTATAAAGACCCGAACTCTAATTTCAACTTGTTATATGTGACCGCTAATACTAAACATCCCTAATTATTAATAAGATTATATGGAAGAGGTCAGTGCAACGACCCCACCGCCCCTTTGGCGGGCGGCGCGTGTCATTTACCAAACAAAGGGACCCCGTCCTTCCCGTTCTCTCAACGCTGTCTCCTCCATAGCTACTGCACGAGAGCTAGATGGAAGAAGAAAAAATGGCGGATCCTCGCCGCCGCCAGCTGAAGGCGATGCTCCGCAAGAACTGGCTCCTCAAGATCCGCCACCCCTTCACCACTCTCGCCGAGGTTCTCTTCTCCTCCTCTCCATAAAACCCTAAATTTCTACTCTCCCAAACCCTAATTTTCAATCTTCTTCTTCAGATCATGCTGCCCACGATCGTGATGCTGATGCTGATCGGCGTGAGGACGCAAGTCGACACCAAGATCCACCCGGTCCAGTCGTACGTCGTTCGATCAATTGATGATTTTTTTTCCTTCCTTTTTGTTGTTTTGGTTTGTGAATTTCTGTTTATTTTGT
Source organism: Iris pallida (assembly GCA_029216955.1). NCBI lineage: Eukaryota > Viridiplantae > Streptophyta > Magnoliopsida > Asparagales > Iridaceae > Iris > Iris pallida. Next base: position 3,617,747 of record JANAVB010001000.1, on the reverse strand, counting down.
TATTTGTTTTTAGGTATATAAGGAAGGACATGTTTGTTGAGGTGGGGAAGAGCAGTGTCTCGCCGAGCTTCGACGCGCTCCTGGAGCTTCTGTACGCCGGCAGCGAGCATCTCGCGTTCGTGCCAGACACGGCCGAGACGAAGCTGATGGTGGATGCGCTATCCTTCAAGTTCCCGCTGCTGAAGGTAATTCGCCTACGCTCGAATTAGTAGAGAAATTCATACATGAATTTGTTCAATTTTGATCGAACACAAACTTAATATTCTTTGTTATGCTAGCTACAGTTGGCTGAATCAAACACTTAAAGAGTAGAGCACAACTAACTTGGGAACACAGTGTTTCTAATTCAAGGAACTGTGCTTATGTGAACTATTATGATGTTTCACGAGTGCAATCCAACATAAATATATGCTAAAACTTGAGGAGAAAACAGAGTATTGACATTATCCCAAGGAATCCGCCATTCTTGCAGACTTGATGGAGAATAACATTCTCAAAAAATTATAGAACAACAGATAAATGTAGCACGTCGATAATTTAAATGACAATAGTTGAAATTCACCCTTTTCTTGTAGGAGAATTTGTTTTCCTCAATTCATCTATGATACGATGATGCTTCCTCCACGCTATTAATTTGACTTCCATAATTTGAAAGTAAACTAAGCCTAATGATAATTTGCTTACATCATCCTAAAGAGATCATTACTTGCAAATTATGATATGTAGGACACATCTCTCTGCTAAAGTTTGCCCTTTCCATCCGTGTCGGAGATGTATGTGTTTCCATCCGTGTCGAACATGATAGTGACACAGTGTCCGTTCATTTCAGACACTTCTCTTATCTACAAGATGAAGTGTATTGTCTCTCTAATTAGCTAGGTTGCATAGTTCACGGACACAGATTCAGAGATGATACGGATTTGATTTCAACTTTTTTGAAAATTTTAGGCTACGGGTACGACATGGATAAAAATATATACATATGAAAACATATATCCATACATATTTTATATATTACATTTTAAGAATATCTACATTGAGCATATTTCGTAGTAACCAGGTTCCAAAATGTTCTAGAAAGGATTCAATGCAAGGACGTTGTACTTTCTCATATCTCAACTATGTTTGGCATGATTACAAATATGTCAAAATCAAGGTAGTCAAAGACGCAAGACGCACTCGAGACGCAAATGGTCCATATCGTCCGAGGCACAAGTCATACTTAAGGCGCGCGTCGATGCGAAACGAGGTGCAAAATAAAAAAATAATAAAAATATACATAAATAAATAAATTAGTAATGTAAGACATAAAACCAAATAATTTATTAAATACAACAAAAACATGTTAAAACATAACCAAGTGAACTAGCAGAGCAGCAATAACACTCAATGAAACTAACAAGAAATTGTATTCTCTCTACCATATTTTTAGTAATTTTTAGTTTTCCATGTTCAACTTTAGCCAAATTTGGCAACCGTGCTTGTATGAGGTAAGGGATATCTTCCCGCCTCAATTTGTTTTTGTAAAAAACAAAAAACACATAAATGATGCCTTTTCTTCGTTGTGCCTTACTGAAAGGCGCCCCTTGGGTGCGCCCGGAGAAAGACGTCTCGCCTAGTGAGGTGCAAGGCACAGATGTTGCGCCTTGCTACGAGGCGCACCTTTGACTACCATGGTCAAAATTACTTTTAAGTTTCAATTATTTTAGGGATCTCAGGAGCCTAGACGTGGTGAGCTATATAACATATTCGACATGAGTGTCAAAGTAAGTATTGGTCCAATCCATGATAGATTGGTCATGGATACGGTCGTCCCGATGAGTATCCTTGCCACATAGCTAATTAGTACATACTGCAATATCTAAACATGCCTTCTTTTGTGCTAATTAAATTCTTTAATATCCAAACACAAGTTCAACCTAATATAAAAATTCATGTTAGATATATGTATAATTACAATATACACATATGTACCCTGTCCTCGTGTCTAGATTTTGGGAAGTTACCATGTTATATACCTGATGTTTATGTTAAAGTGAATACTGGTGTCTATGTCCACTAATCGTAGCTTGCAACCTACGTATGTAACAAACTGGTAACATTAAGATTAATTTTATAATTTTCCTAATCCCGGTAAAGATCACAAAATTCTCTTTCAAACATGTATGATCCCAAAAATTTAGCTTCTTACCAAATGTGTTGAAGCTACTCTTAGCAGCATCTGTTGTCAAATATGTGGAGACATATCGTGGTTGAGATTTGAATTTCACCATATCACAAGATTTAATTGAGATTTTGGTTGTTATTGCAGTATGATGTTGCGGTTATTAAATGATACCATTTGCCTTTTGTATGTTAGTTTTTGTTGCTTACATATTTGTGTGCTACCGTTTTTTTCCTCATTGGAGGCAATAACCGATAAGTTGATGGAGATGCGACTAAGCGCAATCTGGTCGCGCTCATCATGAGTTAGGTGGTTGAGCTAGGCTATTACTTGTTGATGGTAAGTTGGTAGCTCACAGACTACTGTAGGAGTGTTGCTACATGAAGATCATGGGGGTGGATGAAGCGATAATGAGAGGATGAATGGGGCAAATATGTGAGGCCAATTAGAGCTTTGATTCCTGTTCATCCTGACCCCGTGCCTCCTCATGGTATATGTACATGGATGCATGTTTGCACACAAACACACCTAATTGAATGGCCGTTAATTTCTTCCCTTAGAAATTCCACCAACTTGTCCCGGCTCCTTAATTCATTCAGGTGGAATCTATTGTTACTACTTTCTAGACATATATTTAATAAAAAGTAAAAGACTGCAAGCATCTTAAAACATATCTTGATAAGGTAAATGGAAAACTCGAATAATTTAGAGGAACAAGTAGAACTGTTGGATAGTTTACTTGTTATTTATTATAGGAATGAATAGAACTGTTGATCAGTTTTACTTGTTTATTTATTGTTCCATTGTATTGGTATATGTTACAGTTAGGATATGAGTCTTTGCTTAGTCTAAACATCCTATGATGCAAAATCGCATTTTAGGTTCCAGGTCGTTACATGTTTTGATTTCTTTGCATTGCAAAAGTTTTTTTTTTTTCCTTGTTAATACATATTGTTGACTTATTCTTTCCAATATATTTAGATGGTTGGATTAATTTACAAAGATGAGTTTGACCTGGAAACATACATTACATCAGATGTATATGGCATCCATGACAAAGCGAGGTAAGTCCTTGTTCCTCCCACTGCTTATATATGATTAATTAGTCAGTTATCATTAAAATTTCCTTGATTATCAAAGTTCTTGGGAAGTAATTATTATCTGAGTTTCTTCATATCTATTCCCTTTTGATAACTTACTTTTCTTTCATAAGCTGATTTCCTCATCATAAAGTAAGTAATATCCCATTCATATTATAGATGAATCATGTACTTGAGTTGGAGGTTTCTTTAAACATTTCAATACAATTGTATGACCATTATGAAAAACTTTTCTTACTGGATTGAATGCATACCAATTTCTGCTATTTCTTTTACCAATATACGGTTCCTTGTTTTATGTCATCGTTATGCATGTCAATCAAAATTATTGCATGTGATTCTCTCTCTCTCTCTCTCTATATATATATATATATACATATATATATATATATATATATATATATATATATATATATATATATATATGCTAAATTTTAATTTGATACCCTCAACTATCCATGTTTGGTAACTTGATACCCTAAACTTTCAAAATAGCTTATTTGATACCTTGAAAAATAAAAATTTCCAAAATACCCCCCCTCTCTCTTTTCCAGTCCCTACCACCATCCCCTACTACCACCCCCTCCCCCCCCGCCCCCACTCCTCCCCCTAAGCAGTTGAAAACCATTATATATCGGTTATATAACGGATATAACGGTATCGGTCCGGTACCGATTTTTTTGAAAAAGGGGTAAAATATCGGTAAAATGCCGGTACTGATATTATCGGCCGATATGACCAGTATATATCGATTTTGAAAAAATCGATATATAGCGGTTAGGTTTTGTTAAAACCAAAAGTCGGGGGGAAGAGAAGTACAATGTCACGAGGTGTTATAGATTCACTCTCCTCACTTGTTCACGATGATGAATATATAGAGGATGAAGAAGATGAAGATGAACAAACTAGGGAAGAAGGTGGAGAAGATGGTGATGGTGAAAACGAAGAAAATAAAGTTGAAGTTGAGGCCAATGAAGATCATTAGATGTTGAAACTTGAAAGTTGAATTGGGATCTTTTTTGTTTTTTATTAGTTGAACCGTTTTGAAGTTGTACTTTTTATATTGTAATGTTGGTTTGGGTATGAACAATTTAGTTTTAATGCTTTAAGAAACTTTTTTTGCATATTTTATAATAGACAACTACTAAGTGTGTTGTTCATATACAAAAATTGTGATAAAAATGCAAACCGTTATTTACCGTTATAAATCTGATATATCAGTGATATATCAATAACTCTACTGGACCGTTATCATGAAAAAAAACGTTCTTAACTGCATAGCCTCCCGCATTCAACCCCCCCTCTTGTGCCGCCCCCTTGCTTGCCGCCCCCGGTGCGCGTCGTCCGCCCGCGTGAGCCGCCTCACCCGCGCTCGCCATTCGTGTGTGCGCGCCTCTCCCGTGCTCGTGTGTCGTCCGCACCGCCCCACCCGCACGCACTCGCTGCTACCGCTACCGCTCCCCCTCCCCGCAAGAGAGAGAGGGGGATCGCCAGAGGGGAGAGAATGGAGGGGGCAGGGTTATTTTAAGATTTTTTTTAGGGTATGTAATTGAAAATATTCAGTAGTTGATGGTATTAAGTTGGCTATTTTGAAAGTTTAGGGTATCAAGTTGCCAAACATGGATAGTTAAGGATATCAAGTTGAAATTTAGCCACACACACTCATATAGCTCAAGTGGCTAAGATGTAAGTCAACCCCCCAAGTGGTGGTGGGTTCATGACTTAGGGGGAGCAATTTAATTTCAACTCGTGGGAATTAAATTGTAAGCAGCCGGTGTAGCGGGCTGGTACGAGCCGGACGGAACAGGCGAGGCGGAGCGGACAACGGGTCAAGCAACAAGCTAGCGAAGCGTAGGGGTGAGCATTCGGTTAATTCGGTTCTAACCAAACCGAATAATCGAAAACCAAATTGAACCGAAAAGCAAATAAGCAAAACCGAAACCGAACCGAAATGACCCATAACCGAATCTAACCGAACTGAATTAAATTGGTTCGGTTTTCGGTTTATTCGATTTTTCGATTTATTTGTGCTTTTTTTGTTTATATATATATATATACACACACACACTAACTTTTCTTATTCGGTTTCGGTTTTGGACCGAAACCCAAAACCGAAACCGTAACAGAGAAATTAGTATTTTCAAAACCGAACCAATTTTTTTAAACCGAATCTCTTATTCGGTTCGGTTCGGTTTTCGGTCCAAAACCGAATAATGCTCACCCCGAGCGGAGTGGACTTGGCGGTGCAGGCTAGCCGGCTGAGTGGAGCAGGCCAGAGGGCCAATGTGTGGTCCTACGGGCCAGGTTATGGCCTACGGGTTGAGTTGTAAGCCCTCGGGGCTGAGTTGATTCTGAGATACATGTGGGCCTAGTTGTAAGCCCTTTGGGGCGGAGTGGAGTATGAGCTGTGGGCCTACTAGCCGAGTTGTAAGCCTGGGCCGAGTTTTAAGCCTGTGCTTCAAGCCGGACAATAATGTACCAAACAATTACTGTTTCCAATATATATATATATATTATTTATTTATTTATTTATTTATTTATTTTATTTTTATTTTATCCCCTACGGTTCAAGCCCACAGAAGACCAAGCACTGCATACCACAATACATCAAACCAGTCTACTAACCTTTGGTTTCCCCTAGCCAGAGCAAATGTTGATGTCAAGGAGAATAACCTTGAGCTTGCAAGATTCCAAACCCAATAATCTTCAGCCTCATTAGTAGCAATACCAGTACTACGAACTTCTTTTACTAGAGGAGTTGTGATCCTTAGGGATGTAGGAGTCGAAACCCCATCTTGTATAATGGTATCCACTGTAACGTCTTCATTATATATAGTAAAGGTCTGCCATCCATATTGATGTAGACCTGCCATTCACCTGTAACATCTTCATCAGTCTTCCCTGTTTAAAAGCCATGGGTCAAACCATAATGATCTAGACCTGCCATTCACTATAACTTTAGACACATCAAGAAGAATACTTTTTCTAACTTGAAGGATTCCCTTCCAAGTGATAGAGGAATCATTGTAAACCTGTAAAACCCAAAAGTTTCTCTTTCCCAAATACCTATTCTTCATCCACATGCTCCAAATGCCATTATTTGTAAATTAGTAAGCTCTCTTATCTTGATTTGCATGCAGAAATTAGTCTCTTCATACCTTGCTCCCCCTATTTTACTGATGACTATTTTCAAGGTTCGCAGTATCGGCTGGAACCAGTACGTATCAGCCGTATTGTATTGTTTTTTCATCCACAATTGGATGCCCATTCTTGAAGAATTTGATAGTTCCCATTCTCAGGCTTAGACAAACTCTTACAGAAACAACTGCAAGAGAAGAATAAAGGGAACTAAGGATAATTGAGCTAGGTGGCCTAGAATCAGCTGCAGTGGAGAGAAAATTATTAGAACACATTCCTTATATAATGCTTAGTGCAGAATAGTAACCATATATCAGAGCATAATGCATCTAGTCCATGTTGCTTTGGATGGTGGCTTAAAGACCACAAGAAGAGTTTTATGTTGCAGCAGCTGTACAGGTTAAAATCTTATCTTGATTTGCATGCAAAAGTTACTCTCTTCAAACCTTGCCCTCTATTATAGTGATGACTATTTTCAAGGTCTGCAGAATCGGGTATCGCCTGTTACCGGTATTTCATGTTGGTCTTGGCATGTCTGATCGGGTACTCAACCCCACTGGTCCTGAAATGAATCTTTCCGGTCAATTTAGCAAAAAAAAGTTAAAAACGAAAGAAAAAGAAAGTATGGAAAAAAATGTCGACAATGATTCAATCATACCGAAAATCAACTTGCTAGGCAACTAGAGTGTGTCGATAAAATTCCTTATCTACACAATGTAAATATTTCCATCGGTTGAAGTTGTCTATTAAATTCCCATGTTCGTACATCATAATGTTATTCCATTTAAAATTATCTATTGTTGGTACTTCCTTTAAAAATGTGTAAAACCAACAACAAGATCTATTGTATTTGAATAATTCAACAATGTTCGGGAAGAAACAAATAATGTGTAAAATTATCTATTGTCCTTTAAAAATGTGTAAAACCAACAACAAGATCTATTGCATTTGAATAATTCAACAATGTTCGGGAAGAAACAAACAAACATAAAATTATGCCTAAAAATATATTGAATATTTTCTAGTTATTTTAAACAATTTCTTATTATTTTTTGGCTTCTGAAACCAATAATCACTGTTGTAAAAATCCGACTAGTCCCCGATTAGTCGGTAGTCGGCCTTCGCCGACTCGACTAGGGGGCTAGTCGGCAAAAAAGGCTCAAGCAATAATCGGACCTAGGCAGCCGATTAGACGGCTAAACGGGCCTAGTCGGCCGAGTAGGCCTCGGTTCCAGAAAAAGGGTAAAAAAAATAAAATCCGACCAAAATTCAATTCTTTCAAAAACCTAAAAGCAATCGACAGAGAAGGTGAAGAAGGAGAAAGATGAGAAGGAAGAAGAAGTTTCGGGAAAAAAGTGCAACCAAGGACATATATTGCGTATATTTTTTTTTCTGGATACTTAAGTTAATGCTTTGATGATATATATATATATATATATATATATATGCAAATGACCTCTAGCCTAGTGGTTAAGAGAGATGCATGTGGCCCAATATGCAAAAAAAAAAATATATATATATATATATATATATATATATATATATATATATATATATATATATAAGAACTCAAACCGATTAATCCGACTAGTCCTCCGATGAATCCGATTAATTCCTAGCCCCCGCGAACCGACTAGCGATTTTTACAACCTTGCCAAGAACCCCGTAACTTTGATCAAGAATTGTAGAAACTGTCGTTATCCATACTTACAAGTTATATGAAGGACGATACCGATACCGCGAACCTTGCTATTTTGTAACAATCCAGCAGAATTATATGGCCACATATATATTCCAACATCCGGTCAATGTTGCTTTCAACCGTGGCTTAAAGACCAATTGACTGGAATATGATACTTGTGACTGATATGAATATAATTAGTGCTTGTAATTTTTTGTTGTTGAGAGTATTTGTCATTGTTTTAACAGAAACTTCTGTTTTGCTATCAGTATTACTATATACTTGTGTCTAGAAGAGGTTTGTAGCCAAAACAATAGATTAGAAGGGAAGGGAGAAAACCTAAGGCATACTTCTGGTCAATAATATTTAGTGAATCATATCGTGCTTTTTGCTAGGAAGCAGGGACACACCAAACATGGTGCTGTATCCGCATCTGTGTTCTGTCATAAACATATAGGATGCTATATTGGTACTTCAGAACAACACCAGGATACTCCGCAGCTCTCTGCTCGTGTCACAATGTCTGTATTCTGTCATGTCATATTTGCGTCCATGGGAAGTGGATTTTCCTTGGTTTTTTCAACATTATAAGTCGAGATGCATGAACATATTTTCTGCTTCCCAGAGGCATCATGATTGGCTACAGAGGGAAACTTTCAGAAGCTTTGATTGCTGAGAGCAATCTGATTTTTTGCGAGTTATAAGTTGAAGCATTCCCCCATAAACTGGTGTTCTGTGTACATTGGTAAGGAGGATTTGTGAATAGCTGAGGTATGGTTCCAGGAATAGTTAGACCATGAAACTTTACTCCAGAAATTCTTAAAGTAATGTTCCAGGAAGAAGTTGGACCATATCAGGAATCCTTCATTCAGATTAACTCACTTTTTTCTGCTCATATTCTTGCTTTGTTCTTTGGTTGAGATCCATTTTAATCACATGGCAGATGCTACCTATAGCGTTTGGTATATATTCATAGAATTAGTGGCAAGAAAGCTAATATTCTTGTCATAAGTTCATTTTACTTCAGCCTTATAATCTTGTCACTGCAATTTCCATTTCTAAGTCTCCCTTGATGTTCTAAACTTGGAAAGTTTAAATGTAGTACATCACTATCTACTTTATAGTAAGTTTTGTCATTGAAATATTCTTGTGGTTATTTCATCACTCTCTCCTTTATCCAAGTTCAGTGAGAACTGCCCTGAGATTGTCCTATTTGTTTGCAGAACAAAGTGCCTGTGCCTCGTGGGTATTTGAAAGAGTTTCTACTATATTTCAATGAAGCTACTCTGTTTCGGTGAAGCTGACATATTTTTCCTCTGTTTCCAGGAACTTGTCGAATCCAAAAGTCAGAGGAGCAATAGTTTTTCATGAACAGGGTCCTCGAAAGTTTGACTATAGCATACGTCTCAATCATACATGGGCTTTCTCTGGCTTCCCTGATGTTAGAACCATCATGGATGTAAATGGGCCATACCTAAACGACCTGGATTTGGGAGTTAATATTATACCAACACTACAATACGGATATAGTGGCTTTTTAACTGTAAGAGTTCTCCTTTTCATGTCTCATAGATTCACCATGCTACAAAAAAAAAATGCACCACATCTACTCTGACATATGAATGTATGTACCTGGGAAATATCCGGGATATTTTGTTTTAAAACAAGATACTTGTCTCGACCTCCTTGTACTTGTTAAGTTAGAGAACATGCTCCTCTGTACACTATCATGTTTCTGATTTTTCTCCCTATTAATCTGGATGGTTAATTTGCAACATTGATACCATTTTCTGTAATGTGGTGTGCGCTGTTTACTATTCTTGCCTTTTATACAATTTTTTTAAACCATTAAGTGTGTGTTATTCATGTTATAGATCAGTTGTTTAATCATTTTGATAATGGATGTATACATTATTTAGTAACAGATAACTTCTGTAGCATATCTTCCTGCCTGGCTCATAAAATTCTTTTTTTCTATTATGGCTGTTGCCTGCTAATGATTTCAAGTAGATCCTTTTGGAACTAATGTGCTTAATTAACTGTCTTCGTAGCTACGGCTTCAAAATTTCTGAGTCTAGTGTTCTGACACTTGAATTTCAACTGGTTTATCTTGTTTGAAGACAACTATTTTAAATTCCCCTTGATTTTCACAACTAAATTTCTCAAGGGAAGGGGTAAGAGAATAAATAATACCTGATAAACACTTATATTGGCATTTGAAACAATTTTAGGATCTGTAATTCTTTTTCTTATCAAGGAAGATCCAGAACTTAACTAGCTTTGGAGAATTTCTGAACATATTGTGGAAATCTATTTAAATGTTGTGATCGAGTTTTGGCTTTTGATGTGATCAATGTATTAGTTGCATCCTCTTCATTCATATAAAGTTTATGTCCCTTCTCCATTCTTGCAGCTGCAACAGTTGGTGGATTCATTTATAATACTTCTTGGACAGCAAAGCGTAGATAATATCACCCCTGAGGACAAGGAGGTACTTTTGTCTAATTCGTCCATCAACCTTCGCTCGGCAAAGTTTATTCCTGCAAACATAAGGATCGCCCCTTTTCCAACTCGTGAATACACTGATGATGAATTTCAGTCTATTGTTAAGAGGGTTATGGGAATACTGTAAGTATATCCATTGTTTTGTTTGTGGTTGTGCACCATAGATTTCATTCTCTCTAGTTGAAGTAATTCTCTCTTGTTCTTTCCAAACATCAAGATATTCTAGATCTCACTGCAATTGATATATGCTAGCGGTTATTTTCTGTATTTCTCACAGCTTAGAGGCTTGCATTTCTTTTACAGTGAGCGAACCTTTTCTTTCTGCCACCAGCCCCCTCTTATCTCCCCCTTTGTGCAGGTACATGTGCCTGTACACATACTTGGTATGTGTGCCTGCACATATGCTCTCTCTCTCTCCCCCCCCCCTCCCCGTGTGTGTGTGCACGTGTATGTAATGTGTGCCTGTGTGCCTGCATGTGTACAGACGTGTGTTATTTTATTTTACATTGTAGCCACACATCTTTTTGATTTTCATTAGGTTTACTACTTAGAAGGTTTCACATGATGTCTTTAATATTTTTTTTTACCATCTGGAGACTTTCATTAACATTCTTTTGGAATGAATTGGTTCTGGGGGGAGCAGGTACCTATTGGGATTTCTCTACCCGATTTCCCGTCTGATCAGCTTTTCTGTTTATGAAAAGGTATTGGACACACAAGAACTTTAACATTTTGTTGTTCTATATTATTGTTCTAGTCTTTAGTTTACAACTAATTTGGTGACCAAATATTTTAATGCCCAGGAACAAAAGATTAGAGAAGGACTACTCATGATGGGTCTTCAAGATGAGATATTTTACTTGTCTTGGTTTATTACATATTCGTTGCAGGTAACTGCTACTCTTCGGAAACTCTCTCTCTCTCTCTCTCTCTCTCTACAAACACACACACGCACACGCACACGCACACGCACACGCACACGCACACGTGCGCAAGCACATTCTCTTAAATATCTGAAGAGAAGTACTTAACAAATTATAGAACGTGTTTCTTTATACATTTGATGTATGCTTCTGTATCTACAATAGTCTGTTTTACTAACAAGACATTTTGAAAATGTAAAAAGTGTTCTTTGATATGGAGGAGATTGCATTCTTCTGCAGACTAACTTTAACCATCCATAGACAACAACAATGGCACTCAATAGGAGTAATGCATCAAAACCCAATGGAGCTATGATCTTTTGCTCAATCCTTATCTGAATATTCTAAGTTTCTTCTTTATGAATATTTACAAGCAACAGAGAAAATAATCTCAATGGGCATGCACTTATCTACAACTTTGAATTAGACACAATTCTTAGCCTCCTCTAGTGTTGACATATGCAAATAGTACTCTTGTGGCCTCGAGTTAAGCTTGAAGACTTTCCGCATGTGAGCAGTAGAACAATAAGGAAACTGTCCTGTAGCGTTAACACTAAAGAGACGCTTTTGTGCTCAGTCCAAGCTTCAAATACATTGCACGTTGAAGCAGTAACAGAACAATCAATGAAATAGTAAAAACAACAATTAACAAACAGGTGGTTGGCAGGTTATCTTTGCCCTAGATAACACAAATCTAAGATTCTAAGATCAACCATTACTTCCTTCTAATTATTCTTTCTAAAGAAAGACTTTTGTCCTCAGTCCAAGCTTCAAAGACACTGCACATTGAAGCATTAAAAGAACAATCAACGAAGAATAGTAAAAAACAATGACAAACAGGTGGTTGGCAGGTTACTTGGCCCTAGATAACAAAATCTAACATCAACCATTACTTCCTTCTAATCATATTACCTCTAGTGTTTTGTTTTTGACTCCTTAAAGGATCTAACGTCTTTTTTTACCTATAATAGAGTTAGAAATATCCAGAGAACTCTTAAGTCTAGCTGCATCCTTAAGCCGACACCTTCTTACTGAAATTTGACCTATTTTTATGATTGCACTTCTACCTGATGTTAAATATTTATGCCTTTCCTAAGGAAATTATGGCTAAGAAGGAGCACGCAACAAAGAGGGAAGACCAATTACTATAAGTTGAGAATTATGGCTAGATTCAGGAGTTACAGATGAAAGCAAGAGAGTTTGCTATAAGGAATTGACTTAAGGTAAAATCCTCTATTGGAATTGCATTCATCTTTGCTGCCAGAGATAGGTCTAAGAGTTGGAGACCACGCTTCTATCAAATTGTAAATATGCGGAAAAAACTTATGTAAGCATAAAAACAAAGCCTTATTTGTTACTTGTTATAAAGAGTAATGTTGTTTATTTGTGAGATGTCCAGCCATTTCCCACTATTTTACACTTATCCATTCTTGATTTCACATCCTGCTGACCCCTGGATGTAAATGTTGGCCCTTCTCCACATTGTGGCTTATTTTCATCTTTATTATACATCCGTATACAATCTAACTTGTTTTTTTTCTCCGTAGTCCTCTTTTTGCATCTCATAAGTTCTTTATTCATCAAAAACTCCTCCCAAATTTACTTTGCAAACAGATCAAACTTTTCAATATTGCGTCACCCCCTTGTGGTTTTGTAGAACCTTAATATCCCCAAATCCTATCCATACTATACTTGTATGGAAGTCAACTCTTAACTAGGATTGCTAACAGTAGATGCTCAAGATAACCAGCCAGAAGTGGGTCTATGTTCTAATGTAGTGTAAGTAGGATTAGTGACCACTTGAAGGTTCTCGTTGAATAGAAGTATATTTTGTACTGATCCATGTCGCAGTGTAACATTGGGCAGTATTCTTTAAACTACTTAGTGGTATCGGACTTTTGAAATACTTCATTTAGAGTAACTTTAATAATACTATTAATAGTCTAAAGAAATAGTACGAAGGTGTTTCACGGACGCCAATATAGTCCACTTTAGACCACGTATTTTTAATATCTTCAGAAGTAGAATAGTTCAATGACTGTTGTCTTTCACAGTGTTGATATAAATAAGTTATCCTTCTATTGTTCAATAAACATCTACTTAATGGGTGGCTAGCACAATCACATTTCATATTTTCTTACTCTTTTCAATTCTAGTGCCATAGAAGCTTCAGGAAATCCTTATTTAAGATAGATAATTACCAAAAAAAGAAGAAGATAAAAAGATCCAGTGGATAACTAAGAGTTTGGCCCACTGGTAAAGGATATAAGGCTGATTAAAGGACTGAACTCATTTGGTGTCACTGCCAGTCATGTTTACTACCTTAGGCTTGATCTCATTGATTGTCAGCTCTTCAAGTAAGTTTGGGATTAGCTATATAGTTGCACTCAGAATGTTCAGTAACTGTAATATGAGCAAAGCCAGAAATTTCTTGCACACGTCTTTTATCATGGAACAAACTGAAGGCAACTCTAGAGAGGGGTGAATAGAGTGCAACAGTAATATCCAAAAAGTAAATTATCAACTAAAAAATCGGCAAGCAAGTAGGAAAGTAATCAAAGTCAATAAGTCACAAACGCAAACACCGCGATGTATGCTGGTGTTGGAAGGTAATCCAGTCCCAGAGACACTTGTCCGATATTAATCCACTATTTGTGAAATAGCAGTACACCACGAGCTTTGTTCCGAAGTGCTCGCCGACTTCTTACAACCATGTGCTTTGATCCGAAGGACACGCCGACTTTAAACACTTTGAAAGAAAGTAACTTGAAAGCCAAGCTTTACAACTCTAGCAGACTTCTAATTGGAACCGCGTTGGCACTAAAAGCATGGCGAGTTGATATTTGGAAATGGGAAGATTGAATAGCTTTGAATAGGCAAGTGAAAGAATGAGTGATCGAGTGAATAACAATGGGAGATCCAATACCTATTTATAGTTTTTCAAACTAGGCTGGGGACGAATTCGGCCAGAATTCGGTACCCTAACGTTCAAAAATTCGAACATTAGTGACCAGTTTGTCATGAAGAACGAACAACACTGAAAATGGGTCCAGGGGACTGAATTCGGCCCAAGTTCGGTTGGCCTTGTTCCAGAACAATTTGGGTTTTGTCAGGTTCATTTTTGTGGACTAGGATTTGGTTTAGGGATTTGTGTTTCCTAGTGCCAACACGACCCAATGTAAAATTGATCCTAATAAAAGAAACAAGAAATACATAAATAAAATAAAATATACAATGACGACCAAGAGGCCAATTCCTGAGTTGCAACCATCGAGCTTGCGTTTAATCTTCATGTCTTCATGTGCTGCTTTCATTTGACTACTTTGTACTAAGTCATATTGAGACGTGGTTGGTCGAATATCAAAATCAGGTTGGTCATCGACTTGTTGTGCCAACACAAACCTGGAACCAAAACCCAAAGGCCACTTCAAAGATACTATTTTAATCTAAATAATGGTTTAAAGCAGGAATTCTTCGGTGCTGTTATCAACTTGTATTTGATATGAACTTCAGCATGTTAATATAAGCCCACCATAAATCGTCTAACTATGTCCTTTTTCCTGTCCAAGAAGTACAAAGAATGTTTAGACAACTTGTCACCTACATATGTACATGACAATCAATGATTATAATGAATAAATGAAAAAAGAATGGAAGTTATTGATTATTATGAGTGACAAGGACATGGAATGTACATCTTCTAGCCAATACTTAAATTGACTAACTGTATTAGTTTTGTGAACACGTGTTTTCTTTCTTTCTTCTTAATACACTTCCATTAAATAGCCATTCTTTTTGCTTGCTTTCATGTGAGTAATCTATTTGTTATTTTGATACATTTTTTTCCTTCAATTTTTTCAGTCTTTTTCTATTATATATAATCATGTTTTCTCTTTAAGGTATAACATGACATTTTTTCTTTCTTAATATATTGTCCTGTATTTATTTCTGATTCTCATGGATCATTTGGTTTACTTATGCAGTTTGCAGTATCTTCTGCAATCATTACTGCATGCACAATGAGCAGTCTTTTCTTGTATAGTGACAAGACACTGGTCTTTGCCTACTTCTTTGTATTTGCTTTAAGTGCAATGATGCTTTCTTTTTTGATATCTACATTCTTCTCAAGAGCAAAGACAGCTGTGGCAGTAGGGACTCTTTCTTTCTTGGGAGCCTTCTTTCCTTATTACTCTGTCAATGACTCTGCGGTCCCTATGTTAGTATTTTCCTGCATCTTTTGGTTTATTTCTGAAAAATGGTTCAATACTATATTCTTGTGAAAGTATTTTAACGATCCTAGATTCCAGGATTTGGAAGGTTTTAGCTTCTCTGCTATCACCTACTGCCTTCGCTCTTGGCACAATTAATTTTGCTGACTACGAACGTGCTCATGTTGGAGTTCGTTGGACGAATATCTGGCAGGTTACCAGTCTCGTAAATTCTGTAATCTTGCTCCCTTTCTATGGTTCATATATTATTTAACTTGAATGTGAAATGACAGGCTTCATCTGGGGTTAATTTTTTGGTTTGCCTACTGATGATGATGCTTGATGCAGTTTTGTACTGTACCTTGGGGCTATATTTTGACAAGGTAGTTTTATTAACTGCTATTTGTAGCTTATACATTATCAAGCAGTTAGTTATGTAGGTTTTAATGGAATAATTTCAAACAATCAATATGTATGCTTCAATTTGAATAAACATCAGGGTGCTGCAGATACTGTTCTGAATGTTCTTAGTAATAGTTTTTCTTCTTTATTAACTGTGATACAAATCCTTTATGTTAATCATTTTATGTTTGTTAGATAAATATAAAACCCTTAATCCTAACTACAACTCTAGAATTTTGTTTCAACGGCATGAACTTTAATATGGTACCAGAGCAACCCATGTTCGAATCCTCTGGCTTTCATTTTTAGTAGATTTTATTAAATGATATACTTTTACATGATTCCGGCTCTCTGCCCAAAATAGGCCTTCGACCTTCGGCAGCATGTTAGAATATTTATATAACCCTTAACCCTTACTACATCTCTAGAGTTTTGGGGTAGTGGCAAGGACTTTAATAGTGTTCTTATATTTTTGGAATTTTCTTCTTCTGTAAAATTACAGTCCATAGTTGCTCAATGTGGAAGTTCAGAGTTTGCTACTATGTAAAATATTCTTAAAGTCGGATGATACTTTATGTGCCAACAATAGTGGAAATATCATCTTCATCCAAAAATTTGAATGCTTCTTACATTCAGCTTTGTTAGGACCAAATAAGCATTATTGGTAGTTCGATTGGTTTCAGACTCTTCTAATGAGTATGAGTATGGAAGGTTTTGGTAGTTTCGTCGTTTTCCAATCAGAGTTTCTGGGTTATTGATTTCTTTCTACAACAACAACAAAGCCTTTATCCAAATTTTTTGTGATCAAGTGTTTGAATCATTTTCTTCTTCTTCCATTCAACTTCTGTTAAGGGTCATGTCCTCTGTAACATTGACAAAAATTTAACTACTCCATGTTCATTTCGGCCTGCCTATAGTCCTAGCGGCTTTTTAACTACTATCTTATCGGTCCTTACGGGAGCTTCTATTGTTGTATTGCGCACATGACCAAAACCACCTAAGACGTTTTTTTCTTTTCTCAATTGGTGACCTCTATCTTCCTATGAATACACTCATTTCTTACCCTATCTTTTAATCTATTGCCACTAGTCCATTTTAGCATTCTCATTTTTGCTACACTTGGACATGTTTCTTAATTGCACAATACTTCATCTAAAAAGCATGAATGGTCTTATAATTATCTTATAGATTTTTTCAAATTCAAAGGTATCTTCCGATCACAAAGTACTCCATAAGTACTCCTCCATTTCAACCATCCTCTATAATTTTGTGCATGGCAACCTTGTAAATCTTCTCGTCGTGATGAATGATTGATCCTAAATATCGAGACCTATCACTTCTAGGTATTTCTTTTCCATCCATATGTACTCCTCTATTTTTTCGTCTTTTGGTTGAACTTACATTTGATATACTCCATTTTTGTCCTACCAATTTAAAACCCTTTAGTTTCCAAAGTTTTTCTGCACACTTCTATTTTAGCATATAGTCTTTCTCTACTTTGATCGACCAATACAATATCATCGGTAATATAATACACCATGGAACCTCATGGATATGTCTGGTAATTTCATCCATAAAAGGTAGGGGTAAGGATTTAACATTAATTCTTTCTTTAAGCCAACGATAGTAGGAAATGGTTTACTATTTCCTCCATTGGTCTGCAGGGTCGTCGTAACTTCATCGTACATCTCTCTAATAGTCTCAATATCTGAGCCCACACGTTATCCCCATGAACTTTATCATAAGCTTTCTCGAAGTTAAAAAAAGCCATATGCAAATCTCTTTTTTCTTCTCTAGTTTTTCTTATTAATCTTCTTTAGTTTCCTTTCTTAACCTTAACTCATTTACTCTCTCCCGTAGCTTCATGGTATAGCTCGTAAGCTCTCGATAGTTTTTACAACTTTGTATCCCTTTCTTATATGTAGGTACTGTAATACTATTATTCTATATTCATCAGACATCTTCTTAGTCTTTAGAATTTTGTTGAATAAATTAGTAAGCCATATCATTCTTTTATCACCTAAATATCTCCAAATTCGATAGGAATATCATCATGTACTACCACTTTTCCATATTTCATTTTAAAGATTTAATTTCATGACAATAGCTTACGTCCTATTGCTAACTAGCTCTGAAAGCTCTTCTAAGTGGTGGTTGTAAAATAACTTCACCTCTCAGTAACATTATGTTCTCTTAGTAGTACCTTTTGATTTTCACTCAATATACATTTGATATTACCTAGCTCTACTCTCTTTCCCTAGTAAAATATCTTTAGAAAAAAAAATATCTTTGGCTAATTTGCAACTAAATACCTTGAACTGTTATATTTTTGCAACTGAATACTCTTGACTTTTATATTAGCAACGAAATACCCTGAGCTATTGGGCTGTTTCCAAGTTGCTACCTTCCTATAATTGACCATTCCGTTAATTTGTATTTTTAAGACCTTTTTGCCCATTATAGTAGTAATATATGTTGCCATATTGCGATTGTAAGATTTGCTTGATTATTGTACTATATCGTGTATCTAAGAAAAAGAAACATGTCACATTGATAAATACATTGAAAAATTAATAAAACATATTAGGATAAGTTCGACATGTTAAGCAAACAACAAAGATTATCATTAAGCATCTTAAGTGGCAATCATTATAAAGTTGATAACTCAATCTAACCAAAACACAAGTTAAACAACCGTCATAAGTTCTTAACACTAATACATTTATCCACTAAACACCATAAGGTCAATAACGGAAACAATGGTCAATGAAACACCCAAAATAAGGGGACAAAATCAAAAAACAAAGTAGAAGAAAATTTCAATAAATATACACAAAAAATAGAAAAGCTAAATAATTGATTTCTTATTTAATCAAAGTATATCTTTTGTTGATTCTCGTATTTGAGAATTGGGGTTTAGTCATTATCTTAGGTCGTTGGTTTTCAATGATTGACATTTTCGTGTTTTATCATGTGGTATTAAAGCTTCAAGCGTGTCGTGGGGCATGATGGGAATCAACGACGACGACGACCACCTTTTTCCTAACGAAGTGCAAGGGGTCGAGGCCTCTTTGGACGGTCCGTCGCATCAAAGCCTCTATGTGGATATTGAATCTACACGTCCAATAAGTTGAGTGGATAGTAGCTTTCCAAGAACCATTGAGGAAATCGGTTTCAATCCAAAAACGACATCATGGATAAGCAACACCAGGGACTTCTCGATAGATGGTTACACATTAACACCAGGTATCGTACATGGAGGACTTGTAGATTCGTTAGTGAGAGCAAGGATATGTACGATGATCTCGTCAGAAAGGGTTGTGATGACGATCGTTGTGGTGATGTACCGATTGACCGAGAATGCTTTTGCGGTTGGGACGAAGGCGATTGGAGCGTCGTAGTTCAGCTCGACGACGATGTCTCTTATCAACGTGGTGGTCACAGGAAGGAATCCAGAAAGGAAGAGGTATCCTATGGCGTGTCGATGAAGATCGTGCTAACACCCAAGCACGATGATTCCGTGCAAATACCAACATGTTCTGAACCCGTTGAACCATCAACGACATAATTTTGGGTCATGATTGATGGCAGCCAAATAAACCTCATCAATAGCTAAACAAACCCCATCAGTAGCCAAATAAACCTCATCAGTCAACGGTTGGTCGAAGATGCAAGGTTGGCGTTGAAGAAACACCTGAACCCCTACTCCATTGGAAGGGTCAGGAAGCCCCGAGCGATTGGGTGACCTAGGATGATCCAATGATGCTGAATTCCTTTCTTCATTGGCACCTCTAGAGATGAGATCTACTATGATATGGTAGACGGACTTGACCTCTGTCATATGAGAGGCCATGGAAAATTCGATGTTGGCACGAAGTACGATGGGTGCGACAACGTGTATCGTCTGGTGAAGGATAGGGTCAAGTACAAATTTACACCTTTGCAGAAAATACTTGAACCAAATCTTTACAATAGGAGAAGACTTCTCCA
Organism: Iris pallida; assembly: GCA_029216955.1. Lineage (NCBI taxonomy): Eukaryota > Viridiplantae > Streptophyta > Magnoliopsida > Asparagales > Iridaceae > Iris > Iris pallida. The sequence continues at coordinate 3,597,636 of JANAVB010001000.1, read as the reverse complement.
TCATTGACGATCTTCACGAAGGAAGCATACTTCAAGGAGGCATAAGGTGCATGATTTGGTAGAGAGTTGAAGATTGGAGACCTAAGAGTCAATGGAGGGGGAGCAAGTTCAACAAAGGTACGATCAGTTCTCGACAAGTTTTATGACGTTCTTTCAGAGAAGTTTCCTAAAGGACTACCAACCATGTGTGATATCCAACACAATATCATTCTTATTTCCGGAGTAGATTTACCGAGCTTGCGACATTACCGCATGAGTCCATGAATGTACAAGATTCTTAAAAAATGGCGGGAGACTTGATGCGAAAGGGGCACTTGAAGAAAGTTGTGAACATGACGGAGAAGACCACGACAAGAAAGAATTAGCGGACCAAGCCCATGGAGTTCACGAGGGGCTGGTGCGAGATATAACAAGTTGCTACATAAATTCCTGTACCAAAAATGTTGGTGCAAACTTATCAACGTCAGTGGTGATGTCATGGCGTACTTTCAGAGGGAGGTGTTATTGTATCGACTGGACAATACAGTGAGCTTTAACTGACGACATTTGGGCAGTCAAGGTATTGAGGAAGCATTTGAGTCTTATTGATTTCTCGTGTTCGAGGAAACATATAGCTACGTAAAAGACAATGTATGTTGATATTATTGATTTGTCATGTTTGAGAATTGGGATTTTAGTCCTAGTTATCTTGGGTCATTGGTTTTTAGTGATTGACATTTTTTGTGCTCTGTCAATAGCATTGGAGTCTTTTTCTATGTTCCACCTTCCTTTACCATTTTATCCTTAAATAGTACTAAGTTTTTCCTTTGAAGTTCCACCATCTAGTTCTTAGCCTCTTGTTTATTCTAGTCTTTTTCTTCCATTTCCTGATACTAATATCTAACACCACCAATCTATGTTGCTTGGTTATGCTCTCTCTTGGTATAACTTTTTAATCTATATATTCTAGACTATTGACTTTCCTAGTAAAAGGCTAATCTAGCTGGCTGATATTGGATCCACGCTTGAAGTAATAATAAGCAATTAAAAAGAGTAATTTTGAAGTTCATTCAAAACTAGAATGGGAATAATATTGAAGTTAGTGGTTTCTAAAAGCCAATAATAATAATAAGCTATCAAAAAAGTAGAATGATATTTGATAAGTCCAAGTATAATCTTATGCATTTTATTCTCATTAGTTTTGAATGGGAATAACTTCAATATTGCTTAATCTTCACCCACAGTTGATATTGATGTTTATTTTACTTGCTTTTAGGTAACCCCACAATTGATAGTTTTGGATGGAATAATGTTAAGATGGATGCATTTTATAAATTTATAGATTTATAGTAATTGTTACAGTTCGTCGTTTAAGTAATCTTATTGACATAAAACAACATGTTATCTTCGACACAAGCTGATTATTGTGTTGACACTTTATTTCCGTAGTCTTTTTTCTGTTCTTTTTCTTTGCTAACTTTAGCTGGAAAGAGAGCTCCAATTTCGGCATCGACCAGTATCAGCTTGTGGGGTGTGTCAAAAAGATGCAATTCAATATTAACAATAAGTATTAGTATTGGCTGATGCCGCAAACCTTGATTGGGATACTCCCTTCTATAATTTTAAAAACTACTGACATGCTTATTATCTTTGCTATAAATGTTCCCCTCAAAAAGAAATAGAACATGCTAGTTCCTTTATGCCATAAACTTATAGTGTTTCTTAGTAATTAATACATCATACACAACTGCCTATGAAGTTAATGGATTTGCTAAGATAACTTCTCAAGTAGGGGAATGAGGAAGGTGACAAAATTGAAATTGCATCGTTTCCAATTGTAGTTACATGCATACAGGACTAGTTGAGGATGGATCATCATAACTGTATTGTAATTTACTAAATTAGATTTCTTGGTCAAGCATCCGGCATGATGTTACAGAGAAGATCCACTTCTGTTTTTCTATCAACAGCAATAGCAAAGCCTTCTATCCAAAATAAATAGGAATGTGAATAAACAAAACTGAGTAGTTTCTGCAACCTAGCTGGAGGCAGTGTTATCGGCAAAGAAACAACTCCATAATGAAATGAATCAATAAGAAATAGGGAGGTGTCCGACTCTTAAGACATAATGTAGAATGTAGACCGTGTTTTGCTCTTAACTGGATAGTCTGATTCATTTGTTGTGATTTATGCGTAGATAATATCAATTAAAATACAAATTCACTTTTAAAATGGATGAGTATTTATCAAGATGGTTATCTGATGACAATGTAATAGACTTGTATGAATGGTTAAACTTGATAGAGATTTTTTTTAACATCATAAGTTGCATCGGTTACATTTGGGGGCTTGCAGGCATGCTAGATTCTAGTGTTGTAATTTAGAAAACTGCAATTATATTCCAAATCAGCATTTCTTCTTTGTGAATACGATGTGTGTGATAGGTTGCTAGGTTCCATGCCACATATGATCTATTTGAACTCATAAACATTTCAAGTTTTGTATCCCTAGTTCCATTGTGGTATACAGTTTTCATCACATATTTAAAGTTGAACTTCTTCCCTTCTCAATAGGTTCTTTCTAAAGACAATGGGGTTCACTATCCTTGGTACTTCATGTTCACCAAGATTTTCTGTGGGAGGAAGGATGTGTCCCACAATAGTGCTGAGAGCCTAGAAAATAATGTTTATGGTGAAGTATCCACAAACAAGATCCATTCTTCTGTTGATGGTGCCTTTGAACATGCCTTCGAAGCAATAAGCTTTGATATGAAACAACAAGAACTTGAAGGCCGGTATGTATTACAATAATTTATAAAATGTGTAAAATATTCTGAATATCTGACTAAGGTTAATATTTTTTTTATTCTTAGATGTATTCAGTTCAGGAATCTGCATAAAGTTTTTATGAGTAAGAAGGGAAAATGCACTGCTGTCAACTCCCTCAATCTCACACTCTATGAAAACCAGATTCTTGCTCTTCTAGGTATTGCTTCTCTTTATCTTGTAAAACTTCTGCATCAGAATCGACTTTTGAACACCCTAGATACATACATATAGTTGCCCGTGACATAAATGATATTTGAATAAAGCTTTAGAATTTAACACAAGATCTGTTCTCAAGACTAAGTGATAACAATCAAAAGAGGACATATGCTCGTGATAGTAAGTTAGAAGTGACGTGTCTTATGGAAAACAACTCGGGTTAGATGAAGTATATAGCACACACATGAGCTTGGGCTAATGTGGCAGATCAATTGAGAAACTTTGCCCTTCACTGGTGAGAAAGAAGGAGGTGGCTTATGTTTAACCCTGCTAGCAGTCCTAATTATGCTTCCACGAAGACTAAATCCCATTGGTAGTTGTCATCTTATGGTACCACTTTGTAAATTCACGCTGCATTCACATTGTTCATATGTTACTTAAGGCTTGTTATCCACTTGATGAAATAAATTTCTTCCTTCGCGTCATTTCCTATATTATCAATGTGAGCAGTATCGATGCTGAAACACTGGCTTCACACCCTTTTTATGAGTATCAGTTTCAAAAATTTCAGATTGAGTTGCAAAGTTGTTGGTTTCAAAAAGCTAAGAGGTATTAATAAATTTATGCATAATCTTATTGTTGAAAGTGGAGGCTATATTGTGAAAATCAAAATTTATTATGGCTATTCTCCTATATTTATAGGAAATACGAAACATATAACATTACATCGTTAACCCTAACTAGAAATGAAAATACACAAAATAATAAATACAGAAAATAAAGATAAATCATTTATTCTTCAACATGCTCCCGCAAGCTGGAATTTGGTAAAAGCAAGTACGCTTGACGAGGGAGAAACTGGAGATAATCCGAAAAAGGAGGGCGGGGCTTTGACACCGAAGACATTTGGTAAAACTGAAAAAAATCATCAGATGAAGGTTGGGGCTCCAAAAACGAAAAAATTCCATAATAATCCATATAGTGGTGCTTCACAACTAAGAAAATCTCTGTTCATCTTAAGTAGGTCGGGGCTCCGAAAAAGAAAAATTCCGGAAAATATTTCAAAGTAGGTTGGGGCTCCAAAATGAGAAATTCCGAAAGAAATATTCAATATATACGTGGGCTCCGAAAGATGAGAAATTGTAAAAGAAAACATCAAAATACGTTAGGGCTATCGAAGAAATCCCTAAAGAGACACGAGACTTCACTTACCGAAAATAAATTCCATAAGAAATCATCTCAACAAACAATCTCGATATAGTTGAGGCTTCACAACTGAAAAAATTTCTAAGAAAGACAAAAATAATCAAAACATCTGTGCTCGAAGTAGCCGATAAGAGACCACAAACATCGCCAAAGAGAATCTATATAGGCGAATAAGAGAAGAATATATCCTAAGAGAGAACCTAGGACTCTCATATCATGTTGAAAGCGCATTCTATAATTTGAATAAAATGACATCAAATTTTAATATTTTATTAGGACTCTTGGCCAATATTATAGAAAATACCAAGTATAATAAATTACATTATTAACCATAACTAGAAATGGAAAATACATAAAATATTAAATGCATAAAAATAAGATAAATAATTTGTCTTTCAAGACTTATGTTTTATTTGTTCTCATTAGTTCTAAATAGAATAATGTTCAGAACTGCTGAAACGCTCACTGCAACAGAAATTTTGTTTATTATACTTGTTTTTGGACAAAGTACCTGCATAATAAATAAATATTTGTAAAAGGAATAATATTAAGATGTATGGATGTTGTTGATTTATAAATAAACAACTTGCCAATTTGTGTAGCCTTTTACTATAATCCTAAACTACATTTATCTTTTGCTTAGTGCATTACTTCTTATTGATTATTGATTGGAAGGTACAAGGATCAAAATTTATTTAGGTAGTTATAGGTGTATAAAAACTAAAATGTAAATAGCTTTTAGGTAGACTTACAAATGTGAAAGAAAATGGACCATACAGTTAGGGGAGAAGACATAATTTCACATATCCAGGTGCGGTACCAAAAATCAGAATTTGGACGTGTGGGTGTGCGTGTTTTGGGGGCTGTTGGACCTGGGTCCCATCCAGCCCACCCTTGTCTCCGCCACTGCCCCTATCCCAAGCTAAAACAGCCTAAGAGCAAATCAAAAGAACAAAAATCAGATCTAGCAGTTTGGCTAGGTCAACTAGGCTGAATAACACTTCTATTATGTGTTGCTATGTTGCACGAATACGGATACGGACACGATACGGATACGGGATGTGGACATTTTCAAATAAGTAAAAAGTTAGTTGCTATGTTACATGAGTATGGATACGGACACCATACATATACGGGCACGGGTACGGACACCATACGGATACCGACATCATTTTGCCTTGTCCGTGCAACTTAGATTTGCTACAGTGGAGTAAACTCAATCCGCGCAACATCATTTTACCGTGTCCATGGCAGCGGATGCTGCATACTTTGTTCATTTACAGTAAGCTCAATCTTTCTTTGCATTAAGGGGCACTGGAAATCTCCAGAAGTAGGAGACTCATGCGCATCTCGGCCATTAGAATGCAGGTTTGACTAAATATACATTTTTTTGCCAGATATAATAAAATAAAGCAATCATTGCCATATGCCAGAGTTGAGTGGAAGAAAGGGATTCAAATAGCTGACACAGTAACTTGGGATAAGTTTTTTTTGTTGTTGTTTGAACCTATGCTGTATGGCTCTCGTTCCGATGTGGTGATTGGATGTGTCCCAGCTTGTCCACAGCAAGTCTATAGAAGGCGCTGTTGCAGTAGTGTTGTTACCAATGGCTGTCCATCTCTCTTTAACATAGCAGGTGAAAGAGAATATAACCTGTATCAGGATACCATCGAAGAGTGGTATATTTGACCAGAGCCTCAGTACCCCAGGTTGTATCCCGGAGAAGCTTATTACGATAAGCCAGGCTTACAAAGATGTTGACTTTGGGCACGGGGATGATGTAGATCATTGAACCACACGGCCACGCCTTATAGGAAACTGTTGAAAAGCCTCAGTACCCCAGGTTGTATCCCGGAGAAGCTTATTACGATAAGCCAGGCTTACAAAGATGTTGACTTTGGGCACGGGGATGATATAGATCATTGAACCACACGGCCACGCCTTATAGGAAACTGTTGAAATTAGGATTGGTAAACCGAGTCTTTGTCGTAGCGAATGATCGTAACTTCAATAACAAGAACTGCGTCCCCGCCTTAGCTAAAAGATCGGAGTTCTTTTGATCTGGAATCCACCAGGGAATTCTTGATCACAGATTATATTGTTTTCATTGACAAAAAGCTAGCATATGATGATGAATCCATCTTTTAATAGGAAGATGAATTCATCCTAAGCTAAATGGATATAAACAAAGAAATGATCATGATTAACCGGACTAATTTAGGCCTATCTAAAGAAGCAAACTAAGGATTAATAATCTTACTTATATATGCCTAAATTAGGGTGAGGAGTCTGCCACTCTTCTTTTCGGGAGAGGAGGTAAAGTCCGTGGGGTTAGATGCAATATTGCATGAACTGGGAAGGTCAGGATAGCAGTTACTTGATGACCCATGGTTTAGCCAGAATTTGGTGAGTGTTGGTGTCCACACACGATGCAGATAAGTGGTTGAAGGATGAGGCATCCCTGAGAACCCCTTGCTATAATGGAGATATGGCGGTGCTGAGAGTGTCACACATTTGGAGGTGGTTTTGCCATGATAGTAGTTAAATTCTAACAAGCACCATAGGTCCATAACACCTCGTCAATAAGGTTGCACTACAATTTGGCCAATGAGCTTAATTGAAATGTTAAGGACTCATAAGCTATTAATTCCTCGAGGAGAGCAAATTAGTGACCAATTGGTGAAAGGCCATAGTCTGCCCATGATGTTCCTAATTTAGCAGAATGATTAGATATCCACTCGGCTTCATATGATTATGCATCCACCCTGCTGAGAACGTGTTTGGTTTTCTTTGTGAAGACGATATGGACGGTTTGGCAGCCACCTTGGTGCTTTTAACTTGAAAGAACGCACTGTTGGAATCACTACTCATCAACAGCCTGCCAATGGACACTCGATCTTTCTGCACATCATATTTTCTACCTTTTGCATTCTAGCCTGATTCAAATTCACTTTTGGTTGAGCTTGGAACACCAATCCTTCTTAATTGATGGATGCTATTGAGGATATTCTACTTGCATCCAGTGAATTTCTAAGTCTTCATGTTGCCAGGCTCTTAGATATCCCTGGCG
>JANAVB010001000.1:3538543-3590384 GCA_029216955.1 Iris pallida | reverse complement strand
ATTTTGGGTGTTTGAAAGCCAACAAAAATTATATTACATCGCTTTTGAATTTTTTTGAGCTAATCAAAACCATTGCCTCAAAAAAGTTAACAAGACTTTTCATAAACGGTTAGTTAATTTTTTTCAAAACTGGTAAAAACATCGTTACCAAGCAGACCCAAAGAGACTTCCTAGCACAAAGGAAAATTTTGGGATGAGATATAATGAGAGAGTGGTGACTTATATTATATAAACAAACCCCTTAATCTATACTACTATATAATGAAAAAAAGTAGTATTCACCATATAACTTTTGTTCCAAAAATATTCATCTATGTTTACGAATTTAAATTGTTCACTAAATTTAATATTGGTAGTTATGTAATCAACCCCACTATATAATGAGAAATGTAGACTTCACCGTAAAAATTTTTTTTCAAAAATACCCTCATCTATGTTTAATGTTTACAAACTAAATATATCGGTAGTTATGTAATATATACTACTATATAATGAGAAAAATATGTTTTACCGTGAAAGTTTTTATTCCAAAAATACTCTCATATATGTTTACTAGTTAAAATTATTCACTAAATTTAATATGGGTAGGTATGTAATTACTTGTAGAAAAAAGAATTTTTTTTGAGAAAACTGTTATTTGCTCTTTTCGAATATTATGGAATTGCATATAGTAGTTAATTATTAGTGTTATTTAGTTAGAAGGTCTCACATAATAGTTAATATTAGAATTTAAGTCTCAAAAATATCTGATATTAGTGTTTGTATTTGAAATTAACTGTTCAGGTAGATAAGTGAACAGTAATTTAAGTTCCATACGCTAACTTTTCGAAAATTAAGACCCAACTCTAATTTCAACTTGTTATATGTGACCCTAATACTAAACATCCCTAATTATTAATAAGATTATATGGAAGAGGTCAGTGCAACGACCCCACCGCCCCTTTGGCGGGCGGCGCGTGTCATTTACCAAACAAAGGGACCCCGTCCTTCCCGTTCTCTCAACGCTGTCTCCTCCATAGCTACTGCACGAGAGCTAGATGGAAGAAGAAAAAATGGCGGATCCTCGCCGCCGCCAGCTGAAGGCGATGCTCCGCAAGAACTGGCTCCTCAAGATCCGCCACCCCTTCACCACTCTCGCCGAGGTTCTCTTCTCCTCCTTTCCATAAAACCCTAAATTTCTACTCTCACAAACCCTAATTTTCAATCTTCTTCTTCAGATCATGCTGCCCACGATCGTGATGCTGATGCTGATCGGCGTGAGGACGCAAGTCGACACCAAGATCCACCCGGTCCAGTCGTACGTCGTTCGATCAATTGATGATTTTTTTTCCTTCCTTTTTGTTGTTTTGGTTTGTGAATTTCTGTTTATTTTGTTATTTGTTTTTAGGTATATAAGGAAGGACATGTTTGTTGAGGTGGGGAAGAGCAGTGTCTCGCCGAGCTTCGACGCGCTCCTGGAGCTTCTGTACGCCGGCAGCGAGCATCTTGCGTTCGTGCCAGACACGGCCGAGACGAAGCTGATGGTGGATGCGCTATCCTTCAAGTTCCCGCTGCTGAAGGTAATTCGCCTACGCTCGAATTAGTAGAGAAATTCATACATGAATTTGTTCAATTTTGATCGAACACAAACTTAATATTCTTTGTTATGCTAGCTACAGTTGGCTGAATCAAACACTTAAAGAGTAGAGCACAACTAACTTGGGAACACAGTGTTTCTAATTCAAGGAACTGTGCTTATGTGAACTATTATGATGTTTCACGAGTGCAATCCAACATAAATATATGCTAAAACTTGAGGAGAAAACAGAGTATTGACATTATCCCAAGGAATCCGCCATTCTTGCAGACTTGATGGAGAATAACATTCTCAAAAAATTATAGAACAACAGATAAATGTAGCACGTCGATAATTTAAATGACAATAGTTGAAATTCACCCTTTTCTTGTAGGAGAATTTGTTTTCCTCAATTCATCTATGATACGATGATGCTTCCTCCACGCTATTAATTTGACTTCCATAATTTGAAAGTAAACTAAGCCTAATGATAATTTGCTTACATCATCCTAAAGAGATCATTACTTGCAAATTATGATATGTAGGACACATCTCTCTGCTAAAGTTTGCCCTTTCCATCCGTGTCGGAGATGTATGTGTTTCCATCCGTGTCGAACATGATAGTGACACAGTGTCCGTTCATTTCAGACACTTCTCTTATCTACAAGATGAAGTGTATTGTCTCTCTAATTAGCTAGGTTGCATAGTTCACGGACACAGATTCAGAGATGATACGGATTTGATTTCAACTTTTTGAAAATTTTAGGCTACGGGTACGACATGGATAAAATATATACATATGAAAACATATATCCATACATATTTTATATATTACATTTTAAGAATATCTACATTGAGCATATTTCGTAGTAACTAGGTTCCAAAATGTTCTAGAAAGGATTCAATGCAAGGACGTTGTACTTTCTCATATCTCAACTATGTTTGGCATGATTACAAATATGTCAAAATCAAGGTAGTCAAAGACGCAAGACGCACTCGAGACGCAAATGGTCCATATCGTCCGAGGCACAAGTCATACTTAAGGCGCGCGTCGATGCGAAACGAGGTGCAAAATAAAAAAATAATAAAAATATACATAAATAAATAAATTAGTAATGTAGACATAAAACCAAATAATTTATTAAATACAACAAAAACATGTTAAAACATAACCAAGTGAACTAGCAGAGCAGCAATAACACTCAATGAAACTAACAAGAAATTGTATTCTCTCTACCATATTTTTAGTAATTTTAGTTTTCCATGTTCAACTTTAGCCAAATTTGGCAACCGTGCTTGTATGAGGTAAGGGATATCTTCCCGCCTCAATTTGTTTTTGTAAAAAACAAAAAACACATAAATGATGCCTTTTCTTCGTTGTGCCTTACTGAAAGGCGCCCCTTGGGTGCGCCCGAAGAAAGACGTCTCGCCTAGTGAGGTGCAAGGCACAGATGTTGCGCCTTGCTACGAGGCGCACCTTTGACTACCATGGTCAAAATTACTTTTAAGTTTCAATTATTTTAGGGATCTCAGGAGCCTAGACGTGGTGAGCTATATAACATATTCGACATGAGTGTCAAAGTAAGTATTGGTCCAATCCATGATAGATTGGTCATGGATACGGTCGTCCCGATGAGTATCCTTGCCACATAGCTAATTAGTACATACTGCAATATCTAAACATGCCTTCTTTTGTGCTAATTAAATTCTTTAATATCCAAACACAAGTTCAACCTAATATAAAAATTCATGTTAGATATATGTATAATTACAATATACACATATGTACCCTGTCCTCGTGTCTAGATTTGGGAAGTTACCATGTTATATACCTGATGTTTATGTTAAAGTGAATACTGGTGTCTATGTCCACTAATCGTAGCTTGCAACCTACGTATGTAACAAACTGGTAACATTAAGATTAAGTTTATAATTTTCCTAATCCCGGTAAAGATCACAAAATTCTCTTTCAAACATGTATGCTCAAGACCCGAGTTCTGATCCCAAAAATTTAGCTTCTTACCAAATGTGTTGAAGCTACTCTTAGCAGCATCTGTTGTCAAATATGTGGAGACATATCGTGGTTGAGATTTGAATTTCACCATATCACAAGATATAATTGAGATTTTGGTTGTTATTGCAGTATGATGTTGCAGTTATTAAATGATACCATTTGCCTTTTGTATGTTAGTTTTTGTTGCTTACATATTTGTGTGCTACCGTTTTTTTCCTCATTGGAGGCAATAACCGATAAGTTGATGGAGATGCGACTAAGCGCAATCTGGTCGCGCTCATCATGAGTTAGGTGGTTGAGCTAGGCTATTACTTGTTGATGGTAAGTTGGTAGCTCACAGACTACTGTAGGAGTGTTGCTACATGAAGATCATGGGGGTGGATGAAGCGATAATGAGAGGATGAATGGGGCAAATATGTGAGGCCAATTAGAGCTTTGATTCCTGTTCATCCTGACCCCGTGCCTCCTCATGGTATATGTACATGGATGCATGTTTGCACACAAACACACCTAAATGAATGGCCGTTAATTTCTTCCCTTAGAAATTCCACCAACTTGTCCCGGCTCCTTAATTCATTCAGGTGGAATCTATTGTTACTACTTTCTAGACATATATTTAATAAAAAGTAAAAGACTGCAAGCATCTTAAAACATATCTTGATAAGGTAAATGGAAAACTCGAATAATTTAGAGGAACAAGTAGAACTGTTGGATAGTTTACTTGTTATTATTATAGGAATGAATAGAACTGTTGATCAGTTTTACTTGTTATTTATTGTTCCATTGTATTGGTATATGTTACAGTTAGGATATGAGTCTTTGCTTAGTCTAAACATCCTATGATGCAAAATCGCATTTTAGGTTCCAGGTCGTTACATGTTTTGATTTCTTTGCATTGCAAAAGTTTTTTTTTTTCTTGTTAATACATATTGTTGACTTATTCTTTCCAATATATTTAGATGGTTGGATTAATTTACAAAGATGAGTTTGACCTGGAAACATACATTACATCAGATGTATATGGCATCCATGACAAAGCGAGGTAAGTCCTTGTTCCTCCCACTGCTTATATATGATTAATTAGTCAGTTATCATTAAAATTTCCTTGATTATCAAAGTTCTTGGGAAGTAATTATTATCTGAGTTTCTTCATATCTATTCCCTTTTGATAACTTACTTTTCTTTCATAAGCTGATTTCCTCATCATAAAGTAAGTAATATCCCATTCATATTATAGATGAATCATGTACTTGAGTTGGAGGTTTCTTTAAACATTTCAATACAATTGTATGACCATTATGAAAAACTTTTCTTACTGGATTGAATGCATACCAATTTCTGCTATTTCTTTTACCAATATACGGTTCCTTGTTTTATGTCATCGTTATGCATGTCAATCAAAATTATTGCATGTGATTCTCTCTCTCTCTCTCTCTCTCTCTATATATATATATATATATATATATATATATATATATATATATATATATATATATGCTAAATTTTAATTTGATACCCTCAACTATCCACCTCAACTATCCATGTTTGGTAACTTGATACCCTAAACTTTCAAAATAGCTTATTTGATACCTTGAAAAATAAAAATTTCCAAAATACCCCCCCTCTCTCTTTTCCAGTCCCTACCACCATCCCCTACTACCACCCCCTCCCCCCCGCCCCCACTCCTCCCCCTAAGCAGTTAAAAACCATTATATATCGGTTATATAACGGATATAACGGTATCGGTCCGGTACCGATTTTTTTGGAAAAGGGGTAAAATATCGGTAAAATGCCGGTACTGATATTATCGGCCGATATGACCAGTATATATCGATTTTGAAAAAAATCGATATATAGCGGTTAGGTTTTGTTAAAACCAAAAGTCGGGAGGGAGAGAAGTACAATGTCACGAGGTGTTATAGATTCACTCTCCTCACTTGTTCACGATGATGAATATATAGAGGATGAAGAAGATGAAGATGAACAAACTAGGGAAGAAGGTGGAGAAGATGGTGATGGTGAAAACGAAGAAAATAAAGTTGAAGTTGAGGCCAATGAAGATCATTAGATGTTGAAACTTGAAAGTTGAATTGGGATCTTTTTTTTTTTATTAGTTGAACCGTTTTGAAGTTGTACTTTTTATATTGTAATGTTGGTTTGGGTATGAACAATTTAGTTTTAATGCTTTAAGAAACTTTTTTGCATATTTTATAATAGACAACTACTAAGTGTGTTGTTCATATACAAAAATTGTGATAAAAATGCAAACCGTTATTTACCGTTATAAATCCGATATATCAGTGATATATCAATAACTCTACTGGACCGTTATCATGAAAAAAAAACGTTCTTAACTGCATAGCCTCCCGCATTCAACCCCCCCTCCTGTGCCGCCCCCTTGCTTGCCGCCCCCGGTGCGCGTCGTCCGCCCGCGTGAGCCGCCTCACCCGCGCTCGCCATTCGTGTGTGCGCGCCTCTCCCGTGCTCGTGTGTCGCCCGCACCGCCCCACCCGCACGCACTCGCTGCTGCCGCTACCGCTCCCCCTCCCCGCAAGAGAGAGAGGGGGATCGCCAGAGGGGAGAGAATGGAGGGGGCAGGGTTATTTTAAGATTTTTTTAGGGTATGTAATTGAAAATATTCAGTAGTTGATGGTATTAAGTTGGCTATTTTGAAAGTTTAGGATATCAAGTTGCCAAACATGGATAGTTAAGGGTATCAAGTTGAAATTTAGCCACACACACTCATATAGCTCAAGTGGCTAAGATGTAAGTCAACCCCCCAAGTGGTGGTGGGTTCAAGACTTAGGGGGAGCAATTTAATTTCAACTCGTGGGAATTAAATTGTAAGCAGCCGGTGTAGCGGGCTGGGTACGAGCCGGACGGAACAGGCGAGGCGGAGCGGACAACGGGTCAAGCAACAAGCTAGCGAAGCGTAGGGGTGAGCATTCGGTTAATTCGGTTCTAACCAAACCGAATAATCGAAAACCAAATTGAACCGAAAAGCAAATAAGCAAAACCGAAACCGAACCGAAATGACCCATAACCGAATCTAACCGAACTGAATTAAATTGGTTCGGTTTTCGGTTTATTCGATTTTTCGATTTATTTGTGCTTTTTTTGTTTATATATATATATATACACACACACTAACTTTTCTTATTCGGTTTCGGTTTGGACCGAAACCCAAAACCGAAACCGTAACAGAGAAATTAGTATTTTCAAAACCGAACCAATTTTTTTAAACCGAATCTCTTATTCGGTTCGGTTCGATTTTCGGTCCAAAACCGAATAATGCTCACCCCGAGCGGAGTGGACTTGGCGGTGCAGGCTAGCCGGCTGAGTGGAGCAGGCCAGAGGGCCAATGTGTGGTCCTACAGGCCAGGTTATGGCCTACGGGTTGAGTTGTAAGCCCTCGGGGCTGAGTTGATTCTGAGATACATGTGGGCCTAGTTGTAAGCCCTTTGGGGCGGAGTGGAGTATGAGCTGTGGGCCTACTAGCCGAGTTGTAAGCCTGGGCCGAGTTTTAAGCCTGTGCTTCAAGCCGGACAATAATGTACCAAACAATTACTGTTTCCAATATATATATATATATATATATATATATATATAATTTTATTTATTTATTTTTATTTATTTATTTTATTTTATCCCCTACGGTTCAAGCCCACAGAAGACCAAGCACTGCATACCACAATACATCAAACCAGTCCACTAACCTTTGGTTTCCCCTAGCCAGAGCAAATGTTGATGTCAAGGAGAATAACCTTGAGCTTGCAAGATTCCAAACCCAATAATCTTCAGCCTCATTAGTAGCAATACCAGTACTACGAACTTCTTTTACTAGAGGAGTTGTGATCCTTAGGGATGTAGGAGTCGAAACCCCATCTTGTATAATGGTATCCACTGTAACGTCTTCATTATATATAGTAAAGGTCTGCCATCCATATTGATGTAGACCTGCCATTCACCTGTAACATCTTCATCAGTCTTCCCTGTTTAAAAAGCCATGGGTCAAACCATAATGATCTAGACCTGCCATTCACTATAACTTTAGACACATCAAGAAGAATACTTTTTCTAACTTGAAGGATTCCCTTCCAAGTGATAGAGGAATCATTGTAAACCTGTAAAACCCAAAAGTTTCTCTTTCCCAAATACCTATTCTTCATCCACATGCTCCAAATGCCATTATTTGTAAATTAGTAAGCTCTCTTATCTTGATTTGCATGCAGAAATTAGTCTCTTCATACCTTGCTCCCCCTATTTTACTGATGACTATTTTCAAGGTTCGCAGTATCGGCTGGAACCAGTACGTATCAGCCGTATTGTATTGTTTTTTCATCCACAATTGGATGCCCATTCTTGAAGAATTTGATAGTTCCCATTCTCAGGCTTAGACAAACTCTTACAGAAACAACTGCAAGAGAAGAATAAAGGGAACTAAGGATAATTGAGCTAGGTGGCCTAGAATCAGCTGCAGTGGAGAGAAAATTATTAGAACACATTCCTTATATAATGCTTAGTGCAGAATAGTAACCATATATCAGAGCATAATGCATCTAGTCCATGTTGCTTTGGATGGTGGCTTAAAGACCACAAGAAGAGTTTTATGTTGCAGCAGCTGTACAGGTTAAAATCTTATCTTGATTTGCATGCAAAAGTTACTCTCTTCAAACCTTGCCCTCTATTATAGTGATGACTATTTTCAAGGTCTGCAGAATCGGGTATCGCCTGTTACCGGTATTTCATGTTGGTCTTGGCATGTCTGATCGGGTACTCAACCCCACTGGTCCTGAAATGAATCTTTCCGGTCAATTTAGCAAAAAAAAGTTAAAAACGAAAGAAAAAGAAAGTATGGAAAAAAATGTCGACAATGATTCAATCATACCGAAAATCAACTTGCTAGGCAACTAGAGTGTGTCGATAAAATTCCTTATCTACACAATGTAAATATTTCCATCGGTTGAAGTTGTCTATTAAATTCCCATGTTCGTACATCATAATGTTATTCCATTTAAAATTATCTATTGTTGGTACTTCCTTTAAAAATGTGTAAAACCAACAACAAGATCTATTGTATTTGAATAATTCAACAATGTTCGGGAAGAAACAAATAATGTGTAAAATTATCTATTGTCCTTTAAAAATGTGTAAAACCAACAACAAGATCTATTGCATTTGAATAATTCAACAATGTTCGGGAAGAAACAAACAAACATAAAATTATGCCTAAAAATATATTGAATATTTTCTAGTTATTTTAAACAATTTCTTATTATTTTTTTGGCTTCTGAAACCAATAATCACTGTTGTAAAAATCCGACTAGTCCCCGATTAGTCGGTAGTCGGCCTTCGCCGACTCGACTAGGGGGCTAGTCGGCAAAAAAGGCTCAAGCAATAATCGGACCTAGGCAGCCGATTAGACGGCTAAACGGGCCTAGTCGGCCGAGTAGGCCTCGGTTCCAGAAAAAGGGTAAAAAAAATAAAATCCGACCAAAATTCAATTCTTTCAAAAAACCTAAAAGCAATCGACAGAGAAGGTGAAGAAGGAGAAAGATGAGAAGGAAGAAGAAGTTTCGGGAAAAAAAGTGCAACCAAGGACATATATTGCGTATATTTTTTTTCTGGATACTTAAGTTAATGCTTTGATGATATATATATATATATATATATATATGCAAATGACCTCTAGCCTAGTGGTTAAGAGAGATGCATGTGGCCCAATATGCAAAAAAAAAAATATATATATATATATATATATATATATATATATATATATATATATATATATATATAAGAACTCAAACCGATTAATCCGACTAGTCCTCCGATGAATCCGATTAATTCCTAGCCCCCGCGAACCGACTAGCGATTTTTACAACCTTGCCAAGAACCCCGTAACTTTGATCAAGAATTGTAGAAACTGTCGTTATCCATACTTACAAGTTATATGAAGGACGATACCGATACCGCGAACCTTGCTATTTTGTAACAATCCAGCAGAATTATATGGCCACATATATATTCCAACATCCGGTCAATGTTGCTTTCAACCGTGGCTTAAAGACCAATTGACTGGAATATGATACTTGTGACTGATATGAATATAATTAGTGCTTGTAATTTTTTGTTGTTGAGAGTATTTGTCATTGTTTTAACAGAAACTTCTGTTTTGCTATCAGTATTACTATATACTTGTGTCTAGAAGAGGTTTGTAGCCAAAACAATAGATTAGAAGGGAAGGGAGAAAACCTAAGGCATACTTCTGGTCAATAATATTTAGTGAATCATATCGTGCTTTTTGCTAGGAAGCAGGGACACACCAAACATGGTGCTGTATCCGCATCTGTGTTCTGTCATAAACATATAGGATGCTATATTGGTACTTCAGAACAACACCAGGATACTCCGCAGCTCTCTGCTCGTGTCACAATGTCTGTATTCTGTCATGTCATATTTGCGTCCATGGGAAGTGGATTTTCCTTGGTTTTTTCAACATTATAAGTCGAGATGCATGAACATATTTTCTGCTTCCCAGAGGCATCATGATTGGCTACAGAGGGAAACTTTCAGAAGCTTTGATTGCTGAGAGCAATCTGATTTTTTGCGAGTTATAAGTTGAAGCATTCCCCCATAAACTGGTGTTCTGTGTACATTGGTAAGGAGGATTTGTGAATAGCTGAGGTATGGTTCCAGGAATAGTTAGACCATGAAACTTTACTCCAGAAATTCTTAAAGTAATGTTCCAGGAAGAAGTTGGACCATATCAGGAATCCTTCATTCAGATTAACTCACTTTTTTCTGCTCATATTCTTGCTTTGTTCTTTGGTTGAGATCCATTTTAATCACATGGCAGATGCTACCTATAGCGTTTGGTATATATTCATAGAATTAGTGGCAAGAAAGCTAATATTCTTGTCATAAGTTCATTTTACTTCAGCCTTATAATCTTGTCACTGCAATTTCCATTTCTAAGTCTCCCTTGATGTTCTAAACTTGGAAAGTTTAAATGTAGTACATCACTATCTACTTTATAGTAAGTTTTGTCATTGAAATATTCTTGTGGTTATTTCATCACTCTCTCCTTTATCCAAGTTCAGTGAGAACTGCCCTGAGATTGTCCTATTTGTTTGCAGAACAAAGTGCCTGTGCCTCGTGGGTATTTGAAAGAGTTTCTACTATATTTCAATGAAGCTACTCTGTTTCGGTGAAGCTGACATATTTTTCCTCTGTTTCCAGGAACTTGTCGAATCCAAAAGTCAGAGGAGCAATAGTTTTTCATGAACAGGGTCCTCGAAAGTTTGACTATAGCATACGTCTCAATCATACATGGGCTTTCTCTGGCTTCCCTGATGTTAGAACCATCATGGATGTAAATGGGCCATACCTAAACGACCTGGATTTGGGAGTTAATATTATACCAACACTACAATACGGATATAGTGGCTTTTTAACTGTAAGAGTTCTCCTTTTCATGTCTCATAGATTCACCATGCTACAAAAAAAAAAATGCACCACATCTACTCTGACATATGAATGTATGTACCTGGGAAATATCCGGGATATTTTGTTTTAAAACAAGATACTTGTCTCGACCTCCTTGTACTTGTTAAGTTAGAGAACATGCTCCTCTGTACACTATCATGTTTCTGATTTTTCTCCCTATTAATCTGGATGGTTAATTTGCAACATTGATACCATTTTCTGTAATGTGGTGTGCGCTGTTTACTATTCTTGCCTTTTATACAATTTTTTTAAACCATTAAGTGTGTGTTATTCATGTTATAGATCAGTTGTTTAATCATTTTGATAATGGATGTATACATTATTTAGTAACAGATAACTTCTGTAGCATATCTTCCTGCCTGGCTCATAAAATTCTTTTTTTCTATTATGGCTGTTGCCTGCTAATGATTTCAAGTAGATCCTTTTGGAACTAATGTGCTTAATTAACTGTCTTCGTAGCTACGGCTTCAAAATTTCTGAGTCTAGTGTTCTGACACTTGAATTTCAACTGGTTTATCTTGTTTGAAGACAACTATTTTAAATTCCCCTTGATTTTCACAACTAAATTTCTCAAGGGAAGGGGTAAGAGAATAAATAATACCTGATAAACACTTATATTGGCATTTGAAACAATTTTAGGATCTGTAATTCTTTTTCTTATCAAGGAAGATCCAGAACTTAACTAGCTTTGGAGAATTTCTGAACATATTGTGGAAATCTATTTAAATGTTGTGATCGAGTTTTGGCTTTTGATGTGATCAATGTATTAGTTGCATCCTCTTCATTCATATAAAGTTTATGTCCCTTCTCCATTCTTGCAGCTGCAACAGTTGGTGGATTCATTTATAATACTTCTTGGACAGCAAAGCGTAGATAATATCACCCCTGAGGACAAGGAGGTACTTTTGTCTAATTCGTCCATCAACCTTCGCTCGGCAAAGTTTATTCCTGCAAACATAAGGATCGCCCCTTTTCCAACTCGTGAATACACTGATGATGAATTTCAGTCTATTGTTAAGAGGGTTATGGGAATACTGTAAGTATATCCATTGTTTTGTTTGTGGTTGTGCACCATAGATTTCATTCTCTCTAGTTGAAGTAATTCTCTCTTGTTCTTTCCAAACATCAAGATATTCTAGATCTCACTGCAATTGATATATGCTAGCGGTTATTTTCTGTATTTCTCACAGCTTAGAGGCTTGCATTTCTTTTACAGTGAGCGAACCTTTTCTTTCTGCCACCAGCCCCCTCTTATCTCCCCCTTTGTGCAGGTACATGTGCCTGTACACATACTTGGTATGTGTGCCTGCACATATGCTCTCTCTCTCTCCCCCCCCCCTCCCCGTGTGTGTGTGCACGTGTATGTAATGTGTGCCTGTGTGCCTGCATGTGTACAGACGTGTGTTATTTTATTTTACATTGTAGCCACACATCTTTTTGATTTTCATTAGGTTTACTACTTAGAAGGTTTCACATGATGTCTTTAATATTTTTTTTTACCATCTGGAGACTTTCATTAACATTCTTTTGGAATGAATTGGTTCTGGGGGGAGCAGGTACCTATTGGGATTTCTCTACCCGATTTCCCGTCTGATCAGCTTTTCTGTTTATGAAAAGGTATTGGACACACAAGAACTTTAACATTTTGTTGTTCTATATTATTGTTCTAGTCTTTAGTTTACAACTAATTTGGTGACCAAATATTTTAATGCCCAGGAACAAAAGATTAGAGAAGGACTACTCATGATGGGTCTTCAAGATGAGATATTTTACTTGTCTTGGTTTATTACATATTCGTTGCAGGTAACTGCTACTCTTCGGAAACTCTCTCTCTCTCTCTCTCTCTCTCTCTACAAACACACACACGCACACGCACACGCACACGCACACGCACACGCACACGTGCGCAAGCACATTCTCTTAAATATCTGAAGAGAAGTACTTAACAAATTATAGAACGTGTTTCTTTATACATTTTGATGTATGCTTCTGTATCTACAATAGTCTGTTTTACTAACAAGACATTTTGAAAATGTAAAAAGTGTTCTTTGATATGGAGGAGATTGCATTCTTCTGCAGACTAACTTTAACCATCCATAGACAACAACAATGGCACTCAATAGGAGTAATGCATCAAAACCCAATGGAGCTATGATCTTTTGCTCAATCCTTATCTGAATATTCTAAGTTTCTTCTTTATGAATATTTACAAGCAACAGAGAAAATAATCTCAATGGGCATGCACTTATCTACAACTTTGAATTAGACACAATTCTTAGCCTCCTCTAGTGTTGACATATGCAAATAGTACTCTTGTGGCCTCGAGTTAAGCTTGAAGACTTTCCGCATGTGAGCAGTAGAACAATAAGGAAACTGTCCTGTAGCGTTAACACTAAAGAGACGCTTTTGTGCTCAGTCCAAGCTTCAAATACATTGCACGTTGAAGCAGTAACAGAACAATCAATGAAATAGTAAAAACAACAATTAACAAACAGGTGGTTGGCAGGTTATCTTTGGCCCTAGATAACACAAATCTAAGATTCTAAGATCAACCATTACTTCCTTCTAATTATATTCTTTCTAAAGAAAGACTTTTGTCCTCAGTCCAAGCTTCAAAGACACTGCACATTGAAGCATTAAAAGAACAATCAACGAAGAATAGTAAAAAACAATGAACAAACAGGTGGTTGGCAGGTTACTTTGGCCCTAGATAACAAAATCTAACATCAACCATTACTTCCTTCTAATCATATTACCTCTAGTGTTTTGTTTTTGACTCCTTAAAGGATCTAACGTCTTTTTTTACCTATAATAGAGTTAAGAAATATCCAGAGAACTCTTAAGTCTAGCTGCATCCTTAAGCCGACACCTTCTTACTGAAATTTGACCTATTTTTATGATTGCACTTCTACCTGATGTTAAATATTTATGCCTTTCCTAAGGAAATTATGGCTAAGAAGGAGCACGCAACAAAGAGGGAAGACCAATTACTATAAGTTGAGAATTATGGCTAGATTCAGGAGTTACAGATGAAAGCAAGAGAGTTTGCTATAAGGAATTGACTTAAGGTAAAATCCTCTATTGGAATTGCATTCATCTTTGCTGCCAGAGATAGGTCTAAGAGTTGGAGACCACGCTTCTATCAAATTGTAAATATGCGGAAAAAACTTATGTAAGCATAAAAACAAAGCCTTATTTGTTACTTGTTATAAAGAGTAATGTTGTTTATTTGTGAGATGTCCAGCCATTTCCCCACTATTTTACACTTATCCATTCTTGATTTCACATCCTGCTGACCCCTGGATGTAAATGTTGGCCCTTCTCCACATTGTGGCTTATTTTCATCTTTATTATACATCCGTATACAATCTAACTTGTTTTTTTCTCCGTAGTCCTCTTTTTGCATCTCATAAGTTCTTTATTCATCAAAAACTCCTCCCAAATTTACTTTGCAAACAGATCAAACTTTTCAATATTGCGTCACCCCCTTGTGGTTTTGTAGAACCTTAATATCCCCAAATCCTATCCATACTATACTTGTATGGAAGTCAACTCTTAACTAGGATTGCTAACAGTAGATGCTCAAGATAACCAGCCAGAAGTGGGTCTATGTTCTAATGTAGTGTAAGTAGGATTAGTGACCACTTGAAGGTTCTCGTTGAATAGAAGTATATTTTGTACTGATCCATGTCGCAGTGTAACATTGGGCAGTATTCTTTAAACTACTTAGTGGTATCGGACTTTTGAAATACTTCATTTAGAGTAACTTTAATAATACTATTAATAGTCTAAAGAAATAGTACGAAGGTGTTTCACGGACGCCAATATAGTCCACTTTAGACCACGTATTTTTAATATCTTCAGAAGTAGAATAGTTCAATGACT
This sequence comes from Iris pallida, assembly GCA_029216955.1. Classification (NCBI taxonomy): domain Eukaryota; kingdom Viridiplantae; phylum Streptophyta; class Magnoliopsida; order Asparagales; family Iridaceae; genus Iris; species Iris pallida. The sequence continues at coordinate 3,575,424 of JANAVB010001000.1, read as the reverse complement.
GTTGTCTTTCACAGTGTTGATATAAATAAGTTATCCTTCTATTGTTCAATAAACATCTACTTAATGGGTGGCTAGCACAATCACATTTCATATTTTCTTACTCTTTTCAATTTCTAGTGCCATAGAAGCTTCAGGAAATCCTTATTTAAGATAGATAATTACCAAAAAAAGAAGAAGATAAAAAAGATCCAGTGGATAACTAAGAGTTTGGCCCACTGGTAAAGGATATAAGGCTGATTAAAGGACTGAACTCATTTGGTGTCACTGCCAGTCATGTTTACTACCTTAGGCTTGATCTCATTGATTGTCAGCTCTTCAAGTAAGTTTGGGATTAGCTATATAGTTGCACTCAGAATGTTCAGTAACTGTAATATGAGCAAAGCCAGAAATTTCTTGCACACGTCTTTTATCATGGAACAAACTGAAGGCAACTCTAGAGAGGGGTGAATAGAGTGCAACAGTAATATCCAAAAAGTAAATTATCAACTAAAAAATCGGCAAGCAAGTAGGAAAGTAATCAAAGTCAATAAGTCACAAACGCAAACACCGCGATGTATGCTGGTGTTGGAAGGTAATCCAGTCCCAGAGACACTTGTCCGATATTAATCCACTATTTGTGAAATAGCAGTACACCACGAGCTTTGTTCCGAAGTGCTCGCCGACTTCTTACAACCATGTGCTTTGATCCGAAGGACACGCCGACTTTAAACACTTTGAAAGAAAGTAACTTGAAAGCCAAGCTTTACAACTCTAGCAGACTTCTAATTGGAACCGCGTTGGCACTAAAAGCATGGGGAGTTGATATTTGGAAATGGGAAGATTGAATAGCTTTGAATAGGCAAGTGAAAGAATGAGTGATCGAGTGAATAACAATGGGAGATCCAATACCTATTTATAGTTTTTCAAACTAGGCTTTGGGGACCGAATTCGGCCAGAATTCGGTACCCTAACGTTCAAAAATTCGAACATTAGTGACCAGTTTGTCATGAAGAACGAACAACACTGAAAATGGGTCCAGGGGACTGAATTCGGCCCAAGTTCGGTTGGCCTTGTTCCAAAACAATTTGGGTTTTGTCAGGTTCATTTTTGTGGACTAGGATTTGGTTTAGGGATTTGTGTTTCCTAGTGCCAACACGACCCAATGTAAAATTGATCCTAATAAAAGAAACAAGAAATACATAAATAAAATAAAATATACAATGACGACCAAGAGGCCAATTCCTGAGTTGAAACCATCGAGCTTGCGTTTAATCTTCATGTCTTCATGTGCTGCTTTCATTTGACTACTTTGTACTAAGTCATATTGAGACGTGGTTGGTCGAATATCAAAATCAGGTTGGTCATCGACTTGTTGTGCCAACACAAACCTGGAACCAAAACCCAAAGGCCACTTCAAAGATACTATTTTAATCTAAATAATGGTTTAAAGCAGGAATTCTTCGGTGCTGTTATCAACTTGTATTTGATATGAACTTCAGCATGTTAATATAAGCCCACCATAAATCGTCTAACTATGTCCTTTTTCCTGTCCAAGAAGTACAAAGAATGTTTAGACAACTTGTCACCTACATATGTACATGACAATCAATGATTATAATGAATAAATGAAAAAAGAATGGAAGTTATTGATTATTATGAGTGACAAGGACATGGAATGTACATCTTCTAGCCAATACTTAAATTGACTAACTGTATTAGTTTTGTGAACACGTGTTTTCTTTCTTTCTTCTTAATACACTTCCATTAAATAGCCATTCTTTTTGCTTGCTTTCATGTGAGTAATCTATTTGTTATTTTGATACATTTTTTTCCTTCAATTTTTTCAGTCTTTTTCTATTATATATAATCATGTTTTCTCTTTAAGGTATAACATGACATTTTTTCTTTCTTAAATCTTAATATATTGTCCTGTATTTATTTCTGATTCTCATTGATCATTTGGTTTACTTATGCAGTTTGCAGTATCTTCTGCAATCATTACTGCATGCACAATGAGCAGTCTTTTCTTGTATAGTGACAAGACACTGGTCTTTGCCTACTTCTTTGTATTTGCTTTAAGTGCAATGATGCTTTCTTTTTTGATATCTACATTCTTCTCAAGAGCAAAGACAGCTGTGGCAGTAGGGACTCTTTCTTTCTTGGGAGCCTTCTTTCCTTATTACTCTGTCAATGACTCTGCGGTCCCTATGTTAGTATTTTCCTGCATCTTTTGGTTTATTTCTGAAAAATGGTTCAATACTATATTCTTGTGAAAGTATTTTAACGATCCTAGATTCCAGGATTTGGAAGGTTTTAGCTTCTCTGCTATCACCTACTGCCTTCGCTCTTGGCACAATTAATTTTGCTGACTACGAACGTGCTCATGTTGGAGTTCGTTGGACGAATATCTGGCAGGTTACCAGTCTCGTAAATTCTGTAATCTTGCTCCCTTTCTATGGTTCATATATTATTTAACTTGAATGTGAAATGACAGGCTTCATCTGGGGTTAATTTTTTGGTTTGCCTACTGATGATGATGCTTGATGCAGTTTTGTACTGTACCTTGGGGCTATATTTTGACAAGGTAGTTTTATTAACTGCTATTTGTAGCTTATACATTATCAAGCAGTTAGTTATGTAGGTTTTAATGGAATAATTTCAAACAATCAATATGTATGCTTCAATTTGAATAAACATCAGGGTGCTGCAGATACTGTTCTGAATGTTCTTAGTAATAGTTTTTCTTCTTTATTAACTGTGATACAAATCCTTTATGTTAATCATTTTATGTTTGTTAGATAAATATAAAACCCTTAATCCTAACTACAACTCTAGAATTTTGTTTCAACGGCATGAACTTTAATATGGTACCAGAGCAACCCATGTTCGAATCCTCTGGCTTTCATTTTTAGTAGATTTTATTAAATGATATACTTTTACATGATTCCGGCTCTCTGCCCAAAATAGGCCTTCGACCTTCGGCAGCATGTTAGAATATTTATATAACCCTTAACCCTTACTACATCTCTAGAGTTTTGGGGTAGTGGCAGGGACTTTAATAGTGTTCTTATATTTTTGGAATTTTCTTCTTCTGTAAAATTACAGTCCATAGTTGCTCAATGTGGAAGTTCAGAGTTTGCTACTATGTAAATATTCTTAAAGTCGGATGATACTTTATGTGCCAACAATAGTGGAAATATCATCTTCATCCAAAAATTTGAATGCTTCTTACATTCAGCTTTGTTAGGACCAAATAAGCATTATTGGTAGTTCGATTGGTTTCAGACTCTTCTAATGAGTATGAGTATGGAAGGTTTTGGTAGTTTCGTCGTTTTCCAATCGGAGTTTCTGGGTTATTGATTTCTTTCTACAACAACAACAAAGCCTTTATCCAAATTTTTTTGTGATCAAGTGTTTGAATCATTTTCTTCCATTCAACTTCTGTTAAGGGTCATGTCCTCTGTAACATTGACAAAAATTTAACTACTCCATGTTCATTTCGGCCTGCCTATAGTCCTAGCGGCTTTTTAACTACTATCTTATCGGTCCTTACGGGAGCTTCTATTGTTGTATTGCGCACATGACCAAAACCACCTAAGACGTTTTTTCTCTTTTCTCAATTGGTGACCTCTATCTTCCTATGAATACACTCATTTCTTACCCTATCTTTTAATCTATTGCCACTAGTCCATTTTAGCATTCTCATTTTTGCTACACTTGGACATGTTTCTTAATTGCACAATACTTCATCTAAAAAGCATGAATGGTCTTATAATTATCTTATAGATTTTTTCAAATTCAAAGGTATCTTCCGATCACAAAGTACTCCATAAGTACTCCTCCATTTCAACCATCCTCGTATAATTTTGTGCATGACAACCTTGTAAATCTTCTCGTCGTGATGAATGATTGATCCTAAATATCGAGACCTATCACTTCTAGGTATTTCTTTTCCATCCATATGTACTCCTCTATTTTTTCGTCTTTTGGTTGAACTTACATTTGATATACTCCATTTTTGTCCTACCAATTTAAAACCCTTTAGTTTCCAAAGTTTTTCTGCACACTTCTATTTTAGCATATAGTCTTTCTCTACTTTGATCGACCAATACAATATCATCGGTAAATATAATACACCATGGAACCTCATGGACATGTCCGGTAATTTCATCCATAAAAGGTAGGGGTAAGGACTTAACATTAATTCTTTCTTTAAGCCAACGATAGTAGGAAATGGTTTACTATTTCCTCCATTGGTCTGCAGGGTCGTCGTAACTTCATCGTACATCTCTCTAATAGTCTCAATATCTGAGCCCACACGTTATCCCCATGAACTTTATCATAAGCTTTCTCGAAGTTAAAAAAAGCCATATGCAAATCTCTTTTTTCTTCTCTAGTTTTTCTTATTAATCTTCTTTAGTTTCCTTTCTTAACCTTAACTCATTTACTCTCTCCCGTAGCTTCATGGTATAGCTCGTAAGCTCTCGATAGTTTTTACAACTTTGTATCCCTTTCTTATATGTAGGTACTGTAATACTATTACTAGTTCTATATTCATCAGACATCTTCTTAGTCTTTAGAATTTTGTTGAATAAATTAGTAAGCCATATCATTCTTTTATCACCTAAATATCTCCAAATTCGATAGGAATATCATCATGTACTACCACTTTTCCATATTTCATTTTAAAGATTTAATTTCATGACAATAGCTTACGTCCTATTGCTAACTAGCTCTGAAAGCTCTTCTAAGTGGTGGTTGTAAAATAACTTCACCTCTCAGTAACATTATGTTCTCTTAGTAGTACCTTTTGATTTTCACTCAATATACATTTGATATTACCTAGCTCTACTCTCTTTCCCTAGTAAAATATCTTTAGAAAAAAAAAAATATCTTTGGCTAATTTGCAACTAAATACCTTGAACTGTTATATTTTTGCAACTGAATACTCTTGACTTTTTATATTAGCAATGAAATACCCTGAGCTATTGGGCTGTTTCCAAGTTGCTACCTTCCTATAATTGACCATTATATTTTCCGTTAATTTGTATTTTTAAGACCTTTTTGCCCATTATAGTAGTAATATATGTTGCCATATTGCGATTGTAAGATTTGCTTGATTATTGTACTATATCGTGTATCTAAGAAAAAGAAACATGTCACATTGATAAATACATTGAAAAATTAATAAAACATATTAGGATAAGTTCGACATGTTAAGCAAACAACAAAGATTATCATTAAGCATCTTAAGTGGCAATCATTATAAAGTTGATAACTCAATCTAACCAAAACACAAGTTAAACAACCGTCATAAGTTCTTAACACTAATACATTTATCCACTAAACACCATAAGGTCAATAACGGAAACAATGGTCAATGAAACACCCAAAATAAGGGGACAAAATCAAAAAACAAAGTAGAAGAAAATTTCAATAAATATACACAAAAAATAGAAAAGCTAAATAATTGATTTCTTATTTAATCAAAGTATATCTTTTGTTGATTCTCGTATTTGAGAATTGGGGTTTAGTCATTATCTTAGGTCGTTGGTTTTCAATGATTGACATTTTCGTGTTTTATCATGTGGTATTAAAGCTTCAAGCGTGTCGTGGGGCATGATGGGAATCAACGACGACGACGACCACCTTTTTCCTAACGAAGTGCAAGGGGTCGAGGCCTCTTTGGACGGTCCGTCGCATCAAAGCCTCTATGTGGATATTGAATCTACACGTCCAATAAGTTGAGTGGATAGTAGCTTTCCAAGAACCATTGAGGAAATCGGTTTCAATCCAAAAACGACATCATGGATAAGCAACACCAGGGACTTCTCGATAGATGGTTACACATTAACACCAGGTATCGTACATGGAGGACTTGTAGATTCGTTAGTGAGAGCAAGGATATGTACGATGATCTCGTCAGAAAGGGTTGTGATGACGATCGTTGTGGTGATGTACCGATTGACCGAGAATGCTTTTGCGGTTGGGACGAAGGCGATTGGAGCGTCGTAGTTCAGCTCGACGACGATGTCTCTTATCAACGTGGTGGTCACAGGAAGGAATCCAGAAAGGAAGAGGTATCCTATGGCGTGTCGATGAAGATCGTGCTAACACCCAAGCACGATGATTCCGTGCAAATACCAACATGTTCTGAACCCGTTGAACCATCAACGACATAATATTTGGGTCATGATTGATGGCAGCCAAATAAACCTCATCAATAGCTAAACAAACCCCATCAGTAGCCAAATAAACCTCATCAGTCAACGGTTGGTCGAAGATGCAAGGTTGGCGTTGAAGAAACACCTGAACCCCTACTCCATTGGAAGGGTCAGGAAGCCCCGAGCGATTGGGTGACCTAGGGTGATCCAATGATGCTGAATTCCTTTCTTCATTGGCACCTCTAGAGATGAGATCTACTATGATATGGTAGACGGACTTGACCTCTGTCATATGAGAGGCCATGGAAAATTCGATGTTGGCACGAAGTACGATGGGTGCGATAACGTGTATCGTCTGGTGAAGGATAGGGTCAAGTACAAATTTACACCTTTGCAGAAAATACTTGAACCAAATCTTTACAATAGGAGAAGACTTCTCCATCATTGACGATCTTCACGAAGGAAGCATACTTCAAGGAGGCCCATAAGGTGCATGATTTGGTAGAGAGTTGAAGATTGGAGACCTAAGAGTCAATGGAGGGGGAGCAAGTTCAACAAAGGTACGATCAGTTCTCGACAAGTTTTATGACGTTCTTTCAGAGAAGTTTCCTAAAGGACTACCAACCATGTGTGATATCCAACACAATATCATTCTTATTTCCGGAGTAGATTTACCGAGCTTGCAACATTACCGCATGAGTCCATGAATGTACAAGATTCTTCAAAAAATGGCGGGAGACTTGATGCGAAAGGGGCACTTGAAGAAAGTTGTGAACATGACGGAGAAGACCACGACAAGAAAGAATTAGCGGACCAAGCCCATGGAGTTCACGAGGGGCTGGTGCGAGATATAACAAGTTGCTACATAAATTCCTGTACCAAAAATGTTGGTGCAAACTTATCAACGTCAGTGGTGATGTCATGGCGTACTTTCAGAGGGAGGTGTTATTGTATCGACTGGACAATACAGTGAGCTTTAACTGACGACATTTGGGCAGTCAAGGTATTGAGGAAGCATTTGAGTCTTATTGATTTCTCGTGTTCGAGGAAACATATAGCTACGTAAAAGACAGTATGTATGTTGATATTATTGATTTGTCATGTTTGAGAATTGGGATTTTAGTCCTAGTTATCTTGGGTCGTTGGTTTTTAGTGATTGACATTTTTTGTGCTCTGTCAATAGCATTGGAGTCTTTTTCTATGTTCCACCTTCCTTTACCATTTTATCCTTAAATAGTACTAAGTTTTTCCTTTGAAGTTCCACCATCTAGTTCTTAGCCTCTTGTTTATTCTAGTCTTTTTCTTCCATTTCCTGATACTAATATCTAACACCACCAATCTATGTTGCTTGGTTATGCTCTCTCTTGGTATAACTTTTTAATCTATATATTCTAGACTATTGACTTTCCTAGTAAAAGGCTAATCTAGCTGGCTGATATTGGATCCACGCTTGAAGTAATAATAAGCAATTAAAAAGAGTAATTTTGAAGTTCATTCAAAACTAGAATGGGAATAATATTGAAGTTAGTGGTTTCTAAAAGCCAATAATAATAATAAGCTATCAAAAAAGTAGAATGATATTTGATAAGTCCAAGTATAATCTTATGCATTTTATTCTCATTAGTTTTGAATGGGAAATAACTTCAATATTGCTTAATCTTCACCCACAGTTGATATTGATGTTTATTTTACTTGCTTTTAGGTAACCCCACAATTGATAGTTTTGGATGGAATAATGTTAAGATGGATGCATTTTATAAATTTATAGATTTATAGTAATTGTTACAGTTCGTCGTTTAAGTAATCTTATTGACATAAAACAACATGTTATCTTCGACACAAGCTGATTATTGTGTTGACACTTTATTTCCGTAGTCTTTTTTCTGTTCTTTTTCTTTGCTAACTTTAGCTGGAAAGAGAGCTCCAATTTCGGCATCGACCAGTATCAGCTTGTGGGGTGTGTCAAAAAAGATGCAATTCAATATTAACAATAAGTATTAGTATTGGCTGATGCCGCAAACCTTGATTGGGATACTCCCTTCTATAATTTTAAAAACTACTGACATGCTTATTATCTTTGCTATAAATGTTCCCCTCAAAAAGAAAATAGAACATGCTAGTTCCTTTATGCCATAAACTTATAGTGTTTCTTAGTAATTAATACATCATACACAACTGCCTATGAAGTTAATGGATTTGCTAAGATAACTTCTCAAGTAGGGGAATGAGGAAGGTGACAAAATTGAAATTGCATCGTTTCCAATTGTAGTTACATGCATACAGGACTAGTTGAGGATGGATCATCATAACTGTATTGTAATTTACTAAATTAGATTTCTTGGTCAAGCATCCGGCATGATGTTACAGAGAAGATCCACTTCTGTTTTTCTATCAACAGCAATAGCAAAGCCTTCTATCCAAAATAAATAGGAATGTGAATAAACAAAACTGAGTAGTTTCTGCAACCTAGCTGGAGGCAGTGTTATCGGCAAAGAAACAACTCCATAATGAAATGAATCAATAAGAAATAGGGAGGTGTCCGACTCTTAAGACATAATGTAGAATGTAGACCGTGTTTTGCTCTTAACTGGATAGTCTGATTCATTTGTTGTGATTTATGCGTAGATAATATCAATTAAAATACAAATTCACTTTTAAAATGGATGAGTATTTATCAAGATGGTTATCTGATGACAATGTAATAGACTTGTATGAATGGTTAAACTTGATAGAGATTTTTTTATTAACATCATAAGTTGCATCGGTTACATTTGGGGGCTTGCAGGCATGCTAGATTCTAGTGTTGTAATTTAGAAAACTGCAATTATATTCCAAATCAGCATTTCTTCTTTGTGAATACGATGTGTGTGATAGGTTGCTAGGTTCCATGCCACATATGATCTATTTGAACTCATAAACATTTCAAGTTTTGTATCCCTAGTTCCATTGTGGTATACAGTTTTCATCACATATTTAAAGTTGAACTTCTTCCCTTCTCAATAGGTTCTTTCTAAAGACAATGGGGTTCACTATCCTTGGTACTTCATGTTCACCAAGATTTTCTGTGGGAGGAAGGATGTGTCCCACAATAGTGCTGAGAGCCTAGAAAATAATGTTTATGGTGAAGTATCCACAAACAAGATCCATTCTTCTGTTGATGGTGCCTTTGAACATGCCTTCGAAGCAATAAGCTTTGATATGAAACAACAAGAACTTGAAGGCCGGTATGTATTACAATAATTTATAAAATGTGTAAAATATTCTGAATATCTGACTAAGGTTAATATTTTTTTTATTCTTAGATGTATTCAGTTCAGGAATCTGCATAAAGTTTTTATGAGTAAGAAGGGAAAATGCACTGCTGTCAACTCCCTCAATCTCACACTCTATGAAAACCAGATTCTTGCTCTTCTAGGTATTGCTTCTCTTTATCTTGTAAAACTTCTGCATCAGAATCGACTTTTGAACACCCTAGATACATACATATAGTTGCCCGTGACATAAATGATATTTGAATAAAGCTTTAGAATTTAACACAAGATCTGTTCTCAAGACTAAGTGATAACAATCAAAAGAGGACATATGCTCGTGATAGTAAGTTAGAAGTGACGTGTCTTATGGAAAACAACTCGGGTTAGATGAAGTATATAGCACACACATGAGCTTGGGCTAATGTGGCAGATCAATTGAGAAACTTTGCCCTTCACTGGTGAGAAAGAAGGAGGTGGCTTATGTTTAACCCTGCTAGCAGTCCTAATTATGCTTCCACGAAGACTAAATCCCATTGGTAGTTGTCATCTTATGGTACCACTTTGTAAATTCACGCTGCATTCACATTGTTCATATGTTACTTAAGGCTTGTTATCCACTTGATGAAATAAATTTCTTCCTTCGCGTCATTTCCTATATTATCAATGTGAGCAGTATCGATGCTGAAACACTGGCTTCACACCCTTTTTATGAGTATCAGTTTCAAAAATTTCAGATTGAGTTGCAAAGTTGTTGGTTTCAAAAAGCTAAGAGGTATTAATAAATTTATGCATAATCTTATTGTTGAAAGTGGAGGCTATATTGTGAAAATCAAAATTTATTATGGCTATTCTCCTATATTTATAGGAAATACGAAACATATAACATTACATCGTTAACCCTAACTAGAAATGAAAATACACAAAATAATAAATACAGAAAATAAAGATAAATCATTTATTCTTCAACATGCTCCCGCAAGCTGGAATTTGGTAAAAGCAAGTACGGCTTGACGAGGGAGAAACTGGAGATAATCCGAAAAAGGAGGGCGGGGCTTTGACACCGAAGACATTTGGGAAGTAAACTGAAAAAAATCATCAGATGAAGGTTGGGGCTCCAAAAACGAAAAAAATTCCATAATAATCCATATAGTGGTGCTTCACAACTAAGAAAATCTCTGTTCATCTTAAGTAGGTCGGGGCTCCGAAAAAGAAAAATTCCGGAAAATAATATTCAAAGTAGGTTGGGGCTCCAAAATGAGAAATTCCGAAAGAAATATTCAATATATACGTGGGCTCCGAAAGATGAGAAATTGTAAAAGAAAACATCAAAATACGTTAGGGCTATCGAAGAAATCCCTAAAGAGACACGAGACTTCACTTACCGAAAATAAATTCCATAAGAAATCATCTCAACAAACAATCTCGATATAGTTGAGGCTTCACAACTGAAAAAATTTCTAAGAAAGACAAAAATAATCAAAACATCTGTGCTCGAAGTAGCCGATAAGAGACCACAAACATCGCCAAAGAAGAATCTATATAGGCGAATAAGAGAAGAATATATCCTAAGAAGAGAACCTAGGACTCTCATATCATGTTGAAAGCGCATTCTATAATTTGAATAAAATGACATCAAATTTTAATATTTTATTAGGACTCTTGGCCAATATTATAGAAAATACCAAGTATAATAAATTACATTATTAACCATAACTAGAAATGGAAAATACATAAAATATTAAATGCATAAAAATAAGATAAATAATTTGTCTTTCAAGACTTATGTTTTATTTGTTCTCATTAGTTCTAAATAGAATAATGTTCAGAACTGCTGAAACGCTCACTGCAACAGAAATTTTGTTTATTATACTTGTTTTTGGACAAAGTACCTGCATAATAAATAAATATTTGTAAAAGGAATAATATTAAGATGTATGGATGTTGTTGATTTATAAATAAACAACTTGCCAATTTGTGTAGCCTTTTACTATAATCCTAAACTACATTTATCTTTTGCTTAGTGCATTACTTCTTATTGATTATTGATTGGAAGGTACAAGGATCAAAATTTATTTAGGTAGTTATAGGTGTATAAAAACTAAAATGTAAATAGCTTTTAGGTAGACTTACAAATGTGAAAGAAAATGGACCATACAGTTAGGGGAGAAGACATAATTTCACATATCCAGGTGCGGTACCAAAAATCAGAATTTGGACGTGTGGGTGTGCGTGTTTTGGGGGCTGTTGGACCTGGGTCCCATCCAGCCCACCCTTGTCTCCGCCACTGCCCCTATCCCAAGCTAAAACAGCCTAAGAGCAAATCAAAAGAACAAAAATCAGATCTAGCAGTTTGGCTAGGTCAACTAGGCTGAATAACACTTCTATTATGTGTTGCTATGTTGCACGAATACGGATACGGACACGATACGGATACGGGATGTGGACATTTTCAAATAAGTAAAAAGTTAGTTGCTATGTTACATGAGTATGGATACGGACACCATACATATACGGGCACGGGTACGGACACCATACGGATACCGACATCATTTTGCCTTGTCCGTGCAACTTAGATTTGCTACAGTGGAGTAAACTCAATCCGCGCAACATCATTTTACCGTGTCCATGGCAGCGGATGCTGCATACTTTGTTCATTTACAGTAAGCTCAATCTTTCTTTGCATTAAGGGGCACTGGAAATCTCCAGAAGTAGGAGACTCATGCGCATCTCGGCCATTAGAATGCAGGTTTGACTAAATATACATTTTTTTGCCAGATATAATAAAATAAAGCAATCATTGCCATATGCCAGAGTTGAGTGGAAGAAAGGGATTCAAATAGCTGACACAGTAACTTGGGATAAGTTTTTTTTGTTGTTGTTTGAACCTATGCTGTATGGCTCTCGTTCCGATGTGGTGATTGGATGTGTCCCAGCTTGTCCACAGCAAGTCTATAGAAGGCGCTGTTGCAGTAGTGTTGTTACCAATGGCTGTCCATCTCTCTTTAACATAGCAGGTGAAAGAGAATATAACCTGTATCAGGATACCATCGAAGAGTGGTATATTTGACCAGAGCCTCAGTACCCCAGGTTGTATCCCGGAGAAGCTTATTACGATAAGCCAGGCTTACAAAGATGTTGACTTTGGGCACGGGGATGATGTAGATCATTGAACCACACGGCCACGCCTTATAGGAAACTGTTGAAAAGAGCCTCAGTACCCCAGGTTGTATCCCGGAGAAGCTTATTACGATAAGCCAGGCTTACAAAGATGTTGACTTTGGGCACGGGGATGATATAGATCATTGAACCACACGGCCACGCCTTATAGGAAACTGTTGAAATTAGGATTGGTAAACCGAGTCTTTGTCGTAGCGAATGATCGTAACTTCAATAACAAGAACTGCGTCCCCGCCTTAGCTAAAAGATCGGAGTTCTTTTGATCTGGAATCCACCAGGGAATTCTTGATCACAGATTATATTGTTTTCATTGACAAAAAGCTAGCATATGATGATGAATCCATCTTTTAATAGGAAGATGAATTCATCCTAAGCTAAATGGATATAAACAAAGAAATGATCATGATTAACCGGACTAATTTAGGCCTATCTAAAGAAGCAAACTAAGGATTAATAATCTTACTTATATATGCCTAAATTAGGGTGAGGAGTCTGCCACTCTTCTTTTCGGGAGAGGAGGTAAAGTCCGTGGGGTTAGATGCAATATTGCATGAACTGGGAAGGTCAGGATAGCAGTTACTTGATGACCCATGGTTTAGCCAGAATTTGGTGAGTGTTGGTGTCCACACACGATGCAGATAAGTGGTTGAAGGATGAGGCATCCCTGAGAACCCCTTGCTATAATGGAGATATGGCGGTGCTGAGAGTGTCACACATTTGGAGGTGGTTTTGCCAGTGATAGTAGTTAAATTCTAACAAGCACCATAGGTCCATAACACCTCGTCAATAAGGTTGCACTACAATTTGGCCAAATGAGCTTAATTGAAATGTTAAGGACTCATAAGCTATTAATTCCTCGAGGAGAGCAAATTAGTGACCAATTGGTGAAAGGCCATAGTCTGCCCATGATGTTCCTAATTTAGCAGAATGATTAGATATCCACTCGGCTTCATATGATTATGCATCCACCCTGCTGAGAACGTGTTTGGTTTTCTTTGTGAAGACGATATGGACGGTTTGGCAGCCACCTTGGTGCTTTTAACTTGAAAGAACGCACTGTTGGAATCACTACTCATCAACAGCCTGCCAATGGACACTCGATCTTTCTGCACATCATATTTTCTACCTTTTGCATTCTAGCCTGATTCAAATTCACTTTTGGTTGAGCTTGGAACACCAATCCTTCTTAATTGATGGATGCTATTGAGGATATTCTACTTGCATCCAGTGAATTTCTAAGTCTTCATGTTGCCAGGCTCTTAGATATCCCTGGACTGCACAGTTTTGAAGGTTCACGGTATCGGACTATTCCTATGAGTATTGGTATCGGCGATATCGGTAGTATCGGCGGTTTCGGATCGGAGTATCGGATTTTTTGGTATCGGAAAACAAATAATTATTAATAAATTATTTACATTTAAAAACATATATTTTATACATTTAGGCATAATTTTAAGTATTTTCAGTGTTATTTTTTAGTAGTTTTGAAATTAAATGAAATAGTAGTCACCATTACTGATTGGTTTACACACAATAGATTGATTTTATTCTTTTACAACCTTATTATGCTTTAAACCCTTGCTGGTTTGTCTTTTTCGTTTAATTTTTTTTTTTTTGCCGAATTGACCGGAAAAGAGACCTCCAATGTCGGTATCGATCGGTATCGGATTGGGACATGCCAAACCGTATCGGTATTGGCCGTATCGGATCGGTATCGGCCGATACTTTGGACTGCTGCATTACTAGAGAAATGAAGTCTGATCCAAAAGGATGCAAGACCAGAATTCTATGTTGACTGTTCCTGTGAGTAACTTTAGGCAAAATATAAATGAAGACGTTGTCGGTTATCTATGTCGACTGTTCCTACGAGTAATAGGCAAAATATTAAAACAAAAACGTTGTCGGTTATCTATGACTATCACAATGTGCTTAGAGAGGGGTTTTGGAAGAGCTCTGCAAGTCGAGAGCACATATGCAACTCTTTAATCCCCATCCTTGAATGGATGTTTGGCCTTCTTCATAGGAGAAATATATCTTTATGCACTTCCATTCCCTCTATTACCTTCTTTATATGTGGAAGCTATTTCTTCCTACATTTCCCATCTATTCAGTCAACCTTCACCTGATTAGCCTTTAAACTTTACATTTCAACATGCAATAAAAAAGACATGCAATATAATGTACTTGATACTACTCTTGATGTTATTTTGTAGGACACAATGGAGCTGGTAAAAGCACAACTATTTCAATGCTAGTTGGTCTTCATTCTCCTACGTCCGGGGATGCATTGGTTTTTGGAAAGAATATCATTACTGAAATGGTAAGTTCAACTTGAGTTTTACTAGTGCTTTTGTAGGAGGTTTGCATGAAATAATTTTTGATTGATTCTTACCGGTTCAGTCGGTGTTCATTTAAGAAGTCGATAAATCCCAAACGATTTGTCCATTCTTCGAAGTTGTTTCCTGATAATAAACTATCAGTAGGCATTATTTTTATTTTAAGTGAAGTAGGATGTTCCAAGGAAGTTTCATGTTAACCTTCTTGTTTTGAATTTTGTTTCATTGCATGTCTTTTTCTATATGGTCAATTGGTTATTATGTGCTGCTGATGTATATATGCGAATAAAGGACCTAAACCAACCGTAGAAAAGCCTATAGTGAGCCATCCAAATTGGTAATGTACACCTTTCAGCATGAATTACATGTTTTAAAACATGGAAGAATTAAGATTCATGCAGTTTAGGTACTTCTAAACCATGACGCAGTTTCATCTTTTTATGATATCTTATAAAATCTGAAAACCCACTAAAAAGGGATTCACCTGATACATGAACTAATCGCCAAATCACATGTTTTCTAATGCATGTTTTATATCATGGAGAGCACAACTATACGGTTTGGAGATTCATTCTGGATCGGCCACCATGGGATTAAGTGCTGCACTCATACATATATGTATACCGAGGAAAGAAAAGCATGTGCAATGCACATAGGACGTAATGTACTTATGGAGATGAAGAAAATAAGACTATTAGCAGATATCGCTTTCCATCATGCCAAGATAGCAGAATTCCGTCCTTGGATTCTGTTTCTAGCCAAATAAAAAACATGTTAGCCAAAATAAATAAATAAATGAAAATGTCACTCTCTTTCTCTATTCTTGCTTGGTTGCATGTGATTTTCTCTCTGTTGATTAGGGTTAGGATTTAGGGTTGGGTTAGGGTTAGGAGATTTGTAGAAGGAGTTGGGGATACTATCTTTTTATTCGTGCCTGAGCAAATCTGCTCTGATGCCATGTTGAGAGAGAGACTCAAACTTCATGAGATACTTCATTCAGGTAGAGTGTGTGTGTAGTACATTATTAGATGTGGGACCAATATAAGACCCTCTTGCAGGCTCAATAAAATAATATTTAGCTTTTAAATTTATTGGCTTCTACATGAAAGCCTTCATTTAGTACCACTCGTAATGATGTGCCCGTTGTGATGTGCATTATTCTTGATTGTTTCCTTTACAGTTTGAATTACTTGTGCCTTTCTACTTAGTTAATATTGTCTTTTCTAATATTCTTTATTTATTTTATTCCAACGTGTAGGATAAAATAAGAAAGACGCTGGGTGTATGTCCTCAAAACGATATACTCTTCCCAGAACTTACGGTGAGCATAGATTCAATACTATTTATGATCACTGTTGAAGTCTCTTCTTTAAAGCTATTCCTTATTGTATTGTTTTACTTAATACTTAAATCAATTAAGTGCAGACACTCTATAGCCATTAGCATGGCAGCATCCAATCGCTCACTACGTTTGTTTCTTGCTAATTTCTACATGCTGCTTTTCTTAGGGAAATTTGTTAAAATGCTTATAATGAGAAGAAAATGTAATTGATGAGATTTTGCAACAGTAGCTGACCATATTTTGGGGTCCTTGTAAAGTATACACCCAGAAAATGGTGTGCTCTTGAGGACTAGACACCTACCTATCTTTGCCACTTTCTATTTCTCTCCCTTTGGTTATATGGGTTAGATAGCTAGTGAACTTCTTGTATGTGATTCTTAAGAAAGCCCCAAGTGATTGCATAGGATATTTTCATTAACATTATCTTGGGAAGAAAATTGTCATGTTGGTCTACTTATTAATGTATACCTTCATTGTGGTCTTTATCATGACAATAATTCCAGAGTTGTAACTGAAGGATGTTATGTGAAGAATGTAAAATATTGTATTTCCACTAGGACCTATGTTTAGCCACGATATTGATGTGTAGCAATTCAATATCCTCGTGAACAAAGTTAACCAGAACTACTGAAGGGAAGTTAAAAAAAATCCTTCACTAAGACCTGGTGTATATACAAAAATAAGGGATTTCCTTACCGACTAAGACTGATGTCTGTTTTATAGTCGAAGTTGTTCGAGTAAAGATGCTAGTGGACTTGTTTTTCAAAACCTTTAGTTCTGAATGATCCTGATTTATTGAAGAGAGGAGAATCTAATCAATAGACCAAGATTGTGTGGTGGTGTGGTAGAAACACAAATTGTAGTAAAAAAGGGAACTACTTCTCCTCCTATATCTTTTCTCTATTAGGGAGATGAAAAATACTACATGTTTTAGAATGGAGAGGCAAGCTTAATAATGAAACCTTTTTTGTATATGGGATGATAACTCTACAATCCTTAGATTACAACTTATGAAGCCCCACCTTAGGATTTAGGGATAACCCACACCGTCAAAAACCCTGAAACCAAAATGCACGGAAACATCAGAAGCAATTGACCCAAACTACCCTGCCATTGTGTGTGCATACCAGTAAGTCTGGACAGGTCTATCACATTAAGTATTGTTCCATATTCTTTGACAGTTAACCCGCCACACAGGTAGTCTGCTGACTTCTACAGTTCCAACGTCTTGCATGCCCATTTTACCCAGGAGAGACTGATTCTTAAGCTGTGGATGAAACAGGATCTGGAATTTTATTTTCCATAGCTTCTGATTTCGTGTCTAATCTCCTTTAATAGTTTTAATTATGACATCTCAAATGGAAGTATGTCAGTTTGGACGCTTTGGATTGAATGTGCAATTTGCTAGGTTCTTCATCTTTATCTTCCATGCTTTTCGCAAGGCGCGACCCTAACATTGAAATTGATGTTGCCCACTCGATGAAGTCAGGAACACCAAGGTCCATTCAATGTAAGTGATCCTCCAGTTTCATTGAGTATCAACTATCTTGTGAAGTATAAATCTGACCTTAGAGTTTAAATGACCTCTCTTTCTTTGATGAACTAGTCTAATCACTTGATAAAAGTATAGTTAATATGACGAAGCCAATCTTGAGCTTCACAAGTACCTTTTCAGATCTGAACCTGGCAAACGCATGATCTTTGATTTATGGATTTATCGACACTTGATGTTGTATGACCGAGCACCATATCCATCATACCATGTGTCATCCATAATCTATTGCAAGAAATGGTGTTTTTAAAACAGCTTGTGAAACCCAATTTTGCTCTAGATCGTGATTGATTTGAAATCCTCAAACCCACAGCCAAAGTTGCAGCTGGCTATTCATGCATATATTTCAAATTTTTGTTAGATACTTGAACATTTCAGTCAAGTTATTCATAGGTTAGTATGGGTTAATCTTGTGGCAACAAACACATGTATTATGTCTTAGTAAGCAGTCGCCATTAGTTCAGATGCCAATAAAAAGTGATGTTTTCTGTCAGCTTGTTATATGAAAGCTTGATGGTGCCATGGTCTTCTGGACACATAAAAAGAAGTTCAAGGGTTGCAACCATTCTTTAGTTGCAGAGTGTTGGTTGGAACAACTATATACTTGTAGGCTTCTTGTATACTATCTTCTACCTAGATCATCAGCGAATTGGGGAGGTTGTGCTGCAACTACATTTGTCCATTTAAGTTGGTAGGCCTTGTGCAGACCTGGGGAGTAAAGTGGCTTCAGGATATATTCCATACTGATTAAAATGTATGAATCTGAGAAAGTTTGAGTCACATAAGTGTACTATCTATATTTCTATAAATTAATGGATGAAAAATGCAGTTGCTTTTCGGGGTATTTCTTCTGGGATGTGCAAGAAACTGCAACCATGTCCATGTTACTGAGCTTATTTCTCGAAGCTAGAGATGTTGTAGGGACTAGGGAGGGCCTTGCCTTCTTTTAATTTCCAACCTGTGTCCTCATAGAATTGTCCTGAAGTATAAAGCAATGTTCATAGGAGATCAATGTAAAGTGGATAGATGGAAGCCATGGGGAATGACTAGATCCCCTTGTACCTGTTTTTTCCTTTATGTAGGAAGGATTACAGAGGATCGTACTACCCGTTCTTTCTTCATTTAGTGATTTTTTGAAGAACTGTACCTTGTTGAACTTTTATTTAAGGATAACTGGAGAGGAACTTCCTTCCACTTCATTCTTTATTTACTGTTTTTTTGATGTTCTCTTTGTTAGGTGCATCTTTCATTTATGTTGTCATACAGATGCACATGCACATATCAGAGCGAGAAAGATTGGTTGCTATGAGTCGTTAATTCTTAACTTCTTGACATATGGAACTTTTACATATAGAATACTAGGTAGGAAGAAGTTGACGTTAAGGTTTTTTGGTCCTTTGTTTGATGAAATATATTTATGTATTTACAAGTCACCAAATTCTATATTAATGCTCTTGCTCTATGTTGACACTACATAATTGGTAAGTTGCTGTCCACTGCCAGTTAACACTAGCACTTTTTATTCCAGGGTTTAGTTCTTTAACTCTGAAATTGAGTGAAGAGGCTAAGTTTTCATCACCATTTTGAATGCAAACATTGGCCATATCCTTTTCATCCAAGTGTCTTTATGTTGCCCATTTACTTTTAGTTTATCTTTGTTTCTCCTTTAACCTTTTAGTTCTTCACTGTTACCTAAGTCAATTTGTTTGACATCTATAATTACTTTTCTATCTATGTGGAGTTTCACTCATTATTATTAGGTGACTGCTAAGCGGACCTGTATATTATATCACTTAACCTGCCAACTTACACTATTATGACATCTAGGAAATAAGGTATAGGTAACTTGTAGGTAGTCTTGTAACTGGTTCATTATTTAAGTCCAGACACTGTTTTAATTGTATTTGTACTTACATGTATAGTGGGTTCATTTTATCCAGGTCAAGGAGCATATGGAAATATTTGCTGTTTTGAAGGGCGTTGAGAATGATCTGTTTGATAGGGAAGTTGCTGAAATGATTGATGAAGTGAGTTTCATTGGTTCATATTGCTAAGAGTTAGACCAAATAATTAGGTTGGCGCCTATTCATGAATTTGGCTCAATAACATAGATTTTATATGTTTAGCATTATTATCCATTTTGTTTAATGTTTAGTTTTGTGGTTGCAAAGAATATTAGTGCGAACTAAAGCATTAGCCTTCTGTAATTTGGTTCTCTGAAGAACTTAGTATCATCAATGACCTCATTTATTGCTCTAAATATCAATTTGTATCCTTTATAAAGTTTAGGAGTGGTACCAGTCACAGGATTAGTGATATGAAAATAAGTTCTATGCTACACTTTTCCTCTTCAATGTTATATCACTTTTTTGTCATATAGATTCTCTTATTAAAGCTATGTTCCAACTTCCAACTTCTCATATTGCAAATATCATATGGAGAGGTCATTTTTGTTACTTTGTACTTTGTATCTGTATCTGTGTGGTGTACTTTATCAAATTTGAGGCCTAATGCACCAAACAGTTGACTAGGTTATACTGTGTAGATAAAAATGACAGCTTCTTACATTCTAGTTGGACTTTTTTTTCTCCACAAAGTATCTTTCTCATCATTTGCAAAGCCTATTGTTCCAAAAATAAATGACTCAGTTTAGCCATCTCAGATGGTTCTGATATGGATTGAGAGGAGCTGATTGGTTATAACCTGATGGCAACCCCTTGTTGGTAGGTGGTGCATTTGCTGACTGGACACCTACTGGCAAAATAAGGGCTTGCCGTTATTCCTACAATGGTAGTTGGCCTGTTTGGTGATGTTACGGTTTACACACTTTAAGCTCATTCGTTCTTCAACAAATCTCTAAAATTTGCCTCCTATAGGGAAGAGTCTACATGTACAGATAATTTGCTAGGCTAAGATCCAGTTGGATTTGCTCCAATGTGGATGTTTTATTCTTGGAAATAGCAAATTTTAATATAAGTAGGATTAGGAAGAATGGACTGGCTGACACTATAAACAGCATTATCCGTCCCATTTGTTGACTGCAAGAACAATCTTTCCATCACATTTCGGCAAGTAGTCACTATATGATTTTCTTCTTTTGTAATAATGTTGATTTCAGGTTGGTTTGTCCGATAAAGCAAATGCAAGTGTTGGTGCACTTTCTGGAGGGATGAGAAGGAAATTGTCACTTGGAATAGCTCTAATAGGAAATAGCAAGGTATGCTAAAAGTTAGATGTCGAGACCTGTTATCTATTTTATATGTGAGAGTTTAATATCGATATACAGGTTATCATTCTTGATGAACCAACTAGTGGAATGGATCCATACTCTATGCGTTCGACATGGCAATTGATAAAGAAGATCAAGAAAGGAAGGATAGTATTATTGACAACACATTCCATGGACGAAGCTGACGTTCTCGGTGATCGCATAGCCATAATGTCAAATGGTTGTTTGAGATGCTGTGGAAGGTCTCTTTTATCCAATTTATGCTCTCTCTCTCTCTCTCTATGTGTGTGTGTGTGTGTGTGTTTTTCAAAAACCAAAAGAAATTAAGTTCCGAACCAGAAGTCTTGTTTGTTAGCTAGAAACTAAAAAAATGGAAAGTTAGATCTTTGGTAACATGACATAAGTAACGATTACTATAGTGAAGGTTAAAAGGTCTTTTTGGGTATGCAGTTTAAGACTTTAAGCCATTACAGTCGAGGAGGAATTTGATAAGATTTTATTCATGGATAGAATTCATCCATTTGATACATTCTATTCTAAGGAGCCAAAAAGAACAATGTTTTAACATAAAACGGAAGAAATAAGACGTTAGTATTTCCTTACCGAATAAACTGTGTTCTTAATTTTTCTCTCCTCTTTTGGGTTTCCCATGTTTGCTCAACTATTTTAATACCTTTGGCAGTTCACTTTTCCTCAAGCATAGATATGGTGTTGGTTATACCCTTACGATCACAAAGGTCTGTTTCTAATATTTATTTGTTGTTCTTGCGTACTTATCCTTTTTCTCATTTAATAATGTATTATCTTTTCTTTTAAACCTTCTTTGTCGTATAATTACAGACTACTCCTAGTGCCTCTGTTGCTGCTGACATTGTTCATCGTCACGTTCCAGCCGCCACACGCCTGTCTGATGTACCTCTTTTCACCGAAGACTCAATTTCTCTACTTTTGCTTTCATTTGCAGTGTAAATTTATCTTCAACTGATAATGCATTCTGTATTTAGCTCACCTAGGATTGTATGATGTATGAATGGCCTTTGGATAGATGTTGCATACGCTGTCGGGTTATGAAGGTTTTCCTTGTGCTTGGTGTAACTGATCATGTCACAATGCACACATCATTTATAAGTACACTAATGTGGAGTACTTGTATGTAATAAACGATACTACACTAATGATCTGTCTTACATATTAACTTTTGGGTTTAGAAAGGACTTCTTTCTATTACAGCAAGGTTATTAACTTACATTTTGGTGGTAACTTACCATATGTAATTTGTATATTTGAATTATGTTGAGGGGTTATGTATGATTACTACATATGCTCTGCAAAGTTTGCCACCACTGTACCATCATGGGTGCTGTATCAAATAATTTAAATTGTAGAAAATCCCATGGTTTGTTTTAACACCACATGTTTCTGTAGTTATTTCGAGACAAATATATTTGCTGCTCCAAAAAATTAGTTTTGCTCCTTTCAGATATATTGCATTTGTAATTTTGTATCCAACATGGGTGTAGGAAGACTCTAGACAAAGAGGTAGGAAGATACAATTTTCTATTAGGAAAGGGCATTCATCCCTACGAACAAATTCAAAGAGAGAAGCAAATGGCATTCTCAACCTTCATACAATGGGTCATTGTATAATAGTTTATTCCGAGCCATGGTAGACATACCTTTGCTGATGTAGTTCAAAGATCTAGTTTAAAGCTCATGCAACACCATCAGCCCCCATCCCTATGTACACTAGGACACTCTTACACTAGGAAAGCATCTAGGCACGGAGATAGCGTGGTACAATTTTCTACTAGAAAGGCATTCATCTCTATGACACAAAGCCAAAGAGAAACAAATGGCATTATGAACCTTTGTACAAATATAGTACTACGTTGAATTTTCTTTTCTTTATCTCTTGCTGCTTCTTCTTTGTATTCGATGTAGTAATGTTAGTTTTTTTTTCTTCCTGCTAATTGTTTTCTTTCTTGTGATAGAAGCCACACACTTAACCATATGTAACTTTGTAATATATTTGTTCAAATTTTCTTGCTTGTGCAGGTGGGTACAGAAATTTCCTTCAGGCTTCCTCTTACATCATCTTCTTCATTTGAGAGTATGTTCCGGGAGATCGAAAGCTGCATAAGAAGACCTTGTACAACAATTGAAAATAGTCCTAGTTGCAATAAAAACATTCCTGCTATTGAGAGTTTTGGAATCTCTGTTACTACTTTGGAGGAGGTTTTCTTGAAAGTTGCAGGACAAGGCTTCGATGAATCAGATAATAGATATCACACAAGTAATAGTTTATGTGAGAATCTAACGTCTGAAACCTCCCACTGTACTCTTAAGAAACCATTAACCTCTGTACTCTGTCGTGAGGTTTGTGGTAAGTTTTTCGGAAGGATTTGTTCAACTGTGGGAAGAATTTGCAGTTTAATATTGGCCTCACTTTTCAGTCTCAGCATGTTCTTAATAGTTAACTTATGTTGCTGCGGTATTATTACAAGATCTATGTTTTGGAAGCAATCAAAAGCTCTGCTCATAAAAAGGGCAATATCAGCTCGAAGAGATAGAAGAACAATTTCTTTCCAGTTGATAATTCCTGCTGTATTCCTGCTTCTGGGTTTGCTTTTTCTAAAGCTTAAGCCACATCCTGATCAGCAGTCTGTGACTCTGACTACATCATTTTTCAATCCTTTACTAGGCGGAGGTGGTGGTGGGCCAATTCCATTCAACTTATCTTTGCCTGTTGCTGAAAAGGTCTCTTGTTTTCTAGAATTGTAATCTGATGTATTGCATTACAATTATCAATTATTTATATGAGATGTTTCATAGTTATTTCATGACATGAGAACTATGATTTTTTTTTTTTTCAATTTTAATTGCTACAGGTTGCATCTTATGTAAGGGGTGGTTGGATTCAGAAAGAGGAAGCAAGGACTTTCAAGTTTCCTAATCCAGAAAAGACTCTTGCTGATGCTATCGATGCTGCAGGGCCGATATTGGGTCCAGATCTTCTCTCAATGAGTGAATATTTAATTACCAGCCTTAATGAATCTTATCAATCAAGGTAGGAAGAAACCATATTTCTCTATCAATTTTCATATTCTGAAGTACACTATTTGTGTTCTCAGAATCTTATTTCTTTTCCTAATGTTTAAGAGGAGCACCATACCTATTAAGTACTGTCACACGCACACACCAAGCACCTCTAGCTCAAGTGGCTAAGGTGGGAGGCATCCTCCCAAGTGGTTGTGCGTTCAAGACTTGGGGGAAGCAGTTCAATTCCCAAGTGGTGGGGATTAAATTGGTGCAGCCGGGTGATTCGGGCCGGGTTTGTGGGCCTTCGGGCCTTGTTGTGGGCTATTAGGTGGCCAAAAATTGTAATACATAATTACCATTTCAATATATATATATATATATATATATATATATATATATATATATATATATATATATATATAAGATTTCGAGCACGGGCGATCTCGCGAAGGGGGCGGCTAGGGTTTTCCAGACTTGGGACCCTGGCGCCTCCGAGCACGGGCTGACCAGGGGCGGCGAGGCCGGCGACGGCCGGTCTGGGGGCGGGCTGGCCTTAGGCGGTCCGGTCTCCGGCGAACCTGGTGGCAGCGGCCACGCAAGCGTGGTCGCAGCCATGGGAGCGGCCAGGGGCGCTAAGGCGGCCAGCAGTGGTGGGGTCGACGGCAGCAGTAGTGGGGTCGGCGGCCATGCCGGTGGTCAGGCGGTGGGAGTGCTGGGCGGATCCGGCGATGGCAGCGTATTTCCGGGGTTCCAATCTGGATTTGGGTCCAGTTCTTAGGGGGGTCAGGCGGAGGAAGACGGATGGACGACGGTTTCGAGACGTCGGGGGAACAAGACGGGAGGCAAGGTGGGGGCACGCAGAGCCTCCCAAAGTCGCGACCCATGGCAGGGAGAAGGCCGAGGGAGGGATTGGGGCACAGAACTTTGTCTCGTGGACCTGTGGCGCCTACTGGGAGATCAGTGGGCTGGCGTCCCAAGCCGACCGCGGTAGAAAAAGGAAAGGGCAAAGTGGTGGACACGGGAGGCCAGGGTACAGGGACATCCAGTCCTGAAATTGGAGTCGCCCAGGGAACGGTTACCCGGCCAGCGGGACGTTCCTGAGCAGATGTCTGTAAACCGGTGGGGACGAAAAGCCCAACATCTATGGAGTATGTTCCGACGAAGAAGGTAGGGAGCGGCTTCCGAACTTCGTTTCCGGCTGAGGAGATTGAGAAGGTGTGCCTTCTGGGAGAACACGTTGGTCCTGTACGTTCTGGGGAGCAAGCCGTTCTACGGACAGATCCGGGGATATGCGGCGCGAGCCTGGCAGCAAAAAGGCAGCATGGAGTTCTTTGCTAGAGAAAATGGATTCTTCTATGTGAAGTTTGGGCTCGCTGAAGTTGTCACCAGGATTCTGCAAGGTGGACCGTGGGCGTTTGATGGCAGAC
This sequence comes from Iris pallida, assembly GCA_029216955.1. NCBI lineage: Eukaryota > Viridiplantae > Streptophyta > Magnoliopsida > Asparagales > Iridaceae > Iris > Iris pallida. The sequence goes on along the minus strand of JANAVB010001000.1, from coordinate 3,549,928 downwards.
TGATCATTCTGAAGGATTGGACCCCAGATCTGAGATGTGAACGGAAAGTCCTGAATGCCATTCCCGTTTGGATTCGCTTTTCGGAGTTTCCCGTTCGATTTTGGAGCATCCCTCTGTTGATGCGACTGGCCAGTTTGGTCGGCACCCCGATCAAGGCTGATGAAGCTACAGTCTTTCGATCGAGGTTGATGTATGTCCAGATTTTCGTCGAGATTCGGACTGGCGGGGAGTTACCGAGTCTACTGGAGTATGAGGTGCCTTCTGGAGAGGTTCTAACCCAGAAGGTGGAGTATGAATGGGTTTCTCCTGCGTGTTCGAAGTGTGCTTGTTTTGGGCATCTAGACAGCACATGCCCGTCCAGAGGAGCACAGTCGGGGCCTATTACGCCCCCTATTGAGGTACCAGGCCCATCTCGGGTGAGGGAGCCTCTTTCGGGGGAAGGGAGCACGGAGGACTATATGTAGGAGGGTGACCGACCGGGGGAGGAGGACGGGGGATTGAGTCTCTATCACGCCTCAGCCGACCTCCCCTAGTGGGACTATGATCATCACCTTCTCGGCACAGAGGAGCATGGTTACTAGAGGCATGGCGGCCTTGGAGAGAGAGGAGAGAGGCGTTGGCGGGTCTTCTGAGGAGCAGGTATATAGTAGGAAGAGACGAGCTGGACCACTATGTGAGAGCCCTCCAAGTGAGGCGCTCTGTGTGGAGAATCTGGCATGGGCGCTTGTGCTCTCCCAGACAGCTCCCCAGCTTGACCCCTCCGTGGGGAGGGAGGAGGATATGACAGCGACGGATGTTGTACTGCCCCCAGGTACTAGTCCAGGTGATGTCCAGGGGACCCTTTCTAGTAATAATTAATGGCGGTCATCGCCTGGAATGTGAGGGGTGCGTGTTCGTTAGGAAGATGGAGGGAGATTTGTGCGGTCTTGCACAGAGAGAGGTGTGACATCTCTATCCTGCTGGAGACTAAGATTAAAGGGGAGAAGACTCTCACTCGCCGGACCCCATCTCACTGGGCTCAACTCCACAACTTGGCCATCTGTAACATGGTTCGGATCTGGGTCAGATGGAATGCAAAGTCTTGGGATGGAGACTTGATCTTAATGACAGAGCAGTTGATAGCCGTCTCCTTCACTAATAAGGGTGGCTTTCGGTTCTTACTAGGAGCGGTGTATGGTCACAACGACAGACGGCGGCGGGAGACCTTGTGGAGCGACACTTCCAGGGTAGTTGCTGCTGCGGATGCCTCGCACCTGCCGCTTCTTTTGATGGGCGACTTCAATGCCCTGCTTCACAGAAGGGAGAAGATGGGAGGCAGACCGGTTCCTGATCCGATCCTTTATGACTTTCAGAGATGTCTTCTCCAGACGGGGCTCAAGGGGCTGTCTCGCTCGGGGTTCATATGGACTTGGCATAACAAATCAATCCGTAACATGGTTGCTTGCTAGCTGGATAGAGCCCTTGGCAACGGGGAATGGTTCAGGCATTTCCCCAATTCATCGGCGGAGGGCCTGGCCGCTGGGACGAGTGACCATTCCCCCATCAGGGTCGGCTTCACTATTCGGCCTCCCGTGAAGTCTCGCCCCTCCAGGTACAACAACAGCTGGTATCTCTCGGAGGGTTACTTGGAGGCTGTTATGGAGGGGCTCACTAGCCATCAGGAGGGGGTGTCCCAGTATCGCATGGCGTATCGGCTCAAGGCTATGAAGAAGGCTTTACGGAGCTGGGTGAAGGGTCTGCCCAAGTCTACCTTAGAAGATAAGGAGGCGGAGCTTCGGACCATTCAGCAGGACATGCAATCTGATATGCTGAACGGAGACATGACGGCGAGAGAGAAGGAGCTGATCGGAGAAGTCAACATCTTGCGTCTGCAGAAGAAGATTAGCACGGCCCATCGTGCTAAATGCTCCTGGCTTAAGGATGGTGACCGATCTTCCAAGTTCTTCTATGACGTCATCTGGACCAGACAGCATAGGAACCATATTTTCTAGCTTCTTGATGTGGAGGGCAACCCGGTGGGAGAGCCGGCTAAGATACAAGGCGAGGCAGTCAGGTACTACTCTGAGTTATATTTTCAGACTGACTACCTGTCTGTGTTCCCAGATATAGTTACGAAGAGAGTGGTGACTCCCTATGGGAATAGCCTTCTACTTGCCCCAGTTACTCTGGAGGAGGTGGAATCTATTGTCAAGACGGCGGATCCCAACAAGGCACCTGGGCCGGATGGGTTTAGCAGTGGGTTCTACAAACGCCACTGGGATACTCTGAAGTATCAGGTCCTTGAGGTGGTGCAGGAGTTCTTCTCAAAAGGGAAACTGTTGAAGGACCTGAACCACACCTTCCTGACACTTGTGCCAAAGAAGGAGGGAGCGACATCGTTGACGGATTTCAGGCCTATTGCATGCTGCAACTACCTTTACAAGATAATTACACATCTTATGTGCCGGCAGATGGAGGGGATCATGCAGGACTTAGTCTCTCCGAACCAGACGGCTTTCATCAAGGGGAGATCGATTGCGGAGTACAGCCTTCTGGCGCATGAGATGGTGAGGGGATTCAGTAAACCTGGCGGGGAGAAAGCTTGTGTGAAGTTGGATCTGAGGAAGGCCTATGACATGGTCAATAAGGATTTCCTCTGTCATCTGATGACTGCTATGGGTTTTGAGGACCGTTGGGCTGCGAGGATCCGGGAGTACATCACGTCTTCCACTTTTTCTGTCCTTATCCAGGGCACCCCATATGGGTATTTTCAGAGCAACCGTGGGCTTAGGCTAGTTGACCCTCTGTCCCCTTACCTATTCACGCTTTTCATGGAATACTTCACATGCTTGATGGATATAGCAGTGCATCGGGGGAGACTGGTTCCATTGTTCAGGCGGGTTGACCCCCCGGTTATCCACCTTATCTATGCAGATAATCTCTTGGTGTTCATCCAGCCATCTACTGAGGGTATGCACACGATTGCAGAGATTATGGGAGAGCTGGAATCCCTCTCAGACCTTCAGATGAACAGAGAGAAGAGCAGGGTGTATTTCAGCTATCTCTGCCCCCAGAAGGAGGAGCGGGCCGACGCGCTGGGAGTTGAGAGAAGTGAGCTTCCGGTGAAGTATTTAGGGGTTCCTTTCACAGTCAATTATGCGCGGGATCAAGACTGCCATAGTCTGGTGGAGTACGTCCAGCGGAGGGTAGAAGGCTGGCAAGCCGCCGGTTTATCATTTGGAGGACACATTGAGCTGGTTAGATCGGTGATATCGGCTGTGGCCCATTTCTGGCTGCAATCCATTCTTCTCCCTATTGCCACTATCAAGAAAGTGGAGCGGATGTGTGCAGACTTCATATGGAGGGGTGGTATGCAGGCGATCTCATGGGAGCAGCTCTGTAGACCCAGGCAGGAGGGAGGAGTGGGGTTAAGACCGTTGTTGGAGATCAGGGAGGCCTCTGCGCTGAAGCTGGCATGGAGATTCATCAATAGGGGTCCCTCTGAGCTGACTGGATGCATAGAAGATATGTGAAACAGGGCAACTTCTGGACCTGTACTACTGACAACAATCATTCAGTCTCTTTCAAGATTGTCTTGAGACACATGGGAGTTCTCAAATATGCTATCCGGCGGGTCATGAAGGATGGGTCTGGAACGGATCTCTGGCGGGATCCTTGGATAGATCGGCAATCTTTATTAGAAATTAGGGGAGTCCCGTTGAATCAGGAGGACAGTCGGGGGCTGGCTTGTCGACGCATTATCCACGATGGAGAGTGGAGGCCTGAGTCCTATCGTTATACTGCGGAGATGGGTGAGAGTATCAGTTCTGTAGTCATTGATTCTGATTTGCCTGCTGATCGGTGGATTTGGGAGCCGCCAGGAGATTATTCTTCGGGGACTGGAATGTTCCAGTTCCGGAGTTGCTACAACCTCATTCGGCGCACTTATCCTTAGAGTACTGACTATGAATTCGCATGGTGCAAGGGACTCGCCCGGAAGATGCAACTTTGTGTTTACAAGCTTCTTCTGGGCCGCCTATTGACGAGGGATCGACTTAGTACTTTTAGGGTGCCGGTTCCAGACCCTAAGTGTGTGCTATACAGTGTGGAGAATGAATCTATAGGGCACATTTTCTTTGAGTGTGTCCTGTTATGGCAGATCTGGGCTGAACAAAGTAGGGTGCTGGGTGGTTGTGACTCCGGAAAGGGGATTGGGGACATCATCACTATGCTCCGGGATATATATATATATATATATATATATATATATATATATATATGGAAAAAGGGTAAATTTTATTCCAAAAGCAACACAATAATCTTTACAACATACAATCATGGTGGGACTCCCACACTTCAGTTCTCCATAGCATGTACATCGAATTCAATGTTACGGAGGATGCCTACCGGAGGGGTGACTAGCCCCTAGAAGATGCGTCGGTTCCTTTTCCTCCATACATGCCAAACAGCGACAGCCAGTCGGACTCTGGCGGTCCGGAACCAGTCATGCCCTCTATCTCTGCTATCTTGAAGCACAAAGATGATGTCCCCAATCCCTTTTCCGGAATCACATCCCCCCAATACCCTGCTTTGCTCAGACCAGATCTGCCATGACAAGTTACCCTCAAAGAAAATGTGCCTTATAGATTCATTCTTCATACTGCATAGCACACACTTAGGGTCAGGAACCTGAACCCCAAAAGCACTAAGTCGATCTCTCGTCAGAAGACGACCAAGAAAAAGCCGATAAATACACAATTGCATCTTCCTTGTAAGTCCCTTACACCATACGAACTCATAGTCAGCACTCAGAGGGAAAGTGCGCCTAACGAGATTATAGCAGCTCCAGAACTGGAACTGTCCAGTCCCCGTAGAAACTCCAGGCGGGTCCCAGACCCATCGATCAGCCGACAATACTGGGTCCAAGGTGACTGCCCTGATAATCTCACAAAGCCCCTCGGTGTAGCGGTAAGACTCAGGGCTCCACTCTCCATCTCGGATAATCCGTTGGCAAGTCAGACCCCTTCTGTCCTCCTGATGCGACCGTGCTCCCCTGATCTCTAACATAGTTTGACGATCAAGCCAAGGATCCCGCCAGAGGTCTGTGCCAGCCCCATCCTTCATGACCCTTCGGATAGCAGATTTGAGTACCCCCTATGTCTCAAAATAGTCTTGAAAGTGACTGAATGGTTATTGTCCATAGCACAGTCCCATAGGTTGCCATGTTTAACATATCTGTCATGCATCCAGTCAGCCCAGAGGGATCCCCTATTGATGAATCTCCATGCCAGCTTCAGTGCCGAGGCCTCCCTGATCTCCAACAATGACCGAAGCCCCACTCCTCCCTCCTTCCTGGGACGACAAAGCTGTTCCCAGGAGATCGCTTGCATACCACCCCTCCATATGAAGTATGCACAAATCCGCTCCACTTTCCTGATAGTGGCAATAGGAAGTAAGATAGATTGCAGCCAGAAATGGGCCAGAAATGGGCCACAGCTGATATCACCGATCTAACCAGCTCGATACGTCCTCCAAAGGATAAACCAGTAGCTTGCCATCCTTCAACCCTCCTCTGGACGTACTCCATCAGACTATGGCAGTCCTGATCCCGCGCATAGTTGACTGTGAGAGGGACCCCTAAATACTTCACCGGTAACTCGCTCCTCTCAACTCCCAGCGCGCCGGCCAACTCCTCCTTCTGGGAACAGAGGTAGCTGAAATACATCCTGCTCTTCTCTCTGTTCATTTGCAGGCCTGAAAGGGATTCCAGCTCTCCCATAATTTCCGCAATCGTGTGCATACCCTCCGTAGATGGCTGGATGAACACTAAGAGATCGTCTGCATAAATAAGGTGGGTAACCGGGGGATCAATCCTCCTGAACAATGGAACCAGTCTCCCACGATGCACTGCCATGTCCATCAAGCATGTGAAGTATTCCATGACAAGCGTGAATAGGTAAGGAGACAGAGGATTGCCTTGCCTAAGTCCACGATTGCTCTGGAAATACCCAAACGGTGTGCCCCGAATGAGGACAGAGAAAGTGGGAGTCGTGATACATTCCCGGATCCTCGCAACCCAGCCGTCGTCAAAACCCATGGAAGACATCAGATGACAAAGAAAATCACTATTGACCATGTCATAGACCTTCCTCAGATCCACCTTCACGCATGCCTTTATATATATATATATATATATATATATATATATATATATATTTTGGAACCAGATAAATTGTTTCTGGAATCGCTTCCAGTGGGATTCGAACTCCTGACTACTCGGGCCGCATGCATCTCTCTCAACCACTAGGCTAGAGGTCTATATATATATATATATATATATATATATATATATATATATTTTGGAACCAGATAAATTGTTTCTGGAATCGCTTCCAGTGGGATTCGAACTCCTGACTACTCGGGCCGCATGCATCTCTCTCAACCACTAGGCTAGAGGTCTATATATATATATATATATATATATATATATATATATATATATATATATATATTTGGAAAAAGGGTAAATTTTATTCCAAAAGTAGAGCAATAATCTTACAACATACAATCAAAGTGGGACTCCCATTCATCAATTCCCCATAGCATTTACATCAAACTCGATGTTATGGAGAATGCCTACCGGAGGGGTGACCAGCCCCTCAAATATTCGACGGTTTCGTTTTCGCCATACATGCCAAACTGAAGCAGCCAGACGAACTCTGGTAGTCCGGAACCAGTCCTGCCCTCGACCCCTGCTATCCCGGAGCACCGTGATGATGTCCCCAATTCCCTTCCTGGAGACGCACACTCCCAACGCTCTACTCTGCTCCGACCAGACCTGCCATGCCAGTGCACACTCGAAGAAAATGTGCTTTATAGATTCATGCTCCAGACTGCAAAGCACACACTTGGGATCTGGAACCGGTACTCCAAACGAACTCAGACGATCCCTAGTCAAAAGACGGCCCAATAGAAGCTTGTAGACACAAAGCTGCATCTTCCTGGCCAGACCCTTGCACCATACGAACTCGTAGTCAGAACTCTGAGCGAAGGTGCGCCGGATGAGGTTGTAGCAGCTCCGGAATTGGAATTCTCCAGTTCCCGGAGTTGCTCCTGTCGGCTCCCAAATCCACCGATCAGCATGCAAAGCCGGATCAATGGCAATAGTACTAATGATCCCACTCAGCTCCTCGGTAAACCGATAAGACTCCGGCCTCCACTCCCCGTCGCGAATGATGCGACTACACGTCAGACCATGCCTGTCCTCCTGATGTGTCGGGGCTCCCCTGATGTCCAATAGCGAACGCCGATCTATCCAAGGATCCCGCCAGAGGTCCGTTCTAGACCCATCCTTCATGACCTTCCGGATTGCAGATTTGAGCATCCCTCTGTGTCTCAAGACAGTCTTGAACGTGATTGAGTGATTGTTGTCAGTAGCACACGTCCAAAAGTTGCCCTGCTTCACGTATCTGCTGTGCATCCAGTCCGTCCAGAGAGACCTCCCGTTAATGAATCTCCAAGCCAACTTAAACACGGAGGCCTCCCTAATCTCCAGCAACGGCCTGAGCCTCACTCCTCCCTCCTTCCTGGGTCGACAGAGCTGCTCCCAGGAGATCGCATGCATACCCTCCCTCCAAATGAAATCTGCACAGAGCCGCTCCACTTTCCTAATAGTGGCAACAGGGAGGAGGATGGACTGCAGCCAGAAATGAGCCACAGCCGAAATCACCGATCGGACCAGCTCGATGCGTCCGTCAAATGACAAACCGGCGGCTTGCCAACCTTCTACTCTCCTCTGGACGTACTCCACCAGACTATGGCAGTCCTGATCCCGTGCATAGTTGACTGAGAGGCACTCCTAAGTATCGCACCGGAAGATCACTCCTCTCGATGCCCAGCACATCGGCCCGCTCCTCCTTCTGGGGACATAAGGAACTGAAGTACACTCTACTCTTTTTCCTGTTCATCTGTAGGCCCGAGAGGGAATTCAATTCTCCCATAATCTCCGCAAGCGTCTGCAAACCCTCCGTCGATGGCTGGATGAACACCAAGAGATCATCTGCATATATAAGGTGGGTAACTGGGGGATCCACCCTCCGAAACAAAGGGACCAGCCTCCCACGGTGCACTGCCAGGTCCATCAGGCATGTAAAGTATTCCATAACAAGCGTGAACATATAAGGGGACGGGGTCACCTTGCCTAAGCCCACGATTGCTCTGGAAGTACCCATAAGGAATGCCCTGGATGAGGACAGATAAAGTGGGAGACGTGATGCACTCCCGGATCAATGCAACCCAGTGGTCCGCGAAACCCATGGCGGTCAGCAGATGACAGAGGAAGTCACGATTGACCATGTCATACGTCTTCCTCAGGTCCAGTTTCACACATGCTTTCTCCCCTCCGGGTTTGCTAAAGCCCCTCACCATCTCATGAGCCAGGAGGCTGTGCTCAGCGATCGACCTCCCCTTGATGAACGCAGCCTGATTCGGAGATACCAAGTCCTGCATGATCCCCTCTATCCGCCGGCACATAAGGTGCGTAATTATCTTATAAAGATAATTACAACACACAATAGGTCTGAAATCCGCCAATGCTATCGCTCCCTCCTTCTTTGGCACCAAGGTCAGGAAAGTGTAATTCAGCTCTTTCAGAAGCTTCCCTTTGATGAAGAATTCCTGCACCACCTCCAAGTCCTGATGCTTCAGAATGTCCCAGTAGCGTTTGTAGAACCTACTGCTAAAACCATTCGGTCCAGGAGCCTTGTTGGGATTCACCAACTTGACAATAGATTCCACCTCCTCCAAAGTAACGGGGGCAAGAAGAATGCTATTCCCATACAGAGTCACCAATCTCTTCGTAACAACCTCTGGGAACACATACAGGTAGTCAGTCTGGAAATATAACTCAGAATAGTACCTGACAGCCTCGTCCTGGATCTCATCCGGCGTCCCCACCAGGATGCCATCTACATCAAGTAGCTGGGAGATGTGATTCCTATGCTGTATTGTCCGGATAACATCATAGAAGAACTTGGAATAACGGTCGCCATCCTTGAGTCAGGAATATTTGGCACGCTGAGCCGTGCTAATCTCTTTCTGCAGCCTCAGGATGTTGACTTCTTCGATCAGCTCCTCTCTAGCCGTCCGGTCCCCATTAAGCATGTCAGCTTGCATGTCCTGCTGGATGGCCTGCAACTCCACCTCCTTCTCTTCTAAGGTAGACTTGGGCAACCCCTTCACCCAACACCGAAGAGCATTCTTCGTGGCCTTGAGACGACGTACCAAACGAAACTGGGTCGTCCCCTCCTGACAACTAGTAAGCCCCTCTGAGACAGCCTCCAGATAGCCCTCCGAGAGATACCAACTGTTGTTGTACCTGAAGGGACGGGACTTTTCAGGAGACCGAGAAGTGAAGCCAACCCTGATGGGGGAATGGTCGCTCGTCCCAGCGGCCAGGCCCTCAGCCGAAGAATTGGGGAAATGCTGGAACCATTTCCTATTGCCCAGAGCTCGATCAAGCTGGCATGCAACCCTGTTCCGGATTGCTTTGTTGTGCCAAGCCCAGATGAAGCCTGAGCGAGACAATCCCTGGAGCCTCGCCTGGAGGAGGCATCTCTGGAAATCATATAGGATAGAGTCTGGAACTGGACGACCATCCACCTTCTCCCCTCGGTACAGAAGGGCATTGAAGTCCCCGATCAGAAGAAGTGGAAGGGACGACGAATCTGCAGCAGCGGCAACACGGAAGATGTCGCTCCACAGGGATCCCATCTCCTTCTGTTATTGTGGCCGAAAACCGCCCCCAGCAAGAACCGAAAGCCACCCTTGTTCGAGAAGGAGATGGCAATCAACTGCTCCGTCATTAAGATCAAGCCACCATCCTAGCTCTTCGAGTTCCAATGAACCCAAATCCTGGCCATGTCACATAGAGCCAGGTTGTGAAGTTGGGCCCAATGAGATGGGGTTCGCCGAGCAAGAGTCTTTTACCTTTGATCTTAGATTCTAAAAGAACAAAAATATCACATTTCTCTCTGTGAAGCACCCCACAAATCTCTCTCCACCTCCCTAGCGAACACGTCCCCCTCACATTCCAGGCGATAATAGCCATTAATTAATGAGAGGATGGGTCCCCTGGGAAACACCCGGAACGACATCTGGAGAATGTGCCACATCCGACGCTAAAAGATCCTCCTCCATCCCAGTCGGAATGGCCTGCTGGGAACGACCTGAGAGAGCACCAACGCCCAGGCAGGATTGTCAACACACACCGCCTCCTCTGTCAGTAGGATGCCCCCCGGAGGGGCCGTCTCTCAGCGGACCTGACCGACAGCACGTCTCTTCCTACAGTAAACCCGTCCCTCAGCCAATCCGCCACCCCTTCGCGCCTCGATCCCCGACGCCACCATGCCTCTTGTAACTATACTACTCTGTCCCGGGCAAGTGGTCAACGCCCCACTCGTGGGAGCAAGCTGGGTAGCGACAATGAGGCTCATCCCACCATCACTCACTGGATGAGTAACCCCTCCCACCAAGACCTCCTCTCCACTGTCATCTCTGAAATCCATGTCACTGGGTGTGTCTGGAGCCTCACTCAGGGGAATAGTAGGCTCCACCTGAGGTCCTACCGCCGAACAAGCACTGGCCATATGCCCGAAACAGGAACAACGTGAACAGGTAGGTGGGACCCATTCGTATTCCACCTTCTGGGTAAGCACATCTCTAGAAGGAATCTCATACTCCACCATCTTCGGTAGCTCTCCACAGCCCGAATCTCCACAAAAATTCTGGCGTACATCAACCTCGACCGAAAGGCAGTAGCTTCATCTGCCTTGATCGGGGTGTCCACCAAGCTCGTCAGACGCATCAACAATGGTATACTCCAAAACTTGACAGGGAACTCAGGGAAGCGAATCCATACAGGGATGATATTCAAAACTTTCCTCTCACATCGAAGCTCCGGGGTCCATTCCTTTAGAATGATAAGCCTGCCGTCGAACGTCCAGGGGCCGCCTTGGAGGATCCTAGCGACATCCTCCGCAAATCCGAACTTCACATAATAGAAGCCGTTTTCGCGGGCAAAGAACTCGATACTCCCCTTAGGCTGCCAGACACGCGTTGCATAACCCCGGATCTGTCCGTAGAAAGGCTTTTTGCCTAGGACATACAGAACGAGGGTATTCTCCCAGTATGCTGTCACCTTCTCTATCTCCTCCGCAGGAAACGAGATCCGGAAATTCCCCCGTCTTGATCGGCGACACGTACTCCATCGATGTAGGACTTTTCGGCCCCACAGGTTTGCAGATCTCTGTCCAGGACCGTCCAGCCGACCGAGTAGTTGTCCCATGTGGCCTGGGGACAACCTCCGGGCGGGAAGACCCAGATCCCTGAATACCGAGATCCACCACC